>PYUH01000390.1:435774-529924 GCA_016808085.1 Suaeda aralocaspica
TTTTTTTTTTTTTTTACTTGTGAAAATGGAAGGGAGGAAGAGAAAGGGATGGCTGGCTGGCTGGTGCCGGTGGGTCCCCGACCTGCTGTCGCTGGCTGGCTTCCACTACTGTTCGTCCAAGGTGGTGGCCGACGGTGGAGGGCGCCGGTGAGGGGTTAGGGTTATTTTTTATTTTTTTTTCTAAACTTTAAAACTCAAAACCTAAAATATAAGAAGAAAATTATTATTTAAAGGGGTATTTATAGGCCCAAAATCAGTTTTGGTGAAATTACTAAAATACCCTTAATGATGGAAATTACTTCTATGCCCTTGTTTTAAAAACATTTAAGGATACCTCTTAAAAACCCGATTTGGAAACTTTTTAAACACTTTAATAAATATTAAAATGTCATAAAATACTTTATAGAAATTATAAAACCTTGAAATAATTATTTTAAATCCTTAACTAATTAAATTTCTTTAATTAACTAATTTGTTAAGCCTTTATTCTTCTTAAAAACACTAAAAAGGCACTTTATAATTATTAAAATAAATTTATAAAATGCCTAAAAATATGGGGTATTATAGTCTACCCCCCTTAAAAGAAGTTTCTTCCCGAAACTTTGGGTAAAATATTGTATGGAACTTGAATTAGAGATTGCACATTATGTGCCGTTTTTCCAAACTTTCCCTTTTTAGCCTTAGTTGCTGTAAACTTTAGACACCACTTATATATTTTCTAACACTCTTTGAGTGTTTACTATCAAACTTTGAAAATAAAACATAAAACTTCACTAAGAAGTACTAAAACTTGCAAAATTTAAGGGAAAACGCGCGAAATTCTATCGCACTCTACCCTCCTTTAGAACCTGAAACAATTTTGGATACTTTATCCTTATCATATCCTCTTCTTCCCATGTTTTTTTCCTCGGTTTCTTGGTTAGACCATAAAACTTTTACTATTTTTGACACATTTCCTACGAGTACCACAATCTTTGCTATCAAGTATTTTATTGTTCTCTTCTTGTAACACCCTGGAATTTCCTATCTTTCTCCTTTCAATTTCCGGAAATAGAATATAATTAAAGTAGAAAAATAATAATAAATATCCTTTTGCTTAACTAGGAAAAACTAAAGTATTACTGCCACTGTGATAACTGCTAAGGCTTTTATCAAAGTATTACAGCAGAAATCTTATATTTGAAAACCAAATTAAAACTCCAAAAGAACATTCAAACCAAATTCAAAATAAATCTTACAACTCGGAATCGTAATAACCGCCCTTCAAAACCAAATCAACATTAAACTTCGAAAACCCAAAAGTCAACAATAAAAAAAATAACTAGAAAGTCCGAACAAGCTAAGAAAACCACAAAGCAAGCGCTCATCACTCAATCCCAGCATGACTGACTATGCCCACTTGTACATGTAGCTTTCTCTTTATTCTAGACAACTACTCGCTATCGAAATGGGTCGTCGTAGGGCCAAGTCAAAGAGAATTTCATGCACACAAACACACACACACACAATCAGTAAAGCGAAGTACATAATTACTAGATACTATGCAAAACCTGATTCACAACAAAATAAAAGAAAAGAGCAAACAATACATACTTCTTACCATTGTCATCACTACACACATGTACACTCAACATATTTAAAATTATTTATTATTTTAGATCTTTGGATTTCGCATCGAATGGATTTCCTTTCCTTAACAATCGCCCTAATGGGAACCAACTTGGGAGCAACTCTAAGATGGTATTAACTATATTACATGAAGTGACAAAATTCCAGTGCATTGAAAATATAAAAAAGTACAACGTCTTGTACTCCGATTAGAAGTTATAGTAAATATACCCATAACTCTTCCCATTGTTTATACTCAAGGTATATACGTTCCAAGAGTTTTGGTGCGAAAACTCTTTCGCTTTACGTGATTAACAGGTTCAACAATTGTTATGACTCACACAAAAATCACATAAAAGCATACATGGCAACAATAAACACCATATTAATTATCTTGTTTATAATGTGATTCTAAAATTAAATTTGTGTGCAGGTGTCCTTTGTTTAACTAAACCTTCCTTTACCACACATTAACTGTGAGTGGCTAACTATTTGCTCATTTGCTTCTATTAAACATGCGAATAAAAATTCACTAATTATCTTTCTTGTTGATCAAGTAATTGATAAACTAAACTGTTTTTCCCTTCTTCATTATTGACTACTAGTCAAAACTTCCAAAATAATTAACATTCCAAATTTCATGATGTAATAACAACACTATATACAAGGAATGTCAACTTGAATAAACAAAGCATGATTTTCATACAATCATGCTATCATAACTTCGTCTCATGCAAGTCAACCAAGCATCAACTTTTATGTCTATGAAACATATAGCATGGAAAATCACGGAATCTAGCATGCACTCTATTTATATAATTGCCTTTAGTATTTACGTAACTTGTGTTATAACGATGATCCGCCACTACTTTTAAAAGTCACTCAACTAGAATTCTCCTACATAGGAAAAATCGAAACCCGACTAACTTCTACAACAACTTTAAACTGACTATTTACATTGGAAACTTGTCTAAAACCTTCCCTTTATGGTCTCTAATCAATGTCATACTTTTTTTTAATATTTCCTTTGCAAAACACCTAATTTTCGATAATTTTCTAAAAATGGCAGTTTTGTAAAGTTGCTTAAATACTCCTTAAAACCTTTCTAAATATTATAATTTGAACCTAAAACATTAGGTCCATGTTCTAAGATCACCACATAATATTTTGGTGTGTTAAAAACAGTTATAGCTTATTATTTCATGTTTTACTTATTTTTATTATGCATGAACACGTGTTAATAAAAATTTACAGCAATATATTGTAATTCAAACTCATCAAAATCCTTTTAAAACTTTATATTTCATGCATAAAACACTTTTAGAACCTTATACTAGCTAGTATCATGCTTATAATCTATGCATTAAATAATTTTTCATGTTCAAAAACACGTTCATAATATTTTTATCCTTAATTTTCATGCTTTTAAAAATTGGGAACAATATTAATTTATTTTAAAACCTTTAAAAACACATCTAAACTTTATTAAATCATCACAAATTAATACTACAGCAATCTATGATCATAATATGAAAGTTTAGAGTATTAAAAATTATAAAACTAATAATTTTCATAACTTTATAAACCCTAATTTATTTTATAAATTCATGAACAAATTTATAAACATGGATTTTAATTTTAAAACATGATCATAAACTATAAAGCATGCTTAAACATAATTATAAAACATGAATTTATGCTAGATTGAATTAAAAAGAAAAGAGGAGAAAAGTTTTTTTTTTTATTATTTTTTTTATAATGGCCCCAAAAATATACCAAAGGGAGAGGAAGAGATAGAGGTGGCCGACGTGAAGGGTGGCGCTCGCGTGCAAGGACGGCAACAAAGGAGACCGGCGAGGGAGGAGTTCGAAGTTCGAAGTTTTTTTTCTTTCGGAAATTTCTTTTCTCTCTCTCTCTCTTTTTTTTTTTTTGAAATCCTAAATCACAAAGTCTAGTTTTAATTCTGAAAATTCTGGTTTAATGGGGTATTTATAGGCTCAAATTAGGTTTTGGTGAAATTACATAAATACCTAATGCTTGAAATTACTTTTGTGCTCGCGTTTTAAAACAATTAAATAAAATTTGAAAATTCTAAAATTATAAACTTCTTAAAATATTTAATAAAATTTAAAGTAACATAAAAATAACTTCTAAACTTTAGAAGATATAAAAATAATTATTTTAATTCACAACTAATTAATTTTTCTTTCTTTAGTTTATTTATTTAACTTAATTTTTCAATAGAAACACTAACAATGCTGAAATAAAATATAAAATTAAATTCTTAGAATACGTAAAAATATGGGGTATTATACTCCTTGTCAGTGAAGCTTTGGTCTAATCCAATTGTCTTCGGTAGCAACACATGCGACTTATCCGGCACATACTTCCTCAATTAAGACAAATAAAAATGCTATGTACATTGCCCAATTCCATGGGTAAGGCTAGCTTGTAACCTACCTTTTCAATTATTTGCAAGATCTCATATGGTCCAATATACCTTGGACTTAATTTTCCCCTTTTCCCAAACCTCATATCGCCTTTCATTGGTGACACTTTTAGATACACCTTGTCACCAACCTCAAAGTCGACCTCTCTATGCTTTTGATCCGCACAGGATTTCTGTCTATCTTGTGAAGCTTGAATCTTTTCTTGAATTTCCCTTACCTTGTTTGTAGTTTCCTCGATTAGTTGAGGTCCTAGAATTACTGTCTCACTTATGTCGCTCCAACATATGGGACTTCTACACTTCCTTCCATATAGTTGATGTAGTGTTTATTTGTATATATTTCACATAGTTTTCTTTAGTTAGTTTAGTTAGTTTTACTCTCTTTTTGTGGTTTTTCCCTTCTTTCTCTTAGTATTTAGTAAATCCTGTTCCCTCGCAATTTTGTCATATTATGCTCGTATTTGTCTTGTTTTGCGTGTTGTCTCCATTTTGTAGGAATTCTCGATGAAGTTCAAAAATCGAGGCAACATTTGTGCGAAGCCTTATAGGGTATGAAGCGAGGAACGAGTTATTTTGGTGCTAATGTTCAAGTCTTGCCCTAGGCGATTTAACTTCGTGCTTCGCGTCTCGCAATATCGCAAGTCATGTCTCGGCGACGTAGGCAAAGCCCTTAGTAGCCCCAACAAAGAAGCATACTTCTCTTTTTCCCCACTAAACTAACAAAATAAAGCAGGGGAAGTGTAACACCCTGGAATTTCCTAACTTCCTCCTCTAGACTTTCCGGAAAATATTACAATATAAATAAAGAATAATAATTATTATAACCCCTAATTAACTAGGAAAACCCAAAGTATTACCGCCACCGTGATAACGGCTAAGGCTTTTATCAAAGTACTACAACGGAAGTCTTTAAAACCTAAACCAAATTAAAACTCAAAATGAAACTTAAATAAACTTAAAACAAAGCAAAGTCAAAATCAAAAGAAAACCAAATAAGTCTTTATTACACTTCGGAACCATCTTAATGACTCTTCAAAACTAAATAAACTTAAAACTTCGGAAATTAAAAGTCAACATCCAACAGAACAATAAAAAGTAACTAGTTCACATAACTATGAAAAACTACAATGCAAGCGATCATGCTCCAACCCAGCATGATTGACTTATGCCCACTTTTACCTATAGCTTTCTCTTATTCTAGACAACTACTCGCCATCAAGTGGGTCATCATAGGGCCGAGTCAAAGACAAAGCCATGCACACAAAACACACAGTCAGCAAAGCTAAGTTCATAAATAACAAAGACTATGCAAAACATGATTAATAATGAAAAAAATAAAAGTATAAACCACATACTTCTTACCGTTGACAACTCTTCACATGTGCATCGACTCAACTCAAACAATACTACTTATTATAATTAAACTTTGGATTTAGCATCGAACGGGTTTCCTTTCCTTTAAAAATCGCCCTATTGGGCACCAACTTGACAGCAACTCCAAGAAGGTATTACCTAGGTCACATAAAGTGACGGAATTCCAGCGCATTAAAAATATAAAAGAGTACAACGTCTTGTACTCCAATTAGAAGTCATAGATCATTGTTCCGTACTACTCCCCCCATTGTTCGTACTCAAGGTATATACGTTCCAAGAGTTTTGATGCGAATCCTCTTTCACTTTACGTGATTGTAGACACCTAATTCAGTCCCCCTGTCCTGCGGTAGGACTCTGTGATGATTAAGAAAAAAACTCATTTCTTTAGAAGATTGAATAATCGAGTATACTCGGGCATAAAAAATAAGTTTTAAATATTATAAAAGGCCCATTCATATTTAACGGACTTTTTGTAATTATCCCAACGCTTTTTTATTGTTTTAAAATAAATAATAATAATAATAATAATAATAATAATAATAATAATAATAAGTAAATAAATAAATAAATAAATAAAAATAAAAATAAAAAAATCAATCAAAAACGCAGCGCAATTAATTTAGTCATGTTGAGAGCTCAGCGTGACTAAGTTAACAGCGCAACCCTAGCAGCGTTGTAGGGTTTCTCGCGCTACTGGGCCAGCGCGATTCGGCGTACCACGCTAGCAGGCCAGCGCAATTAGGGTTCCCACGCTGCTATAAAAAATCTTCATTTTCTTCATTTCTAACAAATTGTTTTTACTCATTCTCTCCCTCATACTTAATTAATCCGAATATTACTTTTTAACACCCTCATTTTTATAAACAATAACTTGTTATTTATTTACTATATATTTTACTTAAAAAGTGGCTACAAATTTTGATAATATTGAAACAATAATTCGAAACTCAGCCCAAAGTAACACTCAACGGAGACAATCTTCAAAGGAGAAGTGGTACGTTTTCTGAGAGCCCTAAATATCATGTTTATGGACTTTTAGTTGTTGTTTCACTATTTATTTACCGCTTTCTCACCTTATTATTGTTAAAAGACTTAAATTGATTGTTTGCAACGCTTAATCAAGATAATTCTTTCGGACAAATCTAATCATGTTAGGCTCCCTAAATCAATTTTAATAACGATTTGAGTTAAATTAATTAATTAATTTTTTGTGTGTTATCACTAACGATTTAATGTTATTTTTGTTAATTTTGTAAATTGATAATTGTGTGATTCTAAATATAATTTGCGTATGGTTAAGAGGAAACTAGTAATGGCCGCCTATGGGCTAACCCGACACACTCCGTCATGTTAGTACCTTCGCCCTTGAATCCAATCTTTGGTTCGCTTGACCACAGCTTGGAGTCATCCCCATGGGATCAGAGAGGTTTTACGTGTAATTTCGATAAACTTCCCTCATTCGAGTCTCAATCGTGTCTAATCTAAATACACGAGTTTAGTGCCTGAACTCATTGGCGACTCCTTACTAGCATCGTCTGTATTCGTTGATATTATATCACTCAAAAAAAATTAAAAATTTAAAAAAACACTAAAATAGCATAGTGCGACAGACTTCGTCACGCAACATCGCAGCGTCACAAAGTTTGCTGCGCTGCACAGTCAGCGTGACAGACTTTGTCACGCTACGTTGCTAGCGCGACTAAAATTCCTGTGCTCCCGTTTTGTTGCAAAATACTTCTATAAACTCCATTTCACCTTTCCTTAAGCCAATTTTTTAGGTCTAACTCGACCTATGGACGGTTTGGAAAAGGTGACCAAAAAATTTGGGACCCTAAAATCGGGTCCCCTACAATGATTAACAGGTTTAACATTGTTATGACTCACACATAACATCACATAAAAGCATGCATGACATCAAACAAAACCATATTAATTATCTTTGATTTATAGTGATTCTAAAATAATGTCTTCGTGTGTCCTTTATTTAACTAAACTTCCTTTACCACACATTAACTATGAGTGGCTAACTATTTACCTTTTCCTTGACCACACATTAAACTGTGAGTGGCTACATGTATATAAATATTTGCTTATAAACTTCTAATAATCATGTGAATAAAAATTCACAAACTACCTTTCTTTTTGATTAAGTAACTAACCAACTTAATTATCTTCTTTATAAAACTATTGACCAACTTTAAATAACTTTAACATTCCAATTAATCATGGTAAATTAATAATGCTACATTTATGGAATGTAAATTAAATATGAGATCATACTTTCATGCAAGTCAACCAAACAACAATTTGTATTCACATTCATAACATGTAAGAACAACAACCAAGCATGAAATCTACTTTTACTTTGGCTTTTAGTACTTAAGTACCTTGTAAGGTAGTGGTGATTCGCCACAACTTCTAGAAATCAACTAACTCGAATTCTCCTACATAAAAATCGAAACTAGATTAAAACCTTGTTGACTAATTTAACTTCTACAACGACTATAAACTAACTTTTTATGTTGGAAACTTGTCCAAAACGTTCCCTATTGTAGGGGCCCCGGATTTTAGGATCCCAAAATTTTTGGTCACCTTTCCCAAACCGTCCATAGGTCGAGTAAGACCTAAAAAATTGTCTTAAGGAAAGGTGAAATGGAGTTTTTAGAAGTATTTTGCAAAAAAATAGGAGCGCAGGAATTTCAGTCGCGCCAGCGTGGTAGCAGGACAAAGTTTGTCATGATGACTGTGCAGCGCTACAAAGTTTGTCACGCTGTAGGTGTAGCGCAGCAAATTTTGTGACGCTGCGACGTTAGCGTGACAAAGTCTGTCGCGCTACGTTATTGTAGTGGTTTCTTTTTGTTTTTTTAATTATCTTTTTTCGAGTGAGATAATATCAACGAATACCTGAGTTTTAGGAATCAAACTCATAAACCGTGTATTTAGATTGATTATGAATGGGACATGAATACAGGACGATAATCTAAATTTCACGAATAACCCTTTCGATCCCATGGGGATGACTCCAATTTATGATCTTACGAACCAAAGGTTGGATTCGGGGGTGAAAGCACTAATATGGCGGATTGCATCATATTAGCCCGTAGGCAGCCATTACTAGTTTTCTCTCAATTATACACAAGTTATATAAAGAACTACAAAATAATAATTTACAACCTAACACAAAATTACTATTATTATGGTGAAATCATATAAAACTAATTAATTTAGTCAAATCGTCGTTAAGATTAATTCAAGGTTCCTAGCATGATACAATTTGTCCAAAAATTATCTTAGTTTAATGTGATAAATTAATTCAAATTAAGCCCTTTAACAAAAACATTGTAAAAAATTATATATATATATACAAATAAATAAATACAACAATCAATACATAAAGTTTAATTTAAAACTCTCAGTAAACTTACACTTCTCGCTTGATAATTGTTTCTTCGACTACTAATTTGGACAAAGTTTCGAAATTAATTCGTAATAATAAGAAATTAACCCACTTTATTAGAAATGAAATAAAAAAATAATTTGATGGAGAAAAGTTTAAGTGTAAAGAGAAAAGGAGAAAAAAGAGAGAGAAAGTAGGTTTAGGAGAATGAGAAAATGTCGGTTTTGGAAGTGTGAGAATGGGTAGAAAAAATAAGAGAGTCAAGAGGATCGTTTTAGAGGAGAAAAAAGGGTATTTATAAGAAAAATGTGTAGTGCGACAGGTTTTATCACGCTGGCCTGGTAGCGCTACAAGTTTAGTGACGCTGTTTAGTGTAGCGTGACACAAGCCGTCACGCTGCGCAACTAGCGCTAGCTAGCTTGTCAGTCAGCGCGACTTGCTGAATCGCGCTACGCTAAAACTCTTTTTTTTTTAAATCAAATATTGGGCTTATATAAAAATTAAATAATATAAATGGCCTTTTTTTCAAAAATATTTTGTAATTTAAGAAAAATAGTAAAATTAAGTCCAATGACATCAATTGTCCAGTAATCTGGAGAAGTGGGTTTTATTGTTCATTATGGAGTCTTACCACGGGGTCGAGGACTAAATTAGGTGTCTACAGTTAGCCCCCACTTTTATTGAGTCTGAGTAAGACATAAATCAAAGTATGCTCGAATCGCTTTTCGAGACTTCTATATTCAAAACCGAGGGCTCCTTATTAACCAATGGGTGTATCAAGATTTTAGAAAGCAATGGCTTCCAGAACTTTAAAAACCTTTTGTTTTCGAAAATTGGAATTGTTATTTTCTAATTAATCGGCTTTCCTACTTTGAAATCGACATATAGAAAATAAGTTTTAATAAATTTGTTTATTTATTAAAACGTTTTAAATTCAATTTTATAAGCAACAGTAATAAATGACTTATCAAACAGTTTAAGGTTAAGAAAAATAGTAAAATTAAGTCCAATGACATCAATTGTCCAATAAACTAGAGAAGTGGGTTTTATTGTTCATCATGGAGTCTTACCACGGGACCGGGGACTAAATTAGGTGTCTACACCTATATGGTTTCTATTCAATTCCATACTTTAATTTTTCCATCGCAAAATACTTGATTTTCGGTAATTTTCCAAAAATGGAAGCTTTGTAAAATTCCTTAAAATCACTTTAAAACCCTTCTAAACATCATATTTTGATCATAAAAACTATAGTCATATTCTAAGATCATCATACAATATTTAGATGCATTGAAAATAATTATGACTTCTTATTTCACGTGTTACTATTTTTATTGCGCATGAACATGTGTTAATAAAAATTCACAGTTTTATTTCATTATTCAAAACTCATGAAAAACTCATCTAAACATCATAAATCCATCATTAAACTCTTTTACAATCTATTACCAACATCATGCATCAAAACTGTATATGCTTAAAAATAATTTTTTTATGAAGTAAACATGTTCATAATAATTACTTTTCAATTTTTTCATGATTATAAAACTTGGACAGCATTATAAAACTACTTTAAAACTCTTTAAAATAAATCTAATATATCTTCATAAAATCATCACAAATTCACCCAACATCAATTCATGATTATAATATTGAAGTTTAAATCATTGAAAATCATAAAACCATGAATTTCGTAATTTCATAAACCCGAATTCAATGTTTCATGACCATCTTTATTAATTCATACTTTAAACATAATTATAAACATGAATTTTGCAAGATTGAATTAACAAGAAAAGAAGAAGAAATATTTTTTTTTGTATAAGGGACTCCAAAATATACCAAAAAGGGGAGGAAGAAGGGTGGCGAAGGTGGTGGCCGGCGGAAGGGCGTCGACAGCAGAGGCGCCGACGAAGGGGAAGCGACGAAAGAAGGACGAGTGTTTTTCTTTTTTTTTTTCGTTTTCGAAAATTTTCCTTTTTTTTTTTGAAATCTCTTTTTTTTTTGTCTCTCAAAATTTTTTTGAAATCCTAAAACTCTAAGATTGCAAAATATCTGATTTTTTGGGTTTTAAGGGGTAATTATAGGCCCCAAAGTAGGATTTGGTGCAATTATATAAATACCCTTAATGTTTGAAATTACTTTTATGCCCTTGTTTTAGAAAAATTTAGGAAACTCTAAAAATTCTATTTTTAGAAACTTTTCAAAATATTTAATAAAACTTAAAATAACATGAAATATTATTTATAAACATAAAATGATTACTTTGATTAAAATTTATTTAAATTTCCTTTTCTTAATATTTTTATTAAACTTAATTTCTCAATAAAAATACTAAAAATATATGTAAAAAATATGAAATTAACTTCTTAAAGTATGTGAAAATATGGGGTATTACAGGAAGTACATCCAAAAATCATTTTTTGCTTCTTGTCTTTCCCACTTGCTTAGGTCTTCGTTTTGGTTTATATATGAGCTTTAAGCTGTTACAAGAGACATATTAGACTCTCTAGATTATATTCTTGCTCCATAAAACATTAACTTGCTTAGTTGACAATTCATAAACTACTTTGTACTTCAATCTTTAACAATCTTTTAATCAATTTAATTAGTTGTTCTTAAGCTATATATTTCTTCAAGCTCTTGGTTTCTTAGTTGGGTTGATGATCATTTCTTCAAGACGTTAAACTTCATTGTTATACAAGGATCATTAGAACTTGCTCTAATTTACATTTTCAAGCTTTATAATAAACTCTTTAGCTCTTTACATTCTTTGCTTATGCTTTTATTCAAAGCTTTTATTCATACTTTTTCCTCAAGTAATCTTGTCCTTGGTCTTACTTTTCTATTGCTTTCGTTATAGTTTTCTATTTTCACTTAAACAACTTACTTATTTGCTATAATTTGAGAATAACAATTTTCCTTTAATTGTTCATATATATCTTCATGCTTATGTTCTAGTTCTCTTAAATCATTGAATAACTTATTTCTTTGCAGTGATTTGATAATAATCAAAGTTCTTTTTATTAATTTAGATTATAATTCATTTTCATAACTTATTTCTATGCTATAATCTTGTAATCATAAATAAGAATATGTATTTGATTAATAAAATGAGTGGTGGGTAGTTTTAGTGCTAGGGAGTGGGTGAAACCATCACCACCTTCATGACTTAAGTTGGTTCTTAGTAAAAACCAAGTTTGGGGGTGACTAGAGTCGTTACATGGTGTTATAATCACGTAGTCTATGACTTGCTTCCATAGATGTCGTCTTAGGTTCCTCAACGGAGGATCGAGAGATGAAGTTGAGTGAAGACTCCCCATGTTTGATTAGTTTGAAAACCATGAGAATAGGCGTTCAAGTTAAGGGACGTTACTAATCTTCGTGAATAAGTGCTTAGGAGCAGATTTGTGCTTACGCCAGGAGAATAGGTCATGTGCATAAATCCGCTCGTCATGCTAGCCCAAGAGAGTAGACATGGATCTTAGAATGACTTCCCCTAGATGTTTCCCTCTTAATTCAGTTTGACCTAGGAATCCGTGCCTTCATGTAGGAAATGAGCGGTGAATCCTTTCCTTAGTCGTCATTAATCTTAGACTTTAAATTAGTTAATTCAATCTTAGTGACAATCTTGCTTTTTCAAGCAATTCCCGACTTAAACTTACTCCTTAGATTACCTTAATAATACCCCATACTTTTATGTATTTTAAGAATTTAATTTCATATTTCATTCGAGTATTTTTATTTAAAAAATTAAGCTAAATAAATAAATTAAACCAAAGAGAGAAAATTTAATTAGTTGTTACTTAAAATAATTATTTTTATGTTTTCTAAAGTTTATAAATTATTTTTATGTTACTTTAAATTTTATTAAATATTTTAAGAACTTTCTAATTTTAGAATTTTCAAGGTTTCCTATATTGTTTTAAAATGAGGGCACAAAAGTTCAAGCATTGAGGGTATTTATGTAATTTCACCAAAACCTAATTGGATTGGGCGTATAAAAACCCAACTAAATTGGAAATTTTCAGACTTAAAAGTGGAAATTCTGATTTAGGATTTCAAAAAAAGAAAAAAAAAGGAAATTTCCGAAAAATTTCTAGGAAAAAATTCCTTTGAAGCCTCTTCATCACCAGTCCCCTCACTCGTCGACCACCACCTGCTCGCCGGCGCCGCCTCTGCTTGTCGCCCTTGCCATACGCCAGGAGCCCTGCTCGCCGGCCACCCCTCCTCCGATCCCTCTTTGGTAAAATTTTCGAACTATATTATAAATTTTTTTTTCTCCTCTATTCTTTTCAATTCAATCTTGCAGAAATCTATGTTTTATAATTATGTCTTATAGTTTTAATCATGTTTTGTAGTTTATGATCATGTTTTAGAATTAAAATTCATAATTATAAGTTTGTTCATGAAATTATTTAAAAAATTTTGTTTATAAAGTTATGAAAATTAATAGTTTTATGATTTTTAATACTCTAAACTTTCATATTATGATCATAGATTGTTGCAGTATTAATTTGTGATGATTTTATGAAGTTTAGATTTGTTTTTAAATGTTTTAAAGTAATTTAATATTGTTGTCAAATTTCTAAAAACATGAAAACTAAGAGTAAAATATTATGAACATGTTTTTGAGAATGAAAAATTATTTGAATGCATAGATTGTAAGTATGATGATATTATAAGGTTCTAAAAAGTGTTTTATGCATGAAATTTAAAGTTCTAAAAGGATTTTGATAATTTTAATATAAAATATATTGTTGTAAATTTTTATCAACATGTGTTTATAATGCATAATAAAAGTAACACATGAAATAATAAGCTATAGTTGTTTTTAACTCACCAAAATATTATATGATGATCTTAGGACATGAATCTAATGTTTTAGAGTCGAGCTATGATATTTAAAAAGGTTTTAAGGAGTTTTTAAGCAACTTTACAAAGCTGCCATTTTAAGAAAATTATCAAAAATTAGGTGTTTTGCAAAGGAATTATTAAAATAAAGTATGGAATTGAATAGAGACCATATAGGAAAGGTTTTGCACAAGTTTCCCATGTAAATAGTTAGTTTAGATTTGTTGTAGATGTTAGTCAACGTGGTTTTAATTAGTTTCGTTTTTTCCTATGTAGGAGAATTCGAGTTGAGTGATTTCTAGATGTAGTGCCGGATCACCGTTATAACGCAAGGTACATAAGTACTAAAGGCAATTATGTAAATAGAGTTCATGCCAGATTTGGTGATTTTCCATGCTATATGTTATAGACATAAAAGTTGATGCTTGGTTGACTTGAGATGACTTGCATGAGAAGTTATGATAGCATGATTGTATGAAAAACATGCTTTGTTTATTCAAGTTGACATTCCATATTTATAGTACTATTATTACATCATGAAATTTGGAATGTTAATTACTTTCGAAGTTTTGACTAGTAGTCAATAAAGAAGAAAGGGAAATCAGTTTAGTTGACTAATTATTTGATCAACAAGAAAGGTAATTAGTGAATTTTTACTCACATGCTTAATAGAAGCAAATGCGCAAATAGTTAGCCACTCACAGTTAATGTGTGGTAGAGGAAGGTTTCGTTGAATAAAAGACACACCAAATTAATCTTAGAATCAATTATGAAAAAGATAATTAATATGGTGTTTATTGTTGTCATGTATGCTTTTATGTGAGTCAATAAAAGACATTCATTTCTTTTAAGAGTTATCAAAATTTTCAATTTTAGGCATTCCATCACATATTTTCCCTTGATCCCTGTTTTGAGCTTTTTACCCTTCATTTTCATTTTAGCTACATTACAACCCTTTTGGTCGTACATCATTATATGTATGTATGCCCAAGATTGGCTTGGGGGAGTTGTGGAGTTGTGATGTTGTTGTTGTGCAATTGATGGAAGTTTTGAAGGATGTTGAAAAAAAAAATGTTGGAATCAATATTTAGTTTTAATGATAGGTTTCACTATAAGGCTCTGCAAATTAATTGTTTGGGCTAGTTTATGCAATGAAAAATTGAAAAGTTTATATCTTATATTGTGCCCAGTTATGTATTTGTGATGACTTTATCTATGCTATTTTATTTTAGCAAAGACATGTCATTAAGAGTACACGTGAACCTAAGTATTTTTAAAATATTGAAAATTTTGAAAATGTCGAAAAATCAAAATAAAATGATGAAAAAGGTGAATTGAATGAAAATCAAAATAAGAAAAGAAAGAAAGAAAGCTTGTGAATATTGGAAGTGTTGTTGAATTGTAAGTTTTATGGTGTGATGTGAATTTCAAAAGATTTGGTTTGATGGAGTTGAATGTTGGACTTGTTGATGATATTCTTCAATTTCATATGCATGTAACCCGCACTTTCCGCCACATTATCCCAAATTTATCCTACCCATCACCCTAGCCACGTTACAAACTTAATAAAGTCCTTTTTGATCGGCATGTACATGTTTTTAGTTCTTGTGAAGTGAGACAATTGCCAAAGCTAGTGAGTATTACTTGCATTTCGAGTCGACTTTGCATTAGTTTGAGTGAATACCCTTAAACACATGCATGATCGAGGTGTTAGATGTGGGATTGGGTTCTCAAAATTGCATTGAAACACTTTTTGCATTTCAGGACTGTTTCTTGGTTGGGAGGTGAACGTGAGCTACATTGTTTATATGCTTAACAAAAATGTGTGGAGTGGCATCCGGTGAGGTTCTAGCTATCGACTACTATTTCTTGCATGGTTTGCTCTATGATTTTGATTTAAGTGGATAGCGTTCAAGAAATTTTGATATGTGGGTATAGGAACTTACATGCTCGGAATTGCTTGAGTTGCTTTTGTTTTACAGCTTTATGGGGTAAAGTCATTGTTTATTTGATTCACTTTCTTAGGGACAAGCAAAGGTTTGGCTTGGGGGAATTTGATAAGTGCATTTTATGTTCATTATTTACCCTCGTTTTATATTGGTTAGTGGCTCTAACAAGGCTCTTTTGAGCCTAATTCTACTAATTTGGTTGCTTTTACTGCCTTGTGTTTCGGTTTGCTAAATGATGCAGGAATTGGTGCATTTGCATCGAAATTCGTGTATACTTCGACATTTGGCATTTAGTAGAAGCCCTTGACTATTTTAAGAAGCCAAAGAAGAGTTAGGACGGGGATTGGAGGATTAATTGATGCAAAGAAGTCGAGATATGAAGTAAATGAATTAACAGTAGGGCCCGTGACCTAGGCAGCATTGTGTACGGGTAAATTGCATTTCGCCCAGTTCGAGTGCACTGTGCCCGGGCGGACTGATCTTCACGCTTTTTTGGAGAACTTCCGACTTGTTTTAGCTAATGTATGTATAGAATTCCTATTATGAAGCCTAAGGAGGAACTTTTCATTATTATTAGGGCTTAGTTACACACTTTCTCACTCTAAAAAGTACTCAAGAGTTCTTTCATTTAATCATAAAATTTTAGGTTTCCAATCAATTTCTTTCTTCATTGTTATTCTAATTTATGTTCTTAGTTTGTGTTTATGTTTACTTTATGTTTTTTGTATTTGTATTTGTTTTAGTTAATTGTTTTAGATTTATGTTCTTAATTAGTTTAGTTTATATTAATTAGTTTATTATGTGTTAATTATTACTACCTCTGTCCCTTAATCTTTGCAACATGAACCTACTTTTTGTGAGAGCTTTTTAGCTCAAATGTTGCAAAAATTAAGGGACGGATGGAGTATGTTGTTAGTTTTAGTTTTTATTATTGATTTGTTTTTCATACCTTTAATATGTGTGAGTAGTTTCTTTTCTAGGGCTAGGGGATCCATGAATTAATTTCAGTGCTTTGTTTGATGATTGATTAGTATAGTTTTTGTTATTTCTAAATTCCTATTATCAGTTTATATTGCTTTCAATTAAATTCTAGCTAGGTTTGATTGTTAGTTTGATATTGTTGAAATTGATGCCGTGAGGTAAAATTACCACAATTAGATCACAGGGATAATAGGCAAAACGAGTTTAAGTAAGCGAGAGCCATCAAAGGGGTTTTGAAAGAGTCTAGATTCGAGAAAATTAGTGTGCCTTAATTCAGGAAGTCATTAATCTGTTAATTAATTGCTATTCAGTACATTGATTTATTTATGGTGAACCGATGTCCTAGACTTAGTTTATTGTTATATTTATGTGTTTAATCTCTGTTTTAGTAGTAATTAGTTTCTTAGTTGCAACAAATTCAGAGGCCCTATATAACAGAATAGCTTTTAGAGTTAGTAGAAATTCGTTGCTTACCTGTGGATTCGATCCCTATTTCCCTATATGCATTATTTAAAATAGTAAGTTTATTGTTGATAAGTATACAACTGTCCCTTTCAATATCACCAAACGATTTAATACACACGATATGATTTCCCATTTTAACTCAGTTCTCAACTTAAGCATATTGAAAAATGACTCAAATACAATATGAACTTGACACCAAGTTGGTGGATTTAGGTCAATGGAATCAATATTTTTATATAAGCACATTAATACGACACAAATTGTTTATTAATGAAGTCAGATTTGTTTGGTTCAATTCATTCATTTCAATACGGTTAAATTTGGTTTTAGAACATTTCATGTCATTTCAATTTCAATCGTCACAAACCGTTATATTTACTTATATGGCTACCATCAATTAGTTCAGATCAGAAATCACCAAATTTTACTTAAATCAGACAAATTTGATCCAAATCGATAGCTATACACCCAAACCCCTAATTTCAATTTAACCGTTACCCTAATCTCATTGATTTAATAACCCCAATTAATTTCAACCACCTCCACTGCCTTAATCTTCCTATTTCTAAAACCCCCAAAATTGGTGGTAGTGGTGGTGAAAAAAAGTAGGTGGGTGAACGTTATAAATTGAGGTCATAAAGATAATTTGATAATAACTATATATATGGAGGGAATGAATAAAATTAACAAAAAAGTAGTTGATGAAAAACTTTGTCCGGTGTTAATTTACAAACTTTAGCAAATTTTAGGTATTGATGTTAAATTTTTGAAACTATCGGTTTTTATTTTACTTTCAATATTTTATCACAACTTATCCTGAAAATATAAAATAAATATTTTTTTTGTTTATATATTTTTTTTGTCTAACACTACCTATTAGCGTATTCTATCCCTTCTTGCCATTAGTGGATTCCTTAATAAGCCTACCCTACAATATTTGCTATGAAATTACTAATATGTCCTTAGTTAATTATCTCAACATTTGTTATAAATTAAGGGGATAAAGATAATTTGGCAACAACTATAGAGGGAATGGATAATTTAGAATTAACCGAAGAGTAGTCACCAAGCCTGTTGATTTGCAAGCTTTATTTAAATTAATTTTTTTTAAAGGAAATGCCTTTTTATCCATCCATCACCACCACCACCACCAGCACCCCACACAACCAGTCAACCACCCTACCTCAACTCATTGCACCACCTATCTACCACTCGCCGTCCACCATCACCCTTATTTTTTTTATATAAAAAAAAAGAACACATGCGTCTTGTTTAGGCGCAGGTGTTAATTTTAAAAAATAATAAAAAAATTAAAAAGTGAGACTTACATCTGATCCAGATGCTCGTTTCACCTTTTTTTTTTTTTGTAGGTTTTGTTGGTGGTGGTTTTGTGGTGGTTGTGTTGTGGTAGGGTAGTTGGGTGGTGGTAGGGAGGTCGTTGGTATTTGGTAGTAGTTTGTGAGATAAGGGCAAAAATGAAAAATCAGTTAATAAATTGGACGATAGTTAGGATTTTCCGGCGACGTTTAGCGTTTCAATTTTTGAAACTAGCTTTGATCCCGGGCGTTGCTCCGGATCATTTGTTAAATATATGTAGTTTAAAGCTTATTTGATAAATAAGTTTTAACTAAGTAGTTTGTAAGAAAATCTTAAATTTGTTGAAATCAAATGTAAAAATTCATAAAGAGATGAAATATTAAGTACATGAATATATATAGAGTATATACAAAACCCTTTTACATTAGCAATAAAAATGTTTTCGCATTATTAATTTTATATATGATCATTTGTTAATGTTTTTTCCTCAAGCAATGATTCATTTATTATTAGGGATTTATGTGAGTTGAATTTGTTTGAATATAATTATATTTTGAACGGTTAGTATTTTTGAACATGAATACACGATTGCTAAAGAAATTTAAAGAATTGAAGTGAAAGAACAGTTATGATATTGGGAAAAAAAGCTGAAAATAAAATGATCACACAAATTGTGTTAAAAAAATAATCACACAAGCAATTGTTTATTGTTATTCATTATACAATTTTGTGATTTCACATACATATTAAAAAAATATTATTAAGAATTGTTTGACTATTCGCTTTATATTGAGTATTTCATTTATTTTGCAATCCATAATATTATAATTTGTTGTATGAAAAAACAACAATGGTATTGCATAGCTTGGTTGGTGGAAGTCTATGTATGTTACAGTGAGAGGTCACAAGTTCAATATGGCGGATTGCTATGATTCGCTTTGCGTTTTAATATATAGTACGGTAGTTGATTGCATGTGTTTAATTTTAATTTCAAGGTTTTGTCACAAATTGTCCTGGAAAAAAAAAATCAAACATAAGTTTTAGAGTTAATTATGATGCGCGCACGTTGAAATTCCACCGTCTAACATGTCCAAGAAATCAAGAGGAAGTAAACTTCCTCTTTCGTGTTGACTTTTTCCATCATTTTACAACTTCCCACACACAATGTAATTAACAGCTAATCTCCTTCCACAAAATCCAGAAGCACTCAACTAAAATCTTATTTAACATTTAATTGGGTGGTGAAATTGCCACAATCTGAAATCATACATATTGTCATTATATTTACTAGGAAGAAAGTGGTGTAATCACAGCAATGTATCAGCTGTGGAGGAAAGCATCAGGAATAATCAAAGATAGAAACAGCATATTTATAGCAACTCTAACAAGAAAGAAGAAGCATGGGCACTCTGAATTAGAGTCAGCTATCATTAGAGCCACCAGCCATGATTGTTCCAGTGTTGATTACACCAATGCTCAGCGCGTGTTCATGTGGATTCGAACCACTCCGTCTCACTTAATTACCTTCCTGTGCAAGCTAACATGCAGAATAGAACGTACACGCAACTGGGTTGTAGCCCTTAAGTCTCTCATTCTTCTTCATGGAGTGCTCTCCACTAAGGCCCCTGGGACTCGCAAGATTGGTCGCCTACCATTTGATCTCTCCGGGTTTGAGGATGGATACAGCATTCGTGAAAGTGAGCAATGCAATGCATTTGTGCAGGCCTACTTTGTGTTCTCGGACCTTAAGTCTGTCACGCTATCAGCAGAATTAAACGATGAGGTGAACCTCCCGATCACTAAGGTAGATGAGAAAGATGCAATAAAGGTGTTGCTTGTAAGGGTGCAGAGGTGGCAGGATATGTTGGAAGCACTACTACAGGTAAAGCCCACCGGATGTAAAATGAGTAGAAAAGTGGTGGTTCTAGAGGCAATGGATTGTATGGTTATCGAGGTATTTGAATTGTATAGCAAGATTTGTGATGCAATTGCCAAGGGTTTGATGAAGATTTATACTAATAGGGTGGGAAACCCTCAGGCTTCTATAGCTCTGGATATTCTGCAAAAGGCTAATAAACAAGGAGAAGATTTGTCTGAGTATTTCAAGTTGTGCCAGAAACTTGGGTTGCTTCATGCAAACGAATGTCCCACAATTCAGCCAATTCCGGAGGAGGACTTCATTGAGCTCAAGAAGATCATTGATGGAAAAGTAGAGTCACCATCAAGAACAATGATGGCTGGTACAGCTGAACAGGAGAAGAACGATGCCAAAAATCATGAGAATGATAGCACAACACATACCATGGTTAATTATAAGGAAACAAATAATCCAATATTGAAGACAATAATTACAGATAAATGGGAGGTGTTTGAAGAAGATATCATCAAAGTCGGAACTGAAGAAAAAGCACTGGTGGATCCATTTGCAGCTGTTTCAAATTTCCCGGCAGTAATTCACTTCAATCCTTTTATTGATTATGATCATAAACCTCCACAAACTGTACTTAGCTTGTTGTAGTTGCTTGTGGATCATTCCTTCTCTTTTTTAGTTTCTTGGTTATTTTCCATGTGACCCACTTTTTTATTGGTGGGATTGTCAAACCATCCAATTGAGTAAAAATAACATGTGTCATCAATACCAGCAGAGGAGCTGTTGGTACTTACAAAGAATTTGTAAATCAATTACAATTTACATAATACGGACATAAAGTCATAAGCAATTGGATCATTGAGATGGTAAAGTTCAGTTTGAATCCAGACAATCACATTGTATTCAGACCATATGTTCTACAATGCAAGAATCAACAAACGGTTTAGCACAACGGTTAGCTATATGCGATGCACGGATATAATATTTTTTGAGTTAAATATGTTTAGTTTTTCATGTATTTAATTTTTTAAACTTTTTGCATGAATTATTGCAATTTAAAATTACAAGAATTAAAAAAAAAAAAACTATACTCGTACTTTTTTTTTTTTGACATGTAAGAATGTGTATAATTTTATTTACAGTTATTAATTGAACTTATAGTTATTGTTGAAAAAAATATAAAAAAGAATTATTTGAAACAAGCTTTAAATTTTTAGTGCAATATTATTTGATTATTTTTGCACATTAATCGCAAGTAAAAGTAAATAGAAGTAATGACATCTTAAAATGGTTAGCAGAGAAATTTTTTAATGTAAAGCCACCATGTGGACAACAATAATCTCATCGTTGCGTGTTTCAGTATATAGAATTATACATTATAGATCAGCGAGAGAAATGAAGATTTATTGTTCATATTATTGTCAATTAGATGTATCGATGCCTTCAGACATTTCAGTTGATATTCTTTTAAAGCAACACAAAGTAATAATTTAACACAAGGAAAAACACTTTGATTTTATACTCATAAAAAGCAAGCTCAGGAGCGTGAAAAGAACAATAAGCAAGCGAAAAAAAAGATAGTTTATTTGTAAAAGTGTGAGTTACCATTGTTCAGAAATAGGCAAGTATGAAGTAGGCAAAAGCTTAGATTTTGCAACTCAAAAAGCATGGGGATACTTCAATTCAAGTTCAAGTTGGCCCAGTAAATCACATAGCTTGTCTATATGTGGGTGTGAATAATCCCCTGCAACAAAACAAATTGATTCATTTTTCACTTCAATCCAACTGCATCCAGGAGTTTTCCTGACTCCCTGATCTGCCATAGTTTTCCTCACCATCTCAGCCTTTTTCCACTGCCCACTTGCACAGTACAAATTCGACATTAAAACATAACTCATCTCTTCCTGAGGCTCTGATATCATTAAATCTTCGCCTATTTGCTCTGCTAACTCTATTTCCAAATTTATGGAACACGCTCCAAGCATAGAATCAGACGAGCTACCTTTTGAAGTTTTTACTCCTTGAATATTATTAGCTAATAACAATCCAGCTTCAGCTAGAAACCCACGACGCCCAAGCATATCCACTACACATGCCAGGTGATGTGTTTCATGACCTACACCATGGACTGACCTCATAGATTCCAAAAGATGTTGAGCATTCTCAACAAGGCCAGTGTGGCTGCAAGTCATTAGTAAACCTGTAAATGTCACAACATCTGGTTTATACCCGTAAATCAACATTTTATGATAAAGCTCCAGGGCTTCGGAAGCTTGTCCATGTAACCCAAATGCGAACAACATAGTATTCCATGATACTAAATCCTTGTTCAAAATATCATCAAATGCTCTCCTTGCTCCAGGCAAGTCTCCACACTTAGCATACATGTTAACCAAACCATTCCCAACATACATGCAAGTATGAAAACCAAGTTGTATCAAGCATCCATGAACCATCAAACCGTGCCTTAGAGAAGCCAAAACAGAACAAGCTAGAAGGACAGCACCAAATGCTAGCTTGTCAGGTAATATGAAATTTCTCATCATATTAACAAACAGACAAATAGCTTCTGATTCCCGCCCATTTCTTGCATATCCAGCAACCATTGATGTCCACGAAACAATGTTCTTTATTGGCATTTGATGAAATAGGTTGCTTGCTTCATGCGTATCCCCCATTTTCATATAAGCATCAATGACAGTATTCCAGGAAATCTGATTCCAGTATTTCATAGACTGAAGTGTCTTGTTAATATCATCTCGGCATCCTAATACAATGTAAAAGCTCAGGATTGAGTTCTGCACTTCAACAGAGCTATACCACCCGGTTTTAGTCACAAACGCATGAATCATGCGTCCAAAATGAGGTTCTTCTTTTCCAGTACATGAATTGATAAGGGCACTTAAAGTCCACTGATCAGGGCATCCATCACTTTCTCTCATTTGTCTAAACAAGCCCATGCACAAGTCACAATCTCCATGCTTTGCGTGCGCAGAAATCATTATATTCCAAGATATATCAACTCTTATCTTCAAACTACAGAACAATTCTGTAGCAGAATCTAAAAGACCAGCATTAGTATACGAAAATAGAAGTGAGCACCATGATACTTCATTTCGTATCGGCATATCTTCAAACACTTTCTCAGAATTTCCAGGGAACATACACTTGCCATACATATCAATAAGAGAATTGCTAACAGGAAGTGAATATTGGCACCCAGAAACAACTACTATAGCATGGAATGCTGAACCATAGTCGTTATCTCTTGCACCAGCACAAGCAC
The DNA here is from genome assembly GCA_016808085.1 of Suaeda aralocaspica. Lineage (NCBI taxonomy): Eukaryota > Viridiplantae > Streptophyta > Magnoliopsida > Caryophyllales > Amaranthaceae > Suaeda > Suaeda aralocaspica. Next base: position 459,325 of record PYUH01000390.1, read on the forward strand.
TGACTGCAGCAGTGAGAGTGAATTGGTCAGGCTTAGTATTGGCTAGTCTCATCTTCTGAAACAAAGATATTACTTCTGAGAAGATACCTAAACGAGAATAGGATGAAATCATTGCATTCCAAGCAACAGTATCTCTTATAGGCATTTCATCGAACATCTTGCGAGCATTCACAAATTTTCCGCTTCTTACGGCAGAAACAATATTGGAAGTAGTTTTAAATAAATTTGAAGACATGTCATTATTTCAAGTTCATTTGAATTCAACTGTTGGATAAGTGGCTTAACAGTAAACCACTGAAGTTAGCAAGCATGGCTACTTTACATTGGCTGACCTGGACCTTCAATGTGATGTCTTGTAACTGTTTTAAACCTATGAGTATCAAATTTACAATTCACAACGTTTAAGAAGTGACGATTACATGGTTTTAGAAAAAACCCATTAATCATGTTAGGCAACAACCTTTTTGAATAGCTTTTATAAAAATTAAGGTAGACCTGCTGCACAATAATTCTTTAGAGAATTTTGCTGCACCATTGCACTCAATTATGTTTTAGACAATTTTATTTACTCAAACGCTAAACGTTCTTCGGAAATTCTTTACTATCTCCCGTATTTTCACTCATTTTTCTAACTTTGCCTTTTACTCTTAAAAACACATACTTTCCAAAAAAAAATCTTAATTACGATAGTTATATTTAAAAATTAAAAAAATTGAGACCTGCGTCTGATTTAGATGTAGATATCCTGACACCCGCGTCTAAATATTATTTATTTTTTTTATTTTTTCTTAATTACATTATTTACATTAAAAAAATTGAGACATGCGTCTGATTTAGACGCAGATCGACTGAGACCTACGTCTGCTTTAGGTGCAAATTTCATTTGGTCCACGACAGTTTCACATGGTCTCTTTCAAATGGCTATAACTTTTTCTCCAGAACGTTATACGAGGTGTACGACCTACCATTAGAAACTCTTTAAGTCTACTTTCCAACACAACTAAAATCATGCTAATCCGAGTTGTACTTTGTGAGATATGGTCGAAACAGTAAGAGGTGGTCATATTACAATCAGGTTTAACAGGGTCTTTTTTCAAATGGCCATAACTTTTCTCCAAAACGTTATACGAAGTGTACGACCTACCGTTGGAAATCTCTTTGAGTATAGTTTCCAATTCAATCAGAATCATGTTAATTGGAGTTATACTTTGTGATATATGATCGAAACAGTCAGAGGTGGTCATATTACAATTCCTGTTTACTACACAAAGTATACTCTACCACCCACGCCTCTTTCTTTTTCCTTCACTACTACATCCTCACATATATACATCATAATTTACCCCCATGACTCCTTAAACCTCTTGTTGAAGTTTGTTATTTGGATGGTGAGATGTGTTTGAGTTGTGAGTTGGATGGATGGTGATATGTGGTTGAGTTGGTGTTTGAATTGGTGAGAGTGATGATAGTTTAGAGAGAGAAGTAAAGGGAGAGTTTTAGAGGTAGGAAAGAAGAGGGAAGGGCAATCGTGAAAAGTTGGTACAAAATTCGAGTAATTACAAGATTTTTACGGGCGTTGTTTAGCGATATCCTTTCATTTAAAATGCGACTATATCACTCAAAATGCGATTATTTCATAATAAATACGATTATATCATTCGATAGATAACTGTATTATTCAATGTAAGTATAACTCTAGAATGTGATTATATCGTCAAGAAAATGATTATATTAAATTTGAAAATTATTTTGCACCCAATTATGTTTTTGTTCTAAAATAAAGAGATATTATAGAGCGATGTAAAAGAATATATAATTGTATGTGTATTCTCATTCCATTCAAGTGGAGGTACATATATATAAATACATTGTAGGTAAGTGAAAAGGCATAAATGGAAAAGCCTAGTACCAAGAACATACTAGGGAGTATAAAAGGTTGTATAATATAAATGGGTAATAGACATACACACTTAATATTTCATAATACTGCCCCTTGGATGTCTATTATCAAATAGTGTGTCTCGTTAAAACTTTACTGAGAAAATCCTATGGGACAAAAGCTAGTGAAGGAAAAACAGTACAACACTTTCGTGATACGCCTTCGAATGCTGCCTCCTTAAAACCTTACCTGGAAAATGCAATGTAGGACAAAACCATGGTTAAAGAAAAAAGAGCGCAGTGCGTATTTTCTCCTTCTGATGAATAGCTTGAGATTTTCTATTGTGGTAAATCCAATACATTTGGATAAATTTATACTTGGAGTAGAATAAAATTTTTTAATAATGATCCTTCTTAATTGATCTTGGATGAATTTCAAATCTTCAATGTGAAACCTTTTCAATTTCATACTTGCGAAAAATAATACCCACATATGTTGCTTTTACCACTACTTTATAAATTTGAAATGTGAGTTTCAAGTTGTCGTAACCATTAAACTATGTCTTCTTTTGGAGTCAAAATATAAAGTAGCAATTAACAATCAAATATTGATCATCATTTATGGTAACTCATGGTATCATAAATATCATTGTACAATCTTAATTAGCATAAGTAATAATATATTTTGCCTCATGGTTCTTCTGGACCATAAATTATTCTCATTATAATTAAGAAGATACCTCATTTTTATTTTTAGACATACAATATTTTGTACGATAGTTCTATAATGAGTACAAAATCAGATTAACTTTGACATGCTCAAAATAAATGTTAAGATTTCATAATACAGTAATAATTACTCTTTAGGAGTTTGATAGCAATATTAATATTGTGATATTCAAAATATAGAATTTTAAGGGTAAGATAGCTGAACACATTGTGTATAAGTTCCTCGGTACTTTTCGAGCATGATTCATAACATGCTATTAGGTCGCCTTCATATGTATAATAGCCTCACAATTATAAGCTCATTGGAGTATAAGTTATGTATGTCCTGTAAGTGTCCATCACAGTTATAAGTTCAACTTACTATAATTTGGACAGAATTCACATACACCACAATTATTGTGCAATATACATGCATGAGATGTAAAATTAATACGAACAAGATTTTGAACAAAACATATATATATATATAATGAGGGATGCCTCTAACTAATAGATGTGCAGTGAATAACACAATAATGACAAACATACGTACACACTGTACAGTGCTGATTTTTTACAAAAATTCATTTATTTGTTGGACTTCTAGTCCCTCATAAAAGTTTTGTTCATCATGATTCACATTTCATTGGACATCTAGACCATTTTAAGATTTTGGTCATCATCAATATGTAGGCATCAAAATGGACAATTTAAATCCCTTATCTCAAGTCAACTTCTTTTGCATATGCATATTATTTATCAGTTCCGTGACTTCCGTCATATACCAGTATCATAATATTCTTCAAGGTAAATTTGCATGATATTCTTACAATGATATCTAAATACATTTTTCATTGGTATCATTATTACTTTTCTTATGTCATAGGACATTAGATATCTATACCACTTGTCCACTTCTCGGGTAATTCAAAAACACCAATATATTTTTCAAAGGTGTCAACTGCACTATCTTGCCATAAATACATCTTTACATGGGAATCGATCAAATAAGATACACTTTTCGGTGCAGTGATTTAAGTATTGGTAAGATTTATCTCAATGTATATACGTAATATCATTTCACTATGACCAAAACATATCTCTGTATGCCTCTGAATGGATCATAGCGGTACACAAATCAAATAATAGGTTTGCAACTTATAGACAAAAGTTGGCATATAACTTTTTAAAGTACCATTACAACGATCATCAATTTTGTAATTTTGCCTATTCATGCTAATTCTTCTTCCCTTAAGTTGGTAAAATATCTTATTTTTAGGGGCATCAAATTTTTTACCAACTTAGTGTGTAAATTCATGTGCATAGAATTCATCACTTAGAACAGTCATCCTCAACAACAAAAAAAAAACCATCTCGTCCGGAGAAATTTTTTAAAGAAGAATCATTTCTTTCATTATCCTTTAATGTACATCGCACATGTATCTATTTATTATTCTTTCACAATCTGTTATTTTTTAGAGATCAATATCAACGGGGAGACATGTATTGTGCAGCTTTCTCTTCTTTTTTTTTATTGTTTTGTGCTAACATATAATGGCTCCAATCAAGAAATTTTGTTATACAAATATAAACTTGCTTGTAATTTCACAGTGGTGATCTTCAGGATAGCTAGAAACCTTGATACTATGACACTAATTTCTCAAAATTTCCACATACAACTTCGATTTGGTAAGCTTCTAATCACCTAACAGTTGACAATATAAGTTATTCTAGTGATGTTCTAGTCACATATTATGCTTTCGTATATTCAAAACCAATATATCATCTCTTGACAATTTCTTCAATGCAAATCATTAAAAATCCCAATCCAAAGATAGTTCAAACTCAATGTTATGTCTTGCCATTCAATTCATTTCATATTTATTACATTAAGAGAGCGTCAACACATTATGAAGCTTCATGTTTCCACATAACGGATATTTATTAAACCTGGATGACCTATCTAGTTATCACATCCAATTACTTTTCCAAATGTAATTTCTAGTCAATTTTCCAAGACTCGTGATCACTTTATTAGATATGCTACTTTATGCATGACCATACCACGAATAATAATAATAATAATAATAATAATAATAATAATAATAATAATAATAATAATAATAATAATAATAATAATAATAATAATAATAATAATAATATGCAGTTCTTTCTTCACTTGGCAAGACAATCAATTAAAACTTGATCCAATAATAACGAATACTTTGCTGGAGTATTAAGTAAAATCTTGATGCACGCTAACCTTTTTGGACATTATGTATTCTTTTGGAGTACTTTATGTAATCATGGTATATGTTAATTTTACTAGTCATATTTTTTGTAGAAGCACCACCAACTAATTTCTTGAATTTGTAATTACCAATTGTTGATTCTTTCCTTTTCACAAAATTCTTATCTATGGAACCTATTGGTCTAACACGCTTCAGGCATGCTCTAAGTTTATTAGCAACAACCAATTTTGTCCTTCTTGGAAATCAATTATAATTGGATCATTTACAATTGGTATATAGTTAATGAATTTTTTCATATCCATCTTCAGGATGGTATGATTCAAAATATTTAACTATCATTCCATAAATCTTGATATTTAAGTTAGTATACGTACCAAAACTAACCATCAACGTACTTAATGATTCATGTGCAAGGATTATAAAAATAATGACATAAATCTCCCCCTAACCCTTGCGTTTGGGGACATGAAGTTAATCCAACAACCTTTAAATATCATATACCTCTTTACCCTTGAATTCATTTGGCAATGTCATATATCAAGTAAAGTAAGATTATTTTTATAAGTTCTTACTTAATTCTCTTGCCGAAATATATCAATCTATATATTGAAAAATCCTCAAAAGGATGGGCGTAATATACATTTTTCAAGTAAGTTTCTCACAATGCCATTCTCTATTTCTTCATAAAAAATTATTTCTAGCTAATATGAATATTATGTATGCATGTTTAGAATTATAATGAAGTTTTTCATAAATGAAAAAAATTAAAAACAAGAACCATTATCATTAAACATTCTTATCTCTTATTCACTTTTGGGAATGAGTATATCTATTTGGTCGTGAATTATAGATTGTAATCGAGATTTTATTCTAAAATATCCATCGAAATATATCAATTATTCAAAATCATTTATATATTATTGGTGTGACGCAGTGATATAGATTCACAATATTTGCATAATGGTGGACTGGTGGAGTGTCTAGGGAGCATGTGCTAGAGACTATTATAAATTTTTCGATTATGTTTAAAGTATATTATTTAGTATCACCCTTGCAGGATTATGGGCCGTTATAAAATTAAGGAACTTTAGGTTTCTATGTACCTGAATATCATGTGTAATCATAACTTCTCAAATTTATTCAATTATCTATAACATTTAAAACAAATTATCACTCATTATTAATATGAAATTGAAGGCATGATGGCGTGCAACAAAATACAATAGATCTATACCAAATTAGATTAAAACTGCATTGTACGCATGCATAATTTTATAAGTACTATGTCTATGTCAGTTATTCTATAAATTTCATTAGATCTTATTATAAATTATAGGCTACCAAGCTACTTTGTACAAAAAGGAGTATAATAACAGCAAGAATCATAAAAAATAAGGAAGAAGATAAGGTATCAAGCAAAGAGTAATATGCGATTCCGACTAAAACTAAGATAGTTAGAATCCAAGAATATTTTGGGAGTACATAAATTAAGTACTATCGAATACGAGTAGTAATTAACCTTCCTTCAACAAAAGATAAGTAGAATACATTGGGGTAGCATAGACAGCAACAACAACAATAATAATAATAATAAAATAATAATAATAATAATAATAATAATAATAATAATAATAATAATAATAATAATAATAATAATAATAATAATAATAATAATAATAATAATAATAATTAGGAAAAATTACTTCTAATAATCTCACCTTTAAACAATTGGAAAATGACAATCCCACATATTGATTATCTCACAACAGTGCTACTTTTAAATATTATTTTCATTTAATGGACCTTAACGGGTTGGTAGAGTGTTTTCTAATTAAAAAAAAAAAAACAATATTATCCATATTCCTCATCCACTGCTAATTATGACCCCCTCTCACCAACCTACACCCTAAAAATTACCAACCTACACCTTATTATATCATAATAAATACGATTATATCGTTCGATAGATAATTATACTATTCATAATGTAAGTATAACTCTAAAATGTGATTATATCATCAAGAAGATGATTATATTAAATTTGAAAATTATTTTTGTCATTCAGAAATTAATTTTATATTGGAAAACATGACTATATCTCCAAAAACAATTATATACTGCCATACATATTTTGAAATATTATTTATATCATTTAATTGACACATTATAATTATATATTGCGAAATATGGCTATGTCATTTATAAGATGATTATATCATTTAATTTACAATGTCGTTATCTCATTTAATTGACACATATTTTGATTAAAGTAAAAAATCCAAAAATCGGAAGATCATAAAAATCATCATGCATGTGGACCCGGGGCTTTGGGGGCCCACATGCCCTTTTTACGGACATAGAATGTTTTTGTTAGTTTTGCATAGTGTGAGTATGCTTGGCTTGGGGGTGAGTTTATAAGCTCAAAACCCAAGTAGAGAAGTCGCCACTGTGCCCTTTTCGGGAGCTCACGGAACCCCATTAGGTTTATCCCGAAGGTAAATTAACACTAAAGATAAGAAGGTCTCATATCTCTAGTTTCGAGGACGAGGGTAAGGACAAAATAGTTCACAATGTCCCCCCCCCTCTTAGCGTCCTCTACTTGGTCTCATATGTAATTTCATGATTATAATATTGAATTATAACAATCATATTTTCGGTCTAATCCTAAAAGTGCATATGAATTTGCTAGGCGAGTTTATTTAATGCGCACATATTTTTTCAATAACATGCATTGGGTGATCACTTTAGGATTAATCAAGATTAATAGATGCCTAAGCTGGTTTTCCAATAATTTATCTTTACTTATGTGAGAACATGCTTTTCCGCTCTTTTAATTAAACATGATTTTAGATGATTAAAAGCAATAAACAATTAGCATGTAAATCACATAAAAAAACCTAATTAATGTTTCTACCTAAAGCTAATTTTAATTTAGAGTCAAGGCATAATTAATCAATATTCATGAATTTAATTAAACATGTCAAATCTCTAAGAAAGCAATTAAAACAAATATACTAACTCAATTATTTGAAGAACTCAAGATGTAGTTGTCGTTGATGTCGGTCTCATTTACAAATACCTTGCGCGCAACGGTTGATACAATCCATCCTTTTTAATTATCTAGAAGTACCAAAACTATTTGAAGAAGTGTTTGAAAAAAAAAGTGTTTATGAAAAGTGTTTTGAAGAAATTATTTTGTTTTCAGTTTTTAGGGAAATATATTTGTGTTTTGGGAGGCTTAGAAAAAGTGCTTTAGAGAGGAGAAGAAAATATAATGGGTGTATGAGAATGCGTCTTGAAAACTGTGAGTTGAGTTGATGAATTGGTTGAATGCACAACCCCGTATTTACAATTGAAAGCTTCCGGTCCCAGGGGATGCTTATATGCACAGGCTGTGCGTATATACGCAGAAGAATAGTATTCCTCTCTCCATGAATAGGTTTTTGTCAAGAATATTCGGTGCTGGGCTTGGCATAAACACAGCTCCTTCGCATTTGCGTAGCCTGCACATATGCCATTTTCAAACTTCCATAAATTTTAGCACCAGACGTTCCATGAGGCGTGCAATTGGAAAGCTCTATGAGTCTACTTTGCGATGCAAAAATAATCAAGACAATTGTAGATTATGAGATACGATTGAAGGAGTGAAGATTGGTCAAAAATCACTTTGAAATTATGGTATTTCAGGGTAATTATGCTCAAGGGTTGGACCTATTGCCATGTGGTATACTATAATCATTTGGCTTTAGGTGGGACCAAATGTAAGTATCTAAAGAAGCCCCCACTATTACTTTGTCTCTAAAGAAGGCTAGTCTCCTAAAACGAAAGTCAAAGTAGTCGGTACCTGCAAATCAAAGGTTAGTCTTGCCTACACCTGTGCAATCTCCTTAGGAAGCTCCTCATTCCATTGGAGTGAAGTCACCTTAAATGCTCCTCGATTCTTGGGATGGTGTCTATGATTTCCTTTAGATGCTTTGATCGTATAGGAAATGCATGATAGTGTGTATGTGCTTGAATTCTTTCATATGCGCCTTGATCATCAGGACTCTCTCTTCATGTGTCTTAACCGTATAGGGAAATTCATGAAGATGTGTTTACTTCCTTTAGAAGCTTAGGCCGTATAGGAAGCTAGTGCATGATGATATCAAAACCGCCTGACGGTGTCATTTGTTAATGAAATGTCATAGTGCCATAATCATTTGACGATTTAGGCTTCATTGACTTGGAACTGGGTTGACTTTCTAGGGGCTTTTGATGATGACTTGGAACTATAATGGCTTTCTAGGGGCCTTTTGAAGATGACGACCTAGGTTGATTTCCCAAGTGCCTTTTGAGGTTGTATATTGCCTGGCGATGATTGAGATGATCAATGTGATTGCCTTCTACTTTAGACGAGCTTCGGTCATGGGGAAGTGCGATGTAATTAGGATGGTTGCGTAGTGTCACTGTTGAAGAAAATGCTGATTAACTTGTTGATTGACACTTCACCCATGCTTACTCGATGAGAGATTGATGAGACCACTGCTTGATAATATGATGCTTGGTGTGACTTTACTGAGACCATTGTTTGGGTAAAGCCCCCAATTGGTAAAATTGTTTTGTTTTGCAACATCTTCAACTTGCATAGAGGTGGGCCCTAACTTTGCATGTTTGGGTTAATCCTATATGTATGCATGACTTTGACTTGACTTTTATACCTGACCTTGACTCGCGCATGGATGCATGTAATTCTATGCAATGTTATGAATACAAAAAATTTACCTCATTACTTTTGACTATGGAAGGGTACCGACTCCCNCCCCCCCCCCCCCCCCCCCCCCAAAAAAAAAAAAAAAGAAGGCAAAAAGAGAAGAATGCATCTGTAGACTCACTCTGATGTAAAAAATGATGAAGGAAGTAAAGGATGATTTGCGTAAACATGTGTAAGATAGAGCTATTTTCGGTTTATAGGAAGGTTATTGGGAATCGATACCCTAACATGTGATGATAGCCCCCAAGTCAGGGGTATAAGGAATTTCAGAAGGCACTTGCTGATTTGAGATGAAGTGATAGCTTAATAGGGTGTTTGTGGACTCTTGTATTGCTAGAAATCTAATGGTTAGGACGTTTGTGATTAGAAGACTTTGTGGTGTGGATTGGGTTATGGAATGTGAACGTAAGAGGTACGAGGATGAAAGGTGTATGATTGCTCAAGTCGGTCACTCGAGTATGTTACTCCATTAAGAGAGGAATGAGAAAAGTGAATGGGAACTCTTGCAATAATGCAAGCCCCAAATTGATGGTTTGGATGTGACGATGGGTGTGTAAGATAGGGTCGGCTTGTGCCATTAATAATCAAGTGTCATGATAGATAGCCCCCTAAGCTTGGAAATATGTGCTTCATTGTCATGTGCTTGTGAATTTAATTGTGGTTGCATAAGTTGGACACTTGAACATGTTACTTTATTGTGAGGGATGGAGACTCTTATGATGATGCAGGCCCCAAATCTTGAAGACAACAATTACATGACTTGTTGCTATTTGAGTTGAACTTGTTGGGTAAGAGTTTAGACCATGATGATGGAAGAGGAAGGATAGGAGAGTCCCTAAAGGGTGTTGAAAAAAAGGCCAAGGTTCAAGAAAACCAAACTGGGTAAAATTTGTAATTCATGGGTGAAGATGATGAGGAGAAAGATGTGTTATGTGGAAAGATATTGGTTCAAACGCGAGCCTATGTCAGGTTCCAGACTCAAGAGTTGTGTTTCTATGATGATGAATATGATAATGGATATGACCTCATTGTTTTTTTTTTTTTTATTGGTGTGGTCGTACCTTAAGGTGAGGCTACCTACGTATCCTTATGGATTCAAACTCATCACACTTCATGAAAATTATATGTGCAAGTGATTGTGCCCTAAATTTTGCCTAGGTCGCCCTTTCGTGTTTTTAACCTAGCGAGCTTTGGACATGCTCGAAGAGGGTGTTAGGCTTAAAGGTGGGATTTGAGGGGGAATTAGTCTTTGTTTTGGACTTTGGACTTTGGCTATGGGCTTTGGCGCTAAGATTTCTCTTATATGTATTTCGCACTTTGGACTTTTGTTTAGGGTTTGAAATTTGATGTAGTTTTAGGCTTTTAAATTTTGAGGTTTAGCCTTGAGGTTTGGCTTTGGTGTTAGGGCATGTTGAACTTTCGAACTTGGTGTGCTTTGTGATGTAGGCTATGATTAGAGGGCAAAGGTTTGACTCATACGTGCGTACATGTGCTTTGACTACTACATTATATTTTTTTTTTCCCGAAAGTTTCTGGACTTTTAACTGTCAAAAAAAAATTTTTTTTTAGCACACATCTTTTCTTACGCACCAAGATTGGCTTAATAAAGTTTAGGTAGAAGGTGGTTGACTCGATTTTGTGGAAAGGCTAAATGATTGGTGTAGGGAAAGGAAATGGATTTATTTTGTGGTGTTTACGGTTTTTCGAGCATGTCTAATATTTATTGATTTTTTCTTTTGAAATTTTTATTCTGATTTTTTGATTTTAATTTATTTTTGAAATGATAATAAGGTCAATTAAAGAACAAGAATTAATCAAAGAGAAAAAAAAATGAAATTTTCTTAATAAGAAATAACAAAATGAAGGCTAAAATTTAAGATACAACCTTTAATGTAATGACATAGACTTGAACAAAAATCTAGGTGGAGGGACTCTCCAACACGACTTAAAGAAAACTATGGACTCTTGCTCATGATGCTGTAACTTTTCACCATTGATCTTCAAAGCTGCTTGTAGATTCTACTCATCTTCTTTCGCAGAATTATCCATGTAAACCTTCTTGTAGCTATTCTTCCATTTTTCCCCCTTGATCAAGTCATCTTCAATTTCAATACCAATGTGGTAGACTTCTTGAAAATTTTCCAACCCTAAATACTCAAGCTGATTATTGTATATAGGTAGAAGGTTGAAAATGAATATCTGGACCATCTCCTTTTCAGGAGGAATAGTTACCATATGAGCAACAGTTTCTCTCCAACGATCTAGATACTTAGTAAATCCTTCTTTCTCTCCTTGCTTGAGGATCTTAAGTTCACGTTAGAAAGTTGATGCTTGAGTGTTACACTTGTAGCGAGTCATGAAGGCATGGATGATGTCCTCCCATGTTGCGATTTCCTTGTTAGGAAGAGAAAATAACCTCCTTTGGCAAACAAGTTCCAAAGAGAATGGAAAGCTCTTGGGGTTGAACCCTCTGAGGAAGAATGGAGGGTTTTTGGTTACTTTGAATTTTGTCAAGTGAACGATTGAGAAATTTTTGGGATGGGAGTCAACTAAGCTTAGGTCAACCTCAAGAGGGTCAACACATGCATCTTTGTCATTGATCTGTTTCACAATCTTTTCAAAATCTTTGAGGTTTGTCTTTGTAACACCCTGAATTTTCCTTAACTTTCTACTTCCTAATTTTTATGGAAAACATGTTGAACTAGTAGACATAATATTTATTAAACTACTATATACGGAAAAAACAAAGTATTACCGCCATCGTGATAACGGCTAAGGCTTTTATCAAAGTACTACAGCGGAAGTCTTTAAAACAAAACAATTTAAAACTAAACTTCAAACAACTTTAAAATAAAATCAACTTTAAATTTATTACACTTCGGAACCATATTAATGGCCTTTTAAAACCAAACCAAAATTAATAATCAGAAGTCTTTCAAAATTCCAAACAATCAGATAAACGTTAGTCTCTGAAAGCAATTGAAATGAAGTAAAACTACAACCACATCAAGCGCTCTCACTCCATCCCATCATGAAATGACTAATGCCCACTTGTACCTGAAGCTTTCCTTTTACTAGACAACTACTCACCACAAGTGGGTCATCGTAGGGCCACGTCCAAGGCAAAGCCATGCACACAAAGCAAACAGTCAGCAAAGCTGAGTACATAACTACTGAAGACTATGCAATAACAATAAAACATAAAAACTTGCACTCAACTTACCTTTAACAACCTTCTTACCTATACATGGACTCAATAAAATTATTATTATATTTAACTTTTGGATTCGGCATCGAACGAGTTTCCTTTCCTTTAAAATCGCCCTATTGGGCACCAACTTGGGAGCAACTCCAAGAAGGTATTACCTATGTCACACGAGGTGACGGATATCCAACGCATTTATAATATAAAAGAGTACAACGTCTTGTACTCCAATTAGAAGTCATAAATCACTGTTCCATATGACTCCCCCCTTTGTTCATACTCAAGGTATATACGTTCCAAGAGTTTTGGTGCGAATCCTCTTACACTTTACGTGATTTAACAGGTTTAACATTGTTATGACTCTCATGCAACATCACATAGAGACATGCATATAATCAAGCAACCATATTCATTATCTTTACTTTAAGGTGATTCCAAATCAACTTATGTGAGTCCTTTAATTAAACTGAACCTCCTGTACCACACATTAACTGTGAGTGGCTAATAACTTACTTTCTTTTTGACCACACATTAACTGTGAGTGGTATTATAACTTACTTTCTTCTTGACCACACATTAAACTGTGAGTGGTATTATATGCATAAATAATTGCTCATTACTTCTATTAATCATTTGAACAAATCCACTACTATCTTTCTTGTTGATAACATATCTAATCAACTTTAAAAATTATCTTCTTCCTTTATTCATAAAACCGTTGGCCAAACTATACTGATCTTAACATTCCAATTCAAGCTCATGAAAAGTTAAACTGTCTATTTAACATGGAATGTCATTAACATTAGAAACATGCTACTAACAACTTGTCATGCATATAAATTCATGTTCCAAAACAAGCATACAAGATTCATATAAACCAGAATCTCTCAAGCATGCATTAACTCCTATGTTTGCCTTTAGTACTTACGTACCTTGTAAAATAGCTGTGCTCCGCCACAACTCTAGAAGTGGACTAAATCAAATTCTCCTGCACAAGGAAAACCAAGATAAATTAAACTTTGTTGACTAAATTCTACAACAACCTTTGTAAAACTTTATTGTTCTCTATTGCAATTCTACAACAACCTTTGTACAACAACCTTTGTATTCATGCATCCATTTAGGATAAGGAGTGACCATTCTATGCCATGCGTTAAGTCTAATTATAGTAAGTAAACCATTATTCTTTTTCAAATAAAAACCTAATCGAGTCTCATGTAGGATAGAGCCTTCAATAAAGATAGGATAGGGCCGACAATTGAGTGAAACAAGAAATCCTATAGCTTGGGTCAAAGGACGTGGTTTGAAGTGTTCATTAAGAGCTTGAGTCTTCTCAAACAAGCATGCTCATCGGAAGACCATTCTGAATTCAAATTCGTCTTTAAACAGTTCTTGAAAATACTCCTTCAACAATGTTAGGCGAAGATGTTAAGGTTCAACTACAACAAATGGAAGCCATCTTGGCCAAAATGACCGAAATATTTGAAAATCTCACCATCAAGGTGAACAACCTCGAGAAAGGAAAGACTGTAATACCCCACATTTTCACGTATTTAAACAAAGTATTTTTGTATTTCAAGTATAACCTTCGTATTTATTCGTATAATTTTAGTATTTTTATTGAAAATTATGTTCAATAAAGGTATTAAATAAAAAGAAATTAACAAAAATATAGTAAATAATAAAGTTTTGGTTAAAAGTATTATTTGTATTCTTAAATAGTATTTTTATGATTAAAAATATCTTTAAAACTTCTAAAAATAGTTTTTTTAAAGGTTTCCTAATTTACTTAGGAGTGTTTATGGGCCCCACCAAAATCCTACTTTGAGGCGTATAAATACCCTACAAGACCTAAAATTCCAAATTTTACTGATCATACTAGTCAATTAGGATTCCAAAAATTTTGAGAGAAAAAAAAACTTTTGAGATTCGAAAAAAAAAGAAGAAGAAGAAAAAAAGGAAGACGGGATTTCGAAGAAGAAGAAAAAAAGAAAAAAAAATTTTTGGAGCCTTGGAATCCGTGCCCAGCCGGACCCCACCGCCGGCCACAGCTCCACCGCGGCAGCCACCTGCTGCACCGCCGGACCTCCTCCCCGTTTGGTATTATTTTCGGCCTTCTATAAAAAAAAACTAAAAAAAAAAGTTCTACTTCTTTATTTATGATTCAATCTTACAAATTTATGATTATAATTGTGTAGAATTTACAAAAAAACTTATGAACAAGAAAGATAGTCCACTTCTAAGGTTGTTGTAGAATTTAGTCAACAACCTTTACAAAAAAACAAAGTTAATAATTTAGTCAACAAAACTTTATTTTCTTCTCTATTGCAATTCTACTTTGTTTTCGGGACTTAATTATACTTTATAAAACCTTAATACAATTTTCATGCCACTTTAGAAAAGTGGACAGCAATCTAAATTTATCAAAACTTCTTGAAAACTTCCGAAAATGACACAAACCGATCATATGATGTATTACCTTACTTACATGACCAATTTATGCTATTTACATACTTTTAAAGGCTATTTAATTAATTTATAAAATCTGGACAGCATGTTAAACATGCTTAAAACCACTCTTAAACATCATAAAACGTACTAAAATTTATATATTTCATCATAGAATTGATGTATGATCATACTAGTGCAATTTGGGCACTTTAAACTCAACTTAACTTGTTTTTATTAAAATTTCAGATTTATTTCTTAACTTTAAAGTCATGAAAAACTTATGAAAACATCATGATTTCATGTCAAAACACTTCTACAATCTACTAACATGTTTATGAAGTCAATCTAGGCTTTAGAACAATTTTTCATATGATTAAACATGTTTATAATATTTATTCAACTCAAATTCATGATTATAAAATTTTGACAGCTTTATAAAACAAGTCTAAAAACAAATTATGATCATACTATCGAAGTTTAGAACATAAAATTCATAAAAATCATAACTTTATAAATTTTTCAAACCCTAATTTACAATTTCATGAACAACAAATTTAATTCATGCCTTAAAAAAATTCATACTTATATCAAAACATGATTAAACTTATAAAAACACGATTAAACACAATTATAATCATAAATTTGTAAGATTGAATAAAAAATAAAGAAGTAGAACTTTTTTTTATTTATTTTTTTATTATTTTTTTTTATAGAAGGCCGAAAATTATACCAAACGGGGAGGAGGTCCGGCGGTGCAGCAGGTGGCTGCCGCGGTGGAGCTGTGGCCGGCGGTGGGGTCCGGCTGGGCACAGATCCCAAGGCTCCAAAAATTTTTTTTTCTTTTTTTCTTCTTCTTCGAAATTCCGACTTCCTTCTTTTTTCTTCTTCTNTCTTCCTTTTTTTCTTCTTCTTCTTTTTTTTTCGAATCTCAAAAGTTTTTTTTTCTCTCAAAATTTTTGGAATCCTAATTGACTAGTATGATCAGTAAAATTTGGAATTTTAGGTCTTGTAGGGTATTTATACGCCTCAAAGTAGGATTTTGGTGGGGCCCATAAACACTCCTAAGTAAATTAGGAAACCTTTAAAAAAACTATTTTTAGAAGTTTTAAAGATATTTTTAATCATAAAAATACTATTTAAGAATACAAATAATACTAAAACTTTATTATTTACTATATTTTTGTTAATTTCTTTTTATTTAATACCTTTATTGAACATAATTTTCAATAAAAATACTAAAATTATACGAATAAATACGAAGGTTATACTTGAAATACAAAAATACTTTGTTTAAATACGTGAAAATGTGGGGTATTACAGTCTTTCCTTTCTCGAGGTTGTTCACCTTGATGGTGAGATTTTCAAATATTTCGGTCATTTTGGCCAAGATGGCTTCCATTTGTTGTAGTTGAACCTTAACATCTTCGCCTAACATTGTTGAAGGAGTATTTTCAAGAACTGTTTAAAGACGAATTTGAATTCAGAATGGTCTTTCGATGAGCACGCTTGTTTGAGAAGACTCAAGCTCTTAATGAACACTTCAATCCACGTCCTTTGACCCAAGCTATAGGATTTCTTGTTTCACTCAATTGCTGGCCCTATCCTATCTTTATTGAAGGCTCTATCCTACATGAGACTCGATTAGGTTTTTATTTGAAAAAGAATAATGGTTTACTTACTATAATTAGACTTAACGCATGGCATAGAATGGTCACTCCTTATCCTAAATGGATGCATGAATGTAAGGTACCTTATCGTCTTTTGATCTTCTTCTTCTTCTTTTTGTTTTTTTTTTTCTCCTTTCTATTTAACCACTAAGGAGTGACCATGGTCTATATGAGACTCTTTATTCTAATATGTTGAAAGGTACATAAACACAATAGAACTAACTTTACCCCATCAAAACAAATACAACAATCATAACTCAAGAGAGCATCCGAAATCACATGGATCAGGGTCAACCAATCAAAACATCCAATTACCATCCTTCCTAAATACGAGTCAAACAAAACCAACCAAGCAACTTTAATGGATCGATGACTAGAATAGCTCACGGGTCATCTCCCCACACATTTTTGTTAAGCTTATATATCAATGATGCTCTAACCCTCACCTCCCAACCAAAGATGGAATGCAAATGCACAATGTGTTTAAATGCAAATTTGAGAAACCAAATCCCACATCTCACATCCTCATGCAAATGTTTAAGGGTATTCACTCAACCTAATGTCGACTCGAAGTGCAATTAATACTCTATGACCTTGACAAAAGACTCACTTCACAAAAACCATAGCATGTGCATGAAGATAAAAAGGGCTCTTATAAGCTTGTAATGTGGCTAAAGTGATGGGTAGGATAATATGGGATAATGTAGTGGAATGCGAGGTATACGTATATAAAATCAAAGAAAATCACTAAAAATTCCAGGTTCATCAACAACATTCTCCAACATCCAATTCCAACAAAAACAACCAAACTTCTTTTCAATTCACATCAACACCATAATACTCATAAATAATAATAAAAAAACAACCAACTATTCACAAGCTTTATTATTCTTCATTTCTTTTGAGTTTTGAATTTTCATTTTTATCATTAACATCATTCATTTTTATTTTTTAAAGGACACCTTAGGTCCACGACTCATAATGACTAGCCTTTACTAAATAGAATAAACAATAGACAAAGTCACGACACATACATAACTGGGCTCCATATAAGATATAAACTTAAATTTCTCAAATGAACTGTGGTAGCCCTGACATTGGTATACAAGCCCTTAATGTGAAACCTTTTCATAAACCTTACTAAACAATAATTCCAACAAACTTTCACCAACAATCCTCTAACAATAACTCCATCAAATGCATCACAACACCACAACCAACTCAACAAATTCCCCCAAGCAAAACTTTGGCATACATCATTCCTTGGGCATATAAATTCCCCTAAGCAAAACTTAAGGACCTTGCTGGTGGTGGCGGCGGCGGTGGCGGCAGTGCATCATTCTGTGTTGGGTTGTTCTCGTTGAACTGTGATTCTGCCGTCTCTTCCTTATCTGAACTATCGGAAATATTCAACTCAACAAAAAGTTGTGTCAAATCAAGCAGTGTTCGATCGGAAAGGATGACTCTTCGTAATCTCCACTTCCTTCTACGACTCCTCTTATGCAATGATCTTTCCAGTTCAGGGTCAATCCAAACCGGCATACAACCTAATGAGAACTACCTCAAAGAACGTGAAGGTTCCTTGAGATGAGGAAATATAACCGAAAATAAAAATAAGAAAAAACTTTAAACCCGACTAATAGAATTAAAAATTGCCTCCCTGGCAACGGCGCCAAAATTTGAACAGGCTATCGCACACCTCTCAGAAATAACCGAACAACTCTAACTAATATAGCTAGGGAAGTAGGGATCGAATCCTCAGGGAGGCTATTAAATTCTACTAGTTCTAAAAAGCCTAAAGTGTGTAAGGGGCCTTGGTGGAAAATTCAGTAAATGATTACTAAGACTAAGAAGACTAAAACTGAAACTAAGGAAATGACGGGAAATTATTAATTAAACTCTTATAATGGAAACCTAGGGCAATCAGTTCACTATGATCAATCAACAAACTCAATTAACGCTCACTAATCAATTCATTGACATTCATTGAACTAGGGCTCACTAATTCTCTCGAACTTACACTCCCTTAAAACTCCTTTACCGGCTCTCGCTCGCATAAATTCGTTTTTGCCTATTATTCAGTGGTCTAATTGTGGTAACCTTACCTCTCGGCCTCGATTTCGACAATAACCTAACTTACAACTAAATTTGGCCACAATTTAATTGCAATCGATAGAAATCAATAATAGGAATTCAAGTAAAAGCCAAGAACTAATTAAAGAACATAAATTAAATTCACATCATGGTCATAGATCCCCTAACCCTAGAGAAAACGACTACTCACACATAATTAAGGGAATAGAAACAAATTCAATTAACAAATTCATAATCAAAAATTAATCAAAACTAGAATTAAAACTAAATCAACTACTAGAAATTAAACTAAGCAACTAAATTAATAAAATAATTAAACTAAAGTAAAGACTAACATACTAAAAATAATCATAAACTAAAGAGAATTGAAAAGCAAAAAGAAAGAGATTACCAAAGGAAGGATTGAATTGCATAAATTGAAAGCTTGAATTGTTGAAACAAAGTAACCAATGCTAAAATTCTAGAGAGAATAAGGGTTTTTGGATTCCTTGTTCTAAAAGTATGATAAAAACTTGTCAGGTTCGTGCCCCCTTTACATAGAGTATTTATAGGATTAGGTTTCAATTAAAATAAACCCACAAGCAAAAACCGCGCGGAAAGATCGAACGGGGCGAGAAATCCTTCACCTGCACCCGCATAGAAGAAATTGAGTTTCTTCCCTGCGCCCTCAGGTTCTTTATTTTGAGACTTATGAGGCTGCTGATCTATATTGCGGGCGCATAGGTCAAGGAAGCTAAAAAGGCTGCGCCCACATAGAATTTGCATAACAATATTTTGACGATCCTTCTTGAGTTCTTCGCTCGATTCTTCGAATCTCGTTCATGGCTTCTCGTGACTTGGCACGCATCCTGAGACAAGTGCTTTTTGACTCGTTTTAGCTTCCAATGACTTCATAACTCTCTATTACACTCCTGTAACATATAAAACAAAATCGAAAACCACGCGCAGTAACCGAAAGAGTATAAAATAGCCGAAAAAAGGTTCTAAAAAGCGACTAAAGATGCTAAAACCGTTCCAAAACATAACTTAACATCAAAAGACGAAATTTAGTCAAAACAAAGCCACAAACTTAACTATTTAGCACAAGAATCAACCGAAAATGAGGGAAAAACACAACATAAAACACATATATCAAATTCCCCCAAACCGAACCTTTGCTCGTCCCGAGCAAAATACAACGAAATTTACTACACCCCATAAAAACAAAATAAGCAACATAAGTCAAGAGAAAAACCGAAGACACATGGATCAAAGCCAGCCAATTAAGCGCCCAATTACCGTCCTTCCTAAATATGGGTCAAACAAAACCAGCCAAGCAAGTTTAATGAATCGATGACTAGAGTAGCTCACGGGTTGTCACTCCACACAATTAATGATGAGCTTATAACAATGAAGCTCTAACCCTCACCTCCCAACCAAATATGGAATGCAATGCAAAATATGTTTAGATGCAATTTTAACAACCTGAAACCCACATATCACACCTCATGCAAGTGTTTAAGGGTATCCACTCATCCTAAATGTCGACTCGGAATGCAATTAATACTCTACGACCTTGACAAAGGATTCACTTCACAATAACGGTAGCATGTGCATGAAGATCAAAAAGTACTTTAATAAGCTTGTAACGTGGCTAGGGTGATGGGTAGGATAAAAATTTGGGATAATGTGGTGGAATGCGGGGTATACGCATATAAAATTAAGGAAAATCATCAACAACTTCAAAAGTTATTAACATTCTCCAACATCCAATTCAACCAAATCAACCCAAACTTTTCTTTATTTTTCATATCAACACCATAAACCTCATAATTCAATCAACAACCACTACTTCACAAACTTTAAACTTTTTTTCTTTTTATTTCATCTCTTTTTTTTTCAACTTTATTATTCTTTTATAAATTTTTCTTTACTTTTCAGGCATAATAAAACATAGTTTCACGACTCTTAATGATTTGTCTTTGCTTAAAATTCTATAAACAATAAACATAATCATCACACATACATAACTAGGCGATAAATAAAATATGACTTTTTAACTAACTACAACAGCCTAGACATAGACATTGGTATGCAGAGCCTTATATGTGAAACCTTATAATTTAACTTTCAACAATAACATTTCCAACTATTTCACCATCAGTCCTCCATAAAACCCTTCAAAAGTCTATTTTAAACAACATCACAACTACTTCAACTCCCCCAAACCAAGTTTGGGCATACAATGTATTATGTAGCAAGGCTAGTAGGCTTGTAATGTGGCTAAAATAAAAATGAAAGGGATAAAATCTCAAAACATGGGATCAAGGGAAAATATAAATGTAGGAAATGAAATTCTAAAGCTCAAAAGAAGAACTAAGGGCCTTTTATCATGCGCAACATACACAAAATCCACAATTAAAGTTGCTAGAATCCAAAGTCAAACCCAAGATCATAATTGCACCAGGAACAAAGAACAAGTGAAAGGAAAATATGAATGAAATTGTATTGAAAAGTGGCTCAAATCCTCCTGTTAACACAGTTCAAGTCCAAGACCCAAGCAAGGTTGAGAAGAGTTGACCAATAAAAAGAAATTAAGCAATCAAATTCAAGTCATAGCAAAAAAATCACACATGTGGATCCATCCGCAGTCAAGAGTCATAAAGTTTTCAAAATAAGCACAATGGGTACAGAAGTAGTCAATTCCAACAATAGAACTCAACCGGGACACGAATAATCCATTAAGCCAAATCTCTCTAAAATTAAACCTAAGAAAATAGTACAATCATTTCGGTCACATGTAAACTCCCATTCCTAACGAATGGTACAAACCATGCAACAGTCCTAAGAAAGCAATTAAAGCTAACTAAACACACAAAACAAAACAAAAGAGAGGTTGGAATAATCTAAACAAACCAATATCAATTGCTAATAGGAGTCCAACTAAGTACTGAATCAATAATACATCCCGCCTGAAATAAATCTTGAAAAGGAAAAGAAAGAAAAAGAAAAAGGTAAAATAATAAGAGGAAAAAAAAGAAAAAAAAAGAAAAAGAGAAAACAAAGCAAAAATAAAAAAAACTAAGCAAAAATATACAAAAATACATAAATCCTCACCCCAAACCAATTTTTGTCCCGTCCCGGGACAAATAACCACGCAAAACATAGGAAGGAGGTGAAGCCGAGCTCTACTGACCGGGTCCCCAGTACCTAGGATAGTACTGGTCATAGAACGAATGATATGGATAGGAGGTAGGCTCGGTGCTAGGACCATATGTGGGTGGCCAGTTAGGATGGTTCGGGAATCCCTGAACAGTCCCAGCCTCAACATTGCTCGTGTGCTCCCTTCACTAGACTCTCTGCAGCAAGTCAATATCACAACGAAGTCCTTTAAGTGAATGATCTATCCTGTCGAACCGCTGCTGGTTATAGAGATGCATGTCATCAAATCGGTTCATCAGGGGAGTCATGTCGAATGTGGAGGAGGAGTGATCGGCATAGCTATGTCATGGTGGCTCAGGTCGTGGTGGGGCTGGAGGACGCTGGGACTGGCCGCCTGCTTGCTGGATCAGGTTGACCATCTGCACGACCCTCTTCTCTGAATCCGCCCTCTCTTGAAGTGGGATATAGTCAGGTGGGATCCTCCAAGGATTCTGGTCGTCTGGATGCTCCTGTTAGGTGAGACTAACATAGGCACTAGGCTAGTAACACCATGAAATTTCCCGAACACACCAAACAAATCTCTCTCTGTGCCCTCTCTGATAATGTCTTAGGAAGTTAGCAGCTTTCAGGGCAGAAGTGTCGAGGTAGGGGTTCTCCTCGATTGGGTTTAGCTGGTGGATCTCCTCAGTATGACCTAGAGTGTGGGCCAACCATGAGATCATGCCACCTATGTAGATAGTGCCGGTGCTAGTAATCCCCTATGCAATTTCAGCAAACCGACGAGCTTAAAAAAACCCAAAATTATAATGGAGAGGCTGTCTGGCATATCCTTCTGTCACCAACAACAATAATCTAATCTCATCAGGGTAGACTTAACCTAACTCTCCTCTCGAAAATAGGTAGTAAATCACAAAGCTCAGGATGTACCGAAGGGCAGGATGCTGGACCTCCGATGCTTTGGCAGTGGTAGAAGTGAAGGTGGAACTGCCATCAGTAATTCGCTCCCACCAAGCTCCCTCAAAATATGGTCCCCACTCATGCTCTGCTGTAGACCATACCGCATTTTCGGGATTCCATAGGAACCTCTCATTTAATTCATCTACATCCATCTCATAGTGTTGTCCGAAGATGGTGAAGCTGATGTGTGTCTTTCTTTCAGCTGCAGGAGTCTCCTGGGTAACATGGAAATGGTAACTGGATAGGAACTCCAGGGTGAGCTCTCTGTATGTGTGTGGGACCTGCTGGGTTTTACCATTAGGACTGGGCATGGTAGCATTAATCCAGTTTCCCCATCCAATACGGTAGGCCATTCTCATCACCTGATCTGTAATACAGAGCTTGTCACATGGCCCCTTATGGAAGAACTGTGTGGATCTGACTGCTCTCTTGGAAAGCTTTTCATAACGTTTCTGCCTTTCCTGCCAGTTTTGAGGTGGTGTTCTGGAGGGCGATGGTTGCTTTCCCTTGGAAGCTGAAGGAGATGCCCCAGTTTTCTGAGACTTCTTGGGGCCTCCGCCAAGTAATTTGCCAATTGATTTCCTCATTATCCTACAAAACATATGCATGAAAAACAAGGATTAGCATTCTGTTGAAGCAAGTCTCGAAATCAAAATCTTGCCAAACATGAAAGCATAATGAACCATGGGATGTAATAGCATGATAAACAAAACAGTCAAGGCATTGTAGTCATCAAACAATCAAATTTACAAACAAGATTTTGCGAAAATTTCGGCATGACCCGTTTGTAAATGCAACTAAACCAATGAGAACTACAAAGTTCTATTCAACTAAAGCCATGAGTGTAACCAAAAACATCCAAACTTAAGCATTTCTTGTATACTATGCCTCCAAAACCAACATTTCCAAACTCAAATTCACAAAGGAACATCAATTGCAACACCAAAAACCAACTTCCACCATAATATGAATCCAACCATTGAACAATTAAAATCACCCAGACAACTCCAATGAGACTTTAAGAGCAAATAGAGATAAACTAGTTAAGATGAATAGCAACTATTAACCAATTATTAAGCATGAAGTTCAATATGAAAGTTGCTAAAATTCATGAGTAAAGCTAGAATTCTAAGTAAGCAATGAAGTAATCCAAATCATGATTTTAAGCATTCTACAGACTTTCAGCATGAATTTAACTAGTTAACACTCCTAATTATCAAAAATTTCATGAACAATCATCAAAAATTTCATGAAAATTCTTACTCAACAATATAGCACAAAAACATCCAATTACTCATAATTAACAACTCTAAACATGATAATGAAGCATAAAAATGACTAATAAGCACTCATGAACAACAACAATCAAGTTTAGAAATAGAAATTAAATTCGTAATAAAAATACCCAAAAATTATAAATTCATGAAAACTTCATAAAAATTAGATGAAAAGGAAGTTATACCTTAGTAGATGATAATAGAGCAAGAAATTTGATGAAAATTGAAGTAGCAACCCAAAAATCAAACCCAAAATTGATTCGGATTTTCGAACCATAGGTTGTGCAATTTGTTGATTTTGTTCGAATTCTAACACCAAGAGATTATTTAGAGTAGTGAGAGGAGTGTTGTGTTAAAATTTGAAGTGATTTGGAGTAATCTGGAGTGAGTTATGGTGATTTGAAGTTGAAGGTTTTTGGGGTTTTAATGGTGTGAGGGAGAAGCAAGAAGATTGATTAGGAGAGTTTAGGTGAGGTTTAGAGGTTTAGGAGATTAAAAGATGAAAATAATAAAATAAAATAATATTAATAATAAAAAGATATAACAATAATAATAAAAATAATAATAATAATAATAATAATAATAATAATAATAATAATAATAATAATAATAATAATAATAATAATAATAATAATAATAATAATAATAATAATAATAATAATAGAAGGATAATAATAATTAAGGGTGTGCAAAAAATTCCATTTCCGGATTTCCGATTCAGTTTTCCGATTTTGCACTCTGAAAATCGGGATATCTGGTCTGGTTTTTTGAAATTCGAAAAAACCGAACCGGACATCTGGATTTTAAAAACGGAAATCGAATCGGATACCAAATGGATTTTTTAAAGAAAAACGGATTCCGGATTTTTAAGGAAAAGAAAATCCGGAATTCCAGTTTTCCGATCCGGTTTTTTAAGGGTATAAGTTTACATTTTAGAGAACATTTTGGTATATAAGTCGTAACCGAATATCCGGATTTCTGATCCGGTTTTTCCCGATATCGGAATTCTGGTTTTTCCGGAACGAATACGGAACCAATTTTGTTGTTTCCAAAAATTCGGATATCCGAATTTCCGGATCGTGAAATTTCCGATTTCCGGTTTTGCACACCCCTAATAATAATAAGGGGGGTTGAAAAAGAAAAACACGAGTAAGATTTGTAAGCCCACGTGAAAAAGGAAAAGAAAACGACGAACGGGTGCCCGCAGCGAAGGAATAGTGGTTGAGGGCTGCGCCCGCAGGTGCAGTGTGCTAGAAACTGCAAACTCTCTGTTTTAAAATGTGGGCGCATAGAAGGGTGTGGAAATTGAACGCTGCGTCCGCAGCCTTCCTCTGCAGGTACGTTTTGCTGATTTTTTTCTTTTTCTCCTTAATTAATGACTTAAATTATAAATTATTATTATTAATCATCACTTAAGCACGTTTTAACTCTTAAACTCTCCTTAATTACCCCAATTAAGCATGAAACACTTAGACCCTTAGCTAGGCTTTACAAAATCATAACAAAAGCTAAAATAAGCTAAACTAAACTACGAAAAACGAACGAAAACACACAAAAACAAGCAAAAAGAGAAAAGAAGGGACAGAAAGCTCGGGTTGCCTCCCGAGGAGCGCTCTTTTAAGGTCACTAGCTTGACCATGGCCGCATTAGTGATCAAGGTGTTTTAGGATCATCGAGTTGGATGACTTCAACCAAACCGATGATATCTCCTTTATAGTATGGCTTCAACCTTTGACCGTTAACCTTGAATACTTCACCCTTTTCACTTTGAACTTCAACATAGCCAAATTTGCTAACATTTATCACTGTAAAGGGGCCACTCCATCTAGATTTCAACTTTCGAGGGAATAATCGAAGTCTTGAGTTAAACAATAGAACCTTGTCACCGACTTGAAACTCCCTTTTCATGATTCGTTTGTCGTGCCATCTTTTCTTCTTTTCTTTGTAGATTTTGGCACTATCATATGCTCCTAGTCGAAATTCATCCAATTTATTCAACTGTAGCTACCGTTTTTCACCTGCAAGCTTAGCATCCATGTTTAATTCCTTGATTTCCCAATAAGCTTTGTATTCAAGTTCCACTGGAAGATGGCACGCTTTTCCATAAACCAATCTATATGGGGAAGTGTCAATTGGAGTTCTAAACGCTGTTCTATACGCCCATAAAGCATCATGAAGCTTGCTACTCCATTCTTTTCTCGATTCCGCAACCGTCTTCTCTAGAATGGACTTGATTTCTCGGTTTAAAACCTCGACTTGACCACTGGTTTGTGGGTGATATGGCAATCCCGTCATATGGTAAACTCCGTATTTCTCTAGCAGCTAATCCAACCTTTTCTCATGAAAGTGCGTTCCCCCATCACTAATGATAGCTCTAGGGACTCCGAACCTAGGAAAAATAACCTACTTAAACATTCTTAAAACGGTGTTAGCATCACTGTGGGGAGAAGCAATTGCTTCCACCCACTTAGAAACATAATCCACAGCGACCAATATAAAACGATTACCGTTAGAAGAAGGGAATGGACCCATATAATCAATACCCCAAACATCGAAAAATTCAACTTCTAAAATACCTGTTTGAGGCATTTCATGCCTTTTTGTGATATTACCTGTCCGTTGGCACGAATCACAAGACATGACAAAATCTCTAGCATCCTTGAGTGTCGCAGGCCAATAGAAACCGGATTGCAATACCTTAAATGTCGTTTTGGCGCGTCCATCATGTCCTCCATAGGGCGAAGAATGGCAATGGTGTAAAACTCCATAGACATCCCAATCTGGTACACACCTGTGATATAAGCCATGTGCACAGTCATGAAATAGGTTAGGGTCATCCCAAAAATAACGCCTAACATCATGTAATAACTTTTTCCGTTGCTGATAAGTAAGATCGGGAGGTAACACTCCTCCAACGACTTAATTAGCATAATCAGCAAATCATGGAGCGTTAGAAATCACAGCTAGAAGATGATCATCATGAAAAGGGTCATCAATGGGAGTTGAAATCTCCCCATTTTCATATCGAATTCTAGATAGGTGGTCTGCAACCACATTCTCTGCACCTTTCTTGTCACGTATTTCTAGATCAAACTCCTGGAGGAGCAAAATCCACCTAATAAGCCTTGGTTTTGCTTCTTTCTTTCCAAGTAAGTACTTGTAAGATAATAACGGAATTTATCTAGAGCTTACACTATAGCAAGCAGTTCTTTTTCAGTTGTGGCATAGTTAATTTGAGCTGGATCTAAAGTCTTAATAGCATAGTAGATAGCATGAAAAATCTTATCTTTCCTCTGACCTAACGCAGCACCTACAACATAGTCACTAGCATCACACATAATTTCAAAAGGTAATTCCCAATCGGGTAATTGAATGATTGGTGTTGAGATTAGTGCTTGTTTGATCAAATTAAAAGATTCAAGGCATTCATCAGTGAATTTAAACTCAACATCTTTTAATAGCAGTTGAGTTAAGGGTTTAATAATTTTAGAAAAATCTTTAATGAATCTGCGGTAGAACCCTGCATAACCTACAAAGCTTCTAACACCTTTCACACTTACTGGTGGAGGTAATTATTCAATAACTTGAATTTTAGCTGTATCTACTTCAATACCTCTTTCAGAGACTAGATGTCCTAGGACAATTCCTTCCGTCACCATAAAGTGACATTTTTCCTAATTGAGGACCAAATTCACATGTTCACATCTTTTAAGCACTTTAATCAAGTTAGCTAAAAATGAATCAAAATTAGTACCATAAACACTAAAATCATCCATGAAGACTTCCATGCTAGACTCTATGAACTCAGAAAATATAGCCATCATACATCGTTGAAAGGTAGCGGGTACATTACATAGACCAAAGGGCATTCTACGATAAGCAAAAGTACCATAAGGACATGTAAATGTCGTTTTTGATTGATCATCAGGATGGATAGGTATTTGAAAGAAACCAGAGTAACCATCTAGATAACAAAAATATTTATTAGCTGCAAGCCTTTCTAACATTTGATCAATAAAAGGGAGAGGGAAATGATCCTTTTTAGTGGCAACATTTAATTTCCGGTAATCAATGCACATTCGCCAACCTGTAACAACTCTAGTAGGGATAAGTTCATTTTTATCATTACACACAACAGTTGTCCCTCCCTTCTTAGGGACTACCTGCACTAGACTTACCCATTGAGAATCTGGCACAACATAGATGATGCCTGCATCAAGAAGTTTAAGAACCTCTTTCTTCACCACTTCATGCATGTTAGGGTTAAGTCTCCTTTGTCCCTGTATACAAGGCTTATGGCCTTCTTCTAGATGAATTCTATGCATAAAAAAAACATGACTTATTCCAGTTAGATCATCAAGTGTATAACCAATAGCCTTTTTATGAGTTTCAAGCACCACTAGTAACTTTTCAATTTGACTATTAGTAACTTTAGAGATAACTATAACTGGATACATCTCGACATCATCTAGAAATGCATATTTCAAATTAGGGGGAAGGGGTTTCATTTCAGGCTGTGTTACCTCTTTGATGGCATATGGTTGTTGAGGCAATGATTGGTACCTTTGGCTCTCCTCTAAAGTCATCTTCTCACTGTTCAATTCGTGGCCTATGGCATCAATTTCCGAATCTCCTTCACATGCATTAGCATCCAAACACAAAAGAGCCTCTAGGGAATCCTTTGTAAGGGATCGAGGCATGTCATCCAAAACAATCTCACCAATAATATCAATCCTATAACATGACTGCTTTATCATGGGATTTTTCATTGCATTATTATGATTAAATGTCACTTTGTCATCCCCTACAGAAAGAGTTAAGTTTCCACTTTTGACATCGATGACGACACCTGCAGTATGTAAGAAAAGTCTACCTAGAATGATAGGGATATGAGCATCCTCATCAATATCAAGGACAAAAAAATTAACATGAATGAAAAAATTTCCTACTCTAACAGGTACATCTTCCAAAACACCTTTAGGGTATTTTATAGTTCTATCCCCCATCTGCAAAGTAACATTAGTATATTTAAGCTCTCCCATGTCAAGTTCCTGCAAATTGTTAAAGGCATCACACTTACACTAGCTCCTAAATCACATAAAGCCTTATCAATAAACAAAGGACCTATATTACAAGGAATTGAAAAACTGCCTTGATCCTTTAACTTAGGAGGAGATTTATTTTGAAGGATTGCACTGCACTCCTCGGTGAGTGCAACTGTCTCTGTTACATTCAACTCACGTTTCCTGGTCAAAATATCTTTAAAAAATTTAGTGTAAGTAGGCACTTGAGTAATTAAATTAGTGAAAGGCACAATGACTTGCAAATCTTTAACTATTTCAAGGAATTTACGAAAGTGATTATCATTCTTACTCCTGGTTACCCTGTTCGGAAAGGGTAACGGCACCTTTGGGGAAGGAATTGTATCAGTAACTGAATCTGCTACTGGAGCTTGCTTCCGCTTCATTCTCCTTTGAGACTTCATTCTCCTTTTCTGCTGCTACTTCCTCAAGGTCTTTAATGACAACCAAACTAGTCTTCTTCTTCCTATCTGCAGCCTTGTTAGCATCATCATCAGGCATTCTAGGACCTTCATAGTAAGTACCGCTCCTTGTTGCAATGGAATTGCAATGATCACGAGGTGGATTGCTTGATGAAGCATTTGACGGAGCAGGTTGAGGAGGAAGTTGTCGTTGTTTCCTTTGAGCTGATGATTGAGCAATTTGGGCTACTTGAGTCTCCAATTGTCGATTGTGGGCCTGTATAGCTTCCATGACTTTCTGCATCTGCATCATCATGTTCTTCAGTTTTGAAAACTCATTGCTAGTTAGCTGTGGAGGTGCTGAGAGTGGTGCTGGAGGTGGTGGTCTACTGAAACCCGGTGGTTGAGGTGGAGCAAACCGTTGAACCTGCAGTTGTTGTTGTGGTGCAAAATGTGGCTACTGCTGCGGATTTTGAACATTGCCAATATTCTTGTAGGAGAAGTATGGGTGATCTTTCCAATCAGGATTGTATA
The DNA here is from genome assembly GCA_016808085.1 of Suaeda aralocaspica. Lineage (NCBI taxonomy): Eukaryota > Viridiplantae > Streptophyta > Magnoliopsida > Caryophyllales > Amaranthaceae > Suaeda > Suaeda aralocaspica. The sequence continues at coordinate 489,721 of PYUH01000390.1, forward strand.
TGTTAGAAAATGGATTATTCTTGTAAGCTTGAAATGCACATACTGGCTCCATAGAACTATGGCATGCTTGCATATGATGCCCAAAAGAATCACATAAATCACAAAAGACATTTGTAGCTCCCAAAAGTGTAGCCATTGCAGCTACCGTCATTCGATTGGAGGATGGTGTGTTGATCTCGTCTAGCTTCTCATGGATTGCATTGATTTGTGAAGCCAAACTCTCATATTTGTCATCTACCACTGTTTTCCTCCTCTCTTAACATGTCCTCTAGGATTACCAAATTAAGAATTATGAATGGCAATCTCCTCAATTAGATCATAAGAAGCATTGACTTCTTGGTTCATAAATCGACCACTAGCAGCGGAATCAAGCAAAGTTCTACTCTCATTACCCAAGCCATTATAGAATGATTGCACTAAAAAACACTTCTCAAGTCCATAATGAGGGCACATCCTCTACAAATCCTTGAATCTCTCCCATGCATCATAAAGAGTTTATTCAGTTTCTTGGTTAAAGTTCGTAGTTTGACTCCTAAGTTGTGCAGTCCTCTCCGGAGGATAGTACTTCCTTTGAAAAGCAAGAGCCAATTCATTCCAACTATTGATAGTATCCATGTTTCGACTATTCAACCAAGAGCGAGCTTTTTCCTTCAATGAGAATGGGAACATCGTACGTCGTATGTAATCTTGAGATACACCATCTTGCTTAATTGTATTGCAGTACTGAATGAAGTTGTTTAACTGCAAATTCGGATCTTCTTTCAATGTTCCTGCAAATTGGTTACTTTCTACCATGTTCACCAAAGATGGCTTCAATTCGAAATTCAGAGCCTCTATATCAGGAATTCGGTATCCACCTCCCACTGTTGCAGAACTCGGCTGAGAATAGTCTTTTAAGGACCTTGCTGGTGGTGGCGGCGGCGGTGGCGGCGGTGCATCATTCCGTGGTGGGTTGTTCTCGTTGAACTGTGATTCTGCCATCTCTTCCTTATCTGAACTATCGGAAATATTCAACTCAGCAAAAAGTTGTGTCAAATAAACCAGTGTTCGATCGGAAAGGATGACTCTTCGTAATCATCACTTCCTTCTACGACTCCTCTTATGCAATGATCTTTTCGGTTCAAGGTCAATCCAAACCGGCATACAACCTAATACCTGCACACAATCGAAACTCGAAACCGAAATGGGAACTACCTGAAAGAACGTGAAGGTTCCTTGAGGTGAGGAAATAAAACCGAAAATAAAAATAAGAAAACACTTTAAACAAGACTAATAGAATTAAAAATTGCCTCCCCGGCAACGGCACCAAAATTTGAACAGGCTATCGCACACCTCTCAAAAATAACCAAACAACTCTAACTAATATAGCTAGGGAAGTAGGCATCGTGTTTCGCGATCCGCTCGAACTCATGGGTTTATGTTAATTAAAACCTAATCCCTATAAATACCCTATATATTGGGTGCTCGACCTAACTAGATTTTAGAGCATAATATTAGATTAAAATCCTAAAACACTTCTCTCTCTAGAATTTTAGAAGCATTTAATTTGTTCTTGACAATTCGATTTCATTTAATGCAATTTAATCATTGTTTTGGTAATTTCTTTCCGTTAGCTTTTCAATCTTCTTTAGTTTATGAATCGTTTTAGTTTGTTAGTTTTCCGTTTAATTTAATTAGTTTTGTTAATTTAGTTCTTAGTTTAATTTTCTTAGTAATTAATTTAGTTTTAATTCTTGTTTTAGTTAATTTATGTTTATGTCTTTGTTATTTAATTTTGTTTTTGTTTTAGTTTCTTTAGTCATGAGTGAGTAGGGGATCTATGATCATGTTGTGAATTTATTTTATGTTCGTCAATTAATTTTTGATTATTAGTTGAATTCCTATTATTGTTTTCTATTGATTGCAATTAAATTGTGGCCAGATTTAGTTGTGAGTTAGGTAATTGTCGAAATCGAGGCCGAGAGGTAAGATTACCGCAATTAGACCATTGAATAATAGGAAAAACAAATGTATGCAAGCGAGAGCCGGTAAAGGAGTTTTAAGGGAGTCTAAGTTCGAGAGAAATAGTGAGCCCTAGTTCAATGAATGCCAATGAATTGATTAATGAGCGTTTTATGAGTTTGTTGATTGATCATAGTGAACCAATTGCCCTAGGTTTTTATTATAAGAGTTTATTTCGTTAATTTCCCGTCATTTCATTAGTTTTAGTTATTGTTTCTTTAGATTTAGTAGTTTTATTAGAATTTTCCACAAAGGCCCCGTACGCAATTTAGACATTTTAGAGCTAATAGTGTTTAATCGCTTCTGTGAAAATTCGATCTCTACTTCCCTAGCTATATCAGTTAGAGTTGTTCGGTGTTTTTGAGAGGTGTGCGATAGCCTTGTTCAAATTTTGGCGCCGTTGCCGGGGAGGCAATTATTAATTCTATTACTTGGGTTTTAATTGTTTCTTTTTGTTTTTAATATTCTTTTTATCTCCTCACCTCAAGGAATATTCACGTTCTTTGAGGTAGTTCTCATTTCTACTTCGGGTTTTGATTGTTGTGTAGGTATTTGGTTGTATGCTAGTTTGGATTGATCCTGAACCAGAAAGATCATTGCATAAGCAGAGTCGTCGAAGGAAGTGGAGATTGCGGAGATTCATTCTTTCCGAACGGACACTGATTGATCTAACACAACTTTTTGCTGATTTGAATATTTCCTGTTCTGATAAGGATTGGAAGAGATGGCAGAGTCACACATTTCAACAAGAATAACGTACCACGGAATGATGCACCGCCGCCGCCGCCACCACCAGCAAGATCCTTGAAAGACTATTCTCAGCCGAGTTCTGCAACAGTGGAAGGTGGTTATCGAGTTCCTGATACAGAGGCTCTGAATTTCGAATTGAAGCCAGCTTTGGTGAATATGATAGAAAGGAATCAATTTGCAGAAACATTGAAGGAAGATCTGAATTTGCATTTGAATAACTTCATCTAGTTTTGCAATACAATTAAGCAAGCCGGTGTGACTCAAGATTATATACAACGTATGATGTTCCCATTCTCATTGAAGGACAAGGCTCGTTCTTGCTTAAATGGTCTAAACATGCATATTATCAATTGTTGGGACGAATTGGCTCTTCCTTTTCAAAGGAAGTACTATCCTCCAGAGAGAACTGCACAACTTAGGAGTCAAATTACGAACTTTAACCAAGAAACTGAATAAACTCTTTATGATGAATGGGAGAGATTCAAGGATTTATAGAGGATGTGCCCTCATCATGGACTTGAGAGAACTGCAACCCTTAGGAGTCAAATTACGAATTTCAATCAAGCAGACGATGAAACACTTTGTGATGCATGGGAGAAATTTAAGGAGTTGTTGAGAATGTGTCCTCATCATGGTCTTGAGAAGTGGTTTTTAGTGCAATCTTTCTATAATGGTTTGGGTAATGAGAGTAAAACACTACTTGATTTTCCTGCTAGTGGTCGATTCATGAACCAAGAAGTCAATGCTATATATGATTTGATTGAGGAGATCGCAATTCATAATTCTCAGTTCAGTAATCCTAGAGGACATGCTAAGAGAGGAGGGAAGCATGTGATAGATGACAAATATGAGAGTTTGGCTTCACAAATCAATGCAATTCATGAGAAGCTAGACAAGATCAACACAACACCCTCCAATCCAATGACGGTAGCTGCAATGGCTGCACTTTCAAGAGCTACTGGTGTCTTATGTGATTTATGCGGGTCTTTTGGGCAAAGTACTCAAACATGCTATAGTTCTATGGAGCAAGTATGTGAATTTCAAGCTTAAAAAATAATCCATTCTCCAACACATACAATCCGGGTTAGAAGGATCATCCATACTTCTCTTACATGAATACTAGCAATGTTAAAAATCCGCAGCAGCAACATTTTGCACCACAGCAACAGCAGATTCAACGATTTGCTCCACCTCAACCACCGGGTTTCAGTAGGCCACCACCTCCAGCACCTCCACAGCCAACTAGCAATGAGTTTTCGGAACTGAAGAATATGATGATGTAGATGTAGAAAGCCATGGAAGCTATGCAGGCCCACAATCGACAATTGGAAACTCAAGTAGCACAAATTTCCCAATCATCAGCTCAAAGCAACAAGGGCAACTTCCTCCTCAACCCGCTCCATCAAATGCTCCATCAAGCAATCCACCTCGTGATCATTGTAACTCTATTGCAACAAGGAGCGGTACTTATTATGAAGGTCCTAGAATGCCTAATGATGATACTAATAGTGCTGCAGATAGAAAGAAGAGGACTAGTTCGATTATTATTGAAGATCTTGAAGAAGTAGCTATAGAAAAGAACAATGGAGCCTCAAAGGAGAAAGAAGCACCAAAGAAGCAAGTTCCAGCAGCTTATTTAGTTACCGACATGATTCCTCCTTCAAAGATGTCGTTGCCCTTCCCGAACAGGGTAACCTGGAGTAAGAACGATAATCACTTTCGAATTTCCTTGAAATAGTTAAGAATTTGCAAGTTACTGTACCTTTTACTGATTTGATTACTCAAGTTCCTACTTACACTAAATTTTTGAAATAAATTTTTAGCAGGAAACGTGAGTTGAATGTAATAGAGACAGTTGCGCCCATCGAGGAGTGCAGTGCGATCCTTTAAAATAAATCTCATCCTAAGTTGAAGGATCTGGGTATTTTTCAATTCAATGCAATATAGGTCCTTTATTTATTTATTGATAAGGCTCTATGTTGAACGTGCAAGTGACACTCAAGAAGGGGGTGAATTGAGTGTTGTGAGATTGTTGTAAATTTTTCGATTGATTATGAGAACAATTAAGAACCAGTTCTCAAGCAGCGGAAACAAAAATGCAGTAAAATAAACAACACCAAGATTTAACGAGGTTCAACTTCTAATAAGTCTATGTCCTCCACTCACTCACTCATTTTATTAATAAACTCAGAATAACAAAAAGAATTATACTCAATCTTCAACTATGAAGGTTCTAATGAAGATGATCCCAAATTAATTTCCCCAACAAACTGAACACATAGAATGCTCAAATTACAACACTTTGTCTCTCAATAAAAATTAGCCTAAACGCTTACAAAAGAGAGTAGATTAAGACCTTGTTGTGGTAATAGAGTTTATGCTAGGTTAAGACTTAGAGAGAGAACTTTTGCAATTAGTGTTCTTCAATTTTTGTTCGTGCAAAAGTCTTAGGTTTGTATGCCAACAGATCTCCTTAAATAAGCCTTTGGCCAGTACATTATGTAATATTGCAAGAGAATGTTTTCCTTTGAATTATGGAAGTAATTCCACGGAAAATATTCTCACTGATTTTATTTGAGATCAAATAAAATTAGTACAATATAATATAACATACTTGCCATCCTTAAGAATATTTAACTTGCATAACAATCCAAGCATCCGCATAATTTTTGAAAACAATTTTGCGCGGAAAGAAACTTTCCTGAAATACGGATGTATGTAATAAACTCGAGAGGACTAGTTCAACACTACTCCCAGATTGTTCCAGACAGCCAAGTTTACTTGTAATTGTGTATGACAAGTAACTAAGGTTCTTTGTCATCCAAAATTAGTTCATCTCTCTAATCTCAACCTTTATTGTGCATTTATAAACCTTCATAACACTTACATTGCATCTAAGACTTAAGCGTATGACTCTATGAAGTTGGTCTTCATGCAAACTTCAAGACTTGGTTTCATGAGCTTTATCTGTCATCCATTGAACTGTTTCTTTAGTACCTGCACATGCAAACAGAAACTTGCACACAATATAATAGTTCAATGTAGCTTGTCATCATTCAAAACATAAGCTATGAACTCAACAAATTCCCCCTTTTTGATGATGACAAACCATGAAGTTCCCTCTGCAAATAATATCATTAAATTTTTGGGAATTTTTCAAAAACGTGAATCCTTTGAGAACTCAAGGGACTGGTCTCGTAATGTTCTTGCAGATTAAGCATCATTTACAAGTACACCAGTTCACAACTAAGTGACAACATTTTAAGAAAGAGTTTCTAAGTACCAAGGGCAAATTCTAATTATACTTAGAGCTCTTAGACTTAAACATGTATTCGCAATAAGAACATCAGTAAGTTCATCAGACTTGTTTCCAAGCCGTTGGGATGATAAGAAGTAAAATTCTTTGAATGCACTTACTTCCAGACCATGCAGTTCTATCACCACTAGCAAGACGCTTAATCTTTCTTCTAGTTGCTACAACACACACAGATTAATAACATTCATTTGACCTGCTTCCCCCTAACATAGGTAGAAGAGATCAAAACTTAGCAAAACATCACACATGCTTCCCCCGTTTGGCATCATCAAAACAGTCAACGAATAAAAGTTTGTAAACAAACAACTAAACACAATCAGTAGTTAAACTACTAACTATATTAAGTTCAAGCTAATGTAGGTAGCTCTAACAACATTCTAGAGATGCTAATTCTACCATTGTTCCTATCAAAGTACCAAATCTACTTGTCCTGAACAGTTATTACAGACCAGCATTAAACCAAATTACATAATAACAATGTCTTTGTAAATGGGAAAGGGGAAACTAGAATAAGAGTTAAATAAATAGGAGGGCTTAGCAACAATAAGAAAATATAAGAAGAAATAAAGGAAATTTAATCTGCTCTAGAGTCATTTTCTGTCCCATCAGCTTCCTCTTCCTCTGAAGCACTTGCACCATGTTCCTCATTATCCTCTTCTTCATTCTTCTCAGAGACCAGTTCAGCACCCACATCATCAGCGTCACCAACAGCTTCTGATGACTCTTCCTTGTCTTCAGAATCCTCAGCTCTAGTTATACCAGCTTTATCAAGATGAACCTCAATTCTCCAATAGGATTTCTGAAGTGCAGCATATAATGTAGTGACACTATTGACCATATTTTGCATGAGTTGATTCTGGTCACTCAGCTGCTTTACCCAAGCATAAGTTGCCTGAACTCATTTTGTACTGGTCCTAGCAAGACCAGCATCACTCCTCCCCTCATCCTTCATCTTTAAAACACCACCTGCATATGTCATGTCCTTCTGACCTATTATCTGGTTGGTGAGATGATACATGGTGCCATAATCTCGCACCATAGGAACCTTCCAGTATCCAAATACCAACAGCCAGCCTCCATAGGATAGTGCATGGTTTGCTTTCTCCACACAGTAGATCATATGACCTAACATCATAGCAGGGAGGTTGACAGGAATGTGTTCAATAAGGTAGTAAATTAGAACACTATCCATCAACCATACACTCATACGACCTTATGCTCTAGGACACACAATCTTTAAGGCTAAGGTATGGAATATCCTCATGATTGGCACCTTTAGGTAGCCAATGGTGTACCCCTTCTTGGGATTAGGTGGACAAGTAAACAACCTGGTCTGGATATGTTCTAATGTGACTCCCTTGACAGAAGGCCAATTTTCTCTGGAGTATACATCAAGTCCCTTAGTTGGAACTTTGAGAATTTCAGCCATTTTCTTTTCAGGTAAATTAATGGGAGTATCTTCAACAAAGGAGAAATATGATCCATCATGCATCCTTAGTATGCAGGTGTTCATAAAATTCTTCAACCAGTGGCATGAAAACATCTAGATCTTTAGCAAACAACACAGACCACTTCTGAAAATATAAAGCCTCCTTAACCTTAACCAAAAACTTCTGTGCAACCCAACTCTTTGCAACAGAAAATCCTACCAGAATTTGTCTATCTTTAAGATTATATAGAGGTTGAGGGATAGTAGACTTCCTTTTCTTGGATTTGGCACTTGAAGAGATTACAATAGCAGATTGCTTTCTCTTTTGCCCTGTTGTAGGCTGGTCTGGTTGTGCTTCGCACATGATAGCCTTGCCTTTGGAAGCCTCAGCACCCTTCCTGGCAACCGTTTTTACTCGAGCGCCCTTGCTTGCTATAGTCTTAGTGCCCTCTTTCTCAGCAGTTATCCCAACTTCCCTTTCATCCTCAACATCTTCCTTCTTCTTTGATTTCTCCACTGGTTTGGGAGTGGTTTTAGGCGTGGTATTAATAATTTAGGCCACATAGTATTGAATCAAATCAATATAACTTTTCTCATTGAGGTTATTGGTTTAGTGACCTTCTTCTCGACTTTCTTAACCGCTTTTGATGACGGATTCTTGGTACTCTGATGTGAATTTTGTTATAGACAAACGCCACTCACACAAAGGAAACTTAGACTTCAAATTTGATAAAGCCACGCACCACAAATCTGAACTTCTAAGGCGAATAATTAGTAGAATTTGATTAAAGCAAAGCACCCTCAAATCCTAAAAACTATCCTCACGTGAGATAAAGCACAAAGCACCACTCACTCAATCGAATTTCTCACAAGAAACTCTCAAGTTTTTGTTTTCTTCGTGAAACAATAAAAACCGGAAAACTTATGTTTTTCAATCACTCTAATCTGAATTTTATTGATGTATTTTACATCCTATTTATAGCTAAACATATCACACAATATTTGAGAATCCTAAACATATCCTAACTACCTTAGATATATGGTATAACAAACTAAGATTAGGATAACAAGAAAATCTTAACAAAAACCGGATACAATCTTGCACCATATATTTTGTAATCTGATTTCTAGTCTAAATCTTAGATATTTTGAGAATCAAATCTAGACACCATATTTCCGAATAACAAACTAAAGTTGACCAAGTCAAACAACTTGAAAAACCGCGTTGACAACGTTGCCCAATCTTTCAAAAATCTTTCAAAAATCCCGCCATATGACTTGCTTTGATTCTCGTTGATTTTTGTTGGACTTCCGATTTCAAGAACTTCAAGAAACTCTTCAAGATTCAATCTTTATTTCAAGAAACCTCCATTTTTGTGTTTCTCATGCTTGATTCCATCAACCTTGACTCATAAACTAATCAAGAAAATAACAAAACACCATATGGTAAAACCCTATCAAATGACGTGGGAAGAAAACCCATATAGCTCAACACTTCTAAACTACTAACTTTACTTGCTTTACATTTACGTGAATAAGCTTGTGCATGTCACCATGCACACGTAGAAATCCACCCTAGCCAACCCAAGAAGCCTTGTGTCTCCATAAGCCACTAACTCCCCCAAGGTTGCTTCTTGTTTTCCACCTTCAATCAAACCCAAACCCTCGAAGTTTTGCTCATTGATATGCGTATCATCCTCCTCTTCTTCAAAAGAGTTTGTCCTCAAACCTCGAAGTTGATCATCAGGAACATAAGGAGCTAAATCACCAATGTTGAAAGTAGCATGGACTCCATATTCTCCTGGTAATTCCAATTTATAAGCATTATCCCCCACTTTACTTATGATCTTGAACGGTCCATCACAACGAGGCATAAGTTTATTCTTCCTTTGATTTGGAAATCTTTCCTTCCTCAAGTGTAACCAAACCAAATCCCCTTCTTTGTAGACATGTTGTGATTTATGTTTGTTTGCTCGTGCCTTGTAAATATCATTAACCTTCTCAATTCGAGCCCTTACTTCTGCATGAAGTTTTTGCATGTACTCAACCTTAGTCTTGGCATCTTTGTGTACCAACTCCCCTTTAGGAATACTTACAAAATCAATTGGTAACTTAGGATTAACTCCATAGACAATCTCGAAAGGTGAGTGCTTAGTAGCATAAGTAGGTGACCTATTATAAGCAAATTCAGCATGAGCAAGCTTCAAATCCCAATCTTTTTGTGTCTTACTAACCAAACCACGCAACAAAACCCCTAGTGTTCGATTAGTGACTTCTGTTTGCCCATCTGTTTGAGGATGATAAGATGTGCTAAACAAAAGTTTCGTGCCTATTAACCTCCAAAGTGACTTCCAAAAGTAGCTCATGAATTTTGTGTCTCTATCACTTACAATAGTCTTTGGAACCCCATGTAACCTTATGATGTCTTTAAAGTATAAATCAGCCACATTCATAGCATCATCTGTCTTGTGACATGGTGTAAAATGAGCCATCTTTGAAAATCTATCAACCACTACCATAATAGCATCTTTTCCCCTTGCTGTCCTTGGTAACCCTACAATGAAATCCATAGAAACATCCTCCCAAGGTCCCTCTGGCACTGGCAATGGAGTATAAAAACCTTGATGAAAGGCTGCTTTTGCCTTTTGACAAGTAGCACATTGAGCAATTATGGCCTCAACATCAACAATCATCTTTGGCCAATAAAAATGTTCTTGCAACATGGTTAGTGTCTTTGTAATGCCAAAATGTCCAGCAATACCTCCTCCATGAGCCTCCCTTACTAGCAACTCACGTATAGAACACTTAGGTATGCACAATAGATTACCTTTAAACAAAAACCCATCATGTAGCACATAGGAACTCATAGAACCCTTTGAAAGTTGCGCCATTATTGGTCCAAAATCACCATCTTGCTCGTAAAATTGTGTTATCAACTCTAATCCAAGCAACTTAAAGTTCAAAACACCAAGCAAAGTATACCTTCTTGACAAAGCATCAGCAACAACATTAGACTTCCCCGTTTTGTACTTTGAAGAGAAGTGAAAAGATTGCAAAAATTCAACCCATTTAGCATGTCTTGGATTCAATTTTTGTTGACCATTAATGTGCTTCAAAGCTTCATGATCAGAATGTAATATGAAGTGATTAGGCCTTAAATAGTGACTCCAATGATCCAAAGCTCTAATAATGGCATAGAACTCCTTGTCATATGTAGAATAGTTCAGTTTAGCACCATTCAATTTCTCACTAAAGTAAGCAATTGGCCTCTTCCCTTGGACTAGAACAGCACCAATTCCAACCCCACTTGCATCCGTCTCTACTTCAAATGGTTTAGAGAAATCTGGTAAGGCTAGTATGGGTGTGTTACAAAGCAACTTCTTAATCAATTCAAAAGCTTCTTGTGCCCCCTTAGTCCACTCAAACTTAGGCTTATCCTTCTTAATGCATTCGGTTATAGGAGCAACAACAGATGAAAAATTCTTCACAAACCTCCTATAGAACGAGGCTAACCCATGAAAAGCACGTACTTCAGTCACGTTTTTTGGTGTTGGCCATGATTTTATAGCTTCCACTTTAGATGGATCAACAGAAACCCCATCTTTGGACACAATATACCCCAAAAACGTCACACTTGGTACCATGAAATAACACTTTTCGAGCTTAGCATAGAGCTTTTGTTCTCGTAATGTCCCAAACACACTCCTTAGATGGCTTAGATGATCATTAACACTCTTGCTATACACCAAAATATCATCTAAATATACCACTACAAACTTACCAATGTATGGCTTTAAGACCTCATTCATCAACCTCATAAACGTACTAGGTGCATTAGTTAACCCAAAAGGCATGACTAACCATTCATAAAGCCCTAGCTTTGTTTTAAAACCTGTTTTCCATTCATCACCTTCCTTCATTCGAATCTGATGATATCCACTCCTTAAATCAATTTTTGAAAATAATTGAGAACCATGTAATTCATCTAGCAAATCATCCAATCTAGGTATAGGAAACCTATACTTGACGGTTATATTGTTAACTGCCCTTGAATCAATACACATTCTCCAAGTCCCATCCTTCTTAGGTACTATTAATGTAGGCACAGCACATGGACTCATGCTCTCTCTCACGTACCCCCTCTCCATTAATTCCTCAATTTGCCTTTGTATCTCCTTTGTCTCCTCTGGATTACATCTATATGCAGGCTTGTTAGGAATTTGAGACCCAGGAATAAGATCTATTTGATGTTCAATTCCACGTATAGGTGGTAATCCTGGTGGCAAATCATTAGGAAACACATCTGAAAACTCATTCAACATGGGATGCAAAACCCTAGGAATCTCTGGGGTTTCATCTTGTACCTCTTTGGCTATTAACATGTAGGACATAGAACTTGTTTTCAACTCCCTTTCTAACTCCTTTCCACCCACCAACAAAACACCTTTAGAATTACCCATGCTTGTTTTAGGTTTAGAAATCATCAAGGGTTTCAATGCATATGATTTCTCATTAAGGTTTTTGCGCACAATATAAACATTTGTTCTTCCATTAAACTTCACAAAACGGTCATATTGCCAAGGTCTACCCAATAGTATATGACAAGCATCCATAGGACAAACATCACAAAGTACTTGATCCTCAAATTTACCAATTTTAAACGCAATCAAAGCTTGTTTGTTTACCTTAACATCGCTTGTGTTGCTAAGCCAATGTAGCTTGTATGGTTGAGGATGTACCTTTATAGGAATTGCGAGCTTTTCCACCAACAATGTAGATACTACATTTGTGCAACTTCCAGTATCTATGATTACATCACAAAGCTTGCCTTGAACATTACACCTTGTGAGAAAAATTTTATCCCTTTGACTCTCCAAAGGTTGTGCACTTTGAGATTGTAATACCCTACGTAACACCAAGGATTGGCCTTGTGTTTCTGGTTGGACTTCCTCCGTTTCTTCCTCCCTATGTTCATAATTGGCATACTCTTCCTCTCCCTCATCTCCATACACCTCCTCCTCTTCCTCAAGGCTTTCCCCATCTACACTTGAAACAAACAATGCGTGAATCACTACCTTGGGGTTTTGAAGTTGAACTCTTTTCCTTGATGAAGGGTGGTTTAGTAACCTTATCAAAGTTTGGTTTTTGAGGAAAAGTATCACGTTTTTCCTTAGGGTCATAAGTTTTGAAGTATGTCTTTGGCTTACGTGCAACTTGTTTCTCAACCCTTGCTGCCACTCTACAAACTTCATCAAAGGTCCAATAAGGTTGTAATTCGACCTTCTCCCTTATATTTTCATCTAGACCAGCCACAAAACGAGCCACTTTGTGGTCCTCCTTCTCTTCCAAATCACAAATCATGATCAATTTTTCAAACTCCACAATGTATTCATCAACCGTTTTTCTATCTTGTTTTAATGTATGCATCTTGATGAAATTGTTTTGTTCGAAATCTTGAGGAACAAAACGTTTCCTCATCTCCCTTTTTAATTTAGACCATGAAGATATTTTTGATCTACCTTCTTTCCTTCTCTTTCTTTGTAAACCCTCAAGCCATAAACTTGCATAGGAAGTGAGTTTTAATTCCGCCAATTTATAAGACTTATGATCATCATATTCTTTGTAACGAAAAATCCTCTCAACCCTACGAATCCAATCTAGAAATTTTTCAGGATCCATACCTCCATTAAACTCAGGAATTTCGAGTTTAAGATTTCGATCATCATCCCTCATCTTTCCCTTATGTTTGTGCCTTGATCTTGGTTCCTCATCGTCACTAGAACTTGATGAGTATCCCTTTTTTGGTTTACGTACACTCCTCACACTTTCTTGCTCACTTTCACTTGATGATGAGCCCTCCTCTTGTTTAGATTTGGTAGGAGTTTTCTTGGTAGAAGCCATAATGGTTAGGACTTCATCTAAACGAGCCTTTAACTCGTCAATCTCTCCTTGCATACGTAGCTCTTTTGCTTGAGCCAAGCTCAAACCCTTCGTGAATCCTTGTGGATTTTCGTCTCCACCTTCTTGAGCCATGATAATTGATATTGAACACTTGAGATTGAATGAATCTCTCAACGAAAGCACCAAAAGTTGATGTGAATTTTGTTATAGACAAACGCCACTCACACAAAGAAACTTAGACTTCAAATTTGATAAAGCTACGCACCACAAATCTGAACTTCTAAGGCGAATAATTAGTAGAATTTGATTAAAGCAAAGCACCCTCAAATCCTAAGAACTATCCTCACGTGAGATAAAGCAAAAAGCACCACTCACTCAATCGAATTTCTCACAAGAAACTCTCAAAATTTTGTTTTCTTCGTGAAACAATAAAAACCGGAAAACCTATGTTTTTCAATCACTCTAATCTGAATTTTATTGATGTATTTTACATCCTATTTATAGGCTAAACATATCACACAATATTTCAGAAATCTAAACATATCCTAACTACCTTAGATATATGGTATAACAAACTAAGATTAGGATAACAAGAAAATCTTAACAAAACCGGATACATATCTTTGCACCATATATTTTGTAATCTGATTTCTAGTCTAAATCTTAGATATTTTGCAAATCAAATCTAGCCACCATATTTCCGAATAACAACCCTAGGTTGACCAAGTCAAACAACACAAAATCCCGCGTTGACAACGTTGCCCACAACTTCAAAAATCTTTCAAAAATCCCGCCATATGCATTGCGTTGATTCTCGTTGATTTTTGTTGGACTTCCGATTTCAAGAACTTCAAGAAACTCTTCAAGATTCAATCTTTATTTCAAGAAACCTCCATTTTTGTGTTTCTCATGCTTGATTCCATCAACCTTGACTCATAAACTAATCAAGAAAATAACAAAACACCATATGGTAAAACCCTATCAAATGACGTGGGAAGAAAACCCATATAGCTCAACATTTCTAAACTACTAACTACACTTTCTTGAAAACTACGTGAATAAGCTTGTACATGTCACCATGCACACGTAAAAATCCACCCTAGCCAACCCAAGAAGCCTTGTGTCTCCATAAGCCACTAACTCCCCCATGGTTGCATCTTGTTTTCCACCTTCAATCAAACCCAAACCCTCGAAGTTTTGCTCATTGATATGCGTATCATACTCACTTTCTTTTCCTTCAATTCTTCTCACATGGCTATAACTATATCCTCCTTGGGTTCAACTTCCTTCTCTTCTGATTCAACTTCTTCTTCCTCAACTTCTTTTTCAATCGACTCTGATTCAGATTCAGATTCCTTCACTGGTTCAGACTCTTCAACAATTTCAGGTTCTTTAAGTTTTGAAGTCTCCACTGGTACTGGTGTGGATTCTTTGAATTTTGGTGTAGGTGAATTTTTGGTAGTAGTTGATTTTGTGGATGTTAGTGGAGAAGCTTTGGTGCTTTTGGCGGTTAATTTTGGAGTAACCACTTTTGTGGTGGATTTTGGGGTGGCTGATATTATGGTGAGAGCTTTTGAAGTTTCTGGCTTGGCGTTCTTTCAAATCAATGGCACTTCTTCCTCTTCATCAATTTCCTCTTCCAACACATCCTCTATCACAGACTTAATTACTTTATCAACCATCCTTTTTTATTTCTTCGTTTCAATTTCAGGAGATTCACTGACTTCTTTCTCAACCAATCTTGTGCTTCTTCTCTTTGACATGATGAGACTGGATTTTTCCTCTGCTTTGAGCACAAACAAAAACTTTGAATGATTTTACTGAGAGAAAGAAGAACTTAGACAATTTAGGCTTTGTGTGAGAAAGATATGATTGAGAGAGAATACATATGAAAAATATGAGATGAAGGAAATGAAATGAAAAAGGAAAGTAAGATCAAGAGCAATATATTTATAAAAGATTTGAATCAAAACGGTTATCTTCAAATATTTAAAAGATATTTGTCGTTTCAACCAAAAAGGCAGTTGCCGTAAATATAACCGCCATTACATTTATTTCTAAAAATTTGAAATTTTAAAAATAAACTGACTGACTAAAATAACCGCCATTACATTTATTTCTAAAAATTTGAAATTTTAAAAATAAACTGACTGACTAAAATAACCGCCTTAGGAATCTGGTTCTCTAATGGTCTGCAACTGGTCTGTGCCAACTTACTCTTTACAAGATTATGTTATGATACTTAAGTACTAAATTGATCAGCTCAGCATTGCATAAGAACTTTGTAAGACCTAAAAAGCAGAAAAGAAACAAAAACAAGAAAATATATACAAATTAACATAATTTGACTAGACAAAGGGACAAGTCAAGACCTAAGAGCTCATTGTCTAATTTTAATCATACCCAACAAGGTACAAAGCTTGATGAACATTTCTTTGCTCAAAGGTTTTGCAAAAATGTCAGCTAGTTGATCTTCTGACCTACAAAACTCCAATTCTACATTACCTTTTTCAACATTGTCCCTTAGAAAATGATGCCTAATCTCAATATGCTTGGTTTTAGAATGTTGGACAGGATTTTTCGAAATATTGATTACACTAGTGTTATCACATAAAATGGGAACACTTTTGAGGCACAAGAGCTGACCACAACATAAAGCAGCAACAATGTACTCAGACTCCGCTGTAGATAAGGCCACATAATTTTATTTCTTAGATCCCCATGAGATAAGGCAGGAACCTAAGAAGTGAGCCATTCCAGAAGTGCTCTTCCTGTCCACAATAAAACCAGCAAAGTCAGCATCTGTGTATCCTATAAGGTTTATACTGCTACCTTTTGGATACCACAAACACAAATCATCAGCACTATTGAGATATCTTAATATTCTCTTAATAGCCTTTAGGTGAGATTCTTTAAGGTTGCTTTAAAATCTTGCACACAACCCTACTAAAAACACTATATCTGGCCTATTGGCTGTTAAGTAAAGTAATGAGCCAATCATGCCTCTATACAACTTACCCTCAACATCCTTTCCCTTCTCATTAAGGCTCAATTTTGTAGAAGTTGGAATAGGTGTTTCATATGATTTGCTGTCTTGTAAACCATATCTTTTCAGCAGCTCCTTGAGGTACTTTTGTTGATGAATCATGATTCCATCCTTGGTTTGCTTGACTTGTAGCCCTAGAAAGAACCAAAGTTCTCCCATCATACTCATCTCAAATTCACTTTTCATCAAATCTGCAAACTCATTACACAAATCAATATTAGTAGCTCCAAACAAAATATCATCAACATATATCTAAACCACTAGAAAATCAAGTCCCTTTTCCTTTAAGAATAGTGTCTTGTCAATTGAACCTATCTTTTATCCATTTTCTGAAAGAAAACTGGAAATTCTCTCATACCATGCTCTATGAGCTTGTTTGAGACCGTAAAGAGCTTTGTCAAGTTTAAAAACATGGTTTGGCAAGTCATTATCCTCAAATCCAGGGGGTTGTTCCACATATACATCGTCTTTCAAATAACCTTTAAGAAAGGTTGTCTTAACAACCATTTGAAAGAGTTTGAAGTTCATATGAGCTGCAAAAGTAATTGAAATCCTGACTGCCTCAAGCCTGGCTACTGGAGAAAAGGTTTCATCATAATCAATTCCTTCCTGTTAATTAAACCCTTAGACCACTAGCCTAGCCTTGTTTCTGACTATAATACCTGAATCGTCCAGTTTGTTCCTGAACACCCATTTAGTTCCAATAACAAACATGTTTTCCTTCTTGGGTTCAAGATGCCAAACTTTATTTCTCTCAAACTGATTGAGTTCATCTTACATGGCTAGAACCCAATCTAGATCCAGTAAAGCATCCTTATAATCAGTTGGTTCAACATTTGAAAGAAAGGAATAAGAAGCACAAAAGTTTTGTAAAGTAGAATTCCTTGTTTGCACCCCTTTGTTAATGTCACTAATGATAAGATCAGAGGGATGAGCGGACTTATACTTGAAAGATTTGTTCAAATCAAGGTTTACATTGGTGCCTCCTACTGTTGAACTGGTTCCTATACTAGTTCCCCTTGTTTCGTTGTTGCTTTAAATAGGTGAACCTAGTTCCATACTGGTCTCAGCTGCATTGTCATGTGGATGAGCCCCTGAGTCACTGTTTCCTTCTCTTACCACATGAGCTACTTGATTCTGTGCTGGACTAGACTCTTCCTCTCTAGGAGAGTTGTGTGGCGAGTCTGGTTCATCACCTTCTAATTCTTTAGCTCTTGTAAAGTTTAGCATGCCAATTTCGAATTCATCATCATCATCAACCTGCACATGCTTGCCAAACATATTAGTTTCATCAAATAGAACATGGACACTTTCTTCAACACATAAGGTTCTTTTGTTGAAAACTTTGTATGCCTTGCTGTGTGAAGAGTATCCAATGGCCCCTCATCACTTCTAGGATCAAATTTGTCCAAACTTCATTTACCATTATTGTGTACAAAGCATTTGCACCCAAAAATGCGTAAGTGTGCAATGTTTGGTTTTCTTCCCTTAAGGAGCTCATAAGGTGTTTTCTTTAGTAAAGGTCTCAACATTACCCTATTTAAAATATAGCAAGCAGTACTCACAGCTTCAGTCCAGAAGTTTCGAGGTAGACCACTCTCTAGAAGCATTGTTCTTGCCATTTCTTCTAGAGTGCGAATTTTCCTTTCAACCACTCTATTTGGTTGTGGAGTTCTTGGAGCTGAGAAGTTGTGAGATACACCATGATCATTACAGTAGGTTACGAAGCTGACCTTGTCTAATTCAGAACTATGATCAGACAGGATAGGGACCAGTTGATGATTAATCTTGCTTTGGACCTGTTTTATCAAGATTTCAAATTCTTCAAACGTTTCATTTTTAAATTTTAGAAAGATTGTCCAAGTATAACGAGAGTAATCATTAACTAACACAAACACATAACTATGACCTTTTCGACCTTGTACACGCATGGGCCCACACAAGTCCATGTGCACAATTTCGAATGGTCTAGTGGTGCTTACAACCTTCTTTGGATGAAAGAAGACTTGACATGCTTACATTTAGCGCATTCATGGCAAATATGATCTGCAGCGAACTGTATGTTAAGTAAACGTGTAACTAAGTCCTGAGATCGTAGTTTGTTTACCAAGGAAAAACTTACATCTCTAAGTCTATTGTGCCACAACCAATGGTCATCCTCTATAGCATTGAGACAAGTGGCACTAGTCTTAGGAATCTGACTTAAAAATGTTACGTAAACATTATTGTGTCAGAACCACTTATAGACCAGTTCCTCTGGTTCAGTGTTAGCTATGTGACAAAGATTTGTTTCAAATTCAACATGGTTTCCTTTGTCACATAGCTGAGATATGATCAAGAGGTTATGTTTTAAACCTTCAACAAGATGTACATTATCAATTGCTTGAGAAAGTGCCTTACTAACTTTACCTATACCTTTGATGAAACCTTTACTACTACCTCAAAAGGTGACACTTCCTCCTTCATAGGAAACGACTGACATAAATTGACTTTTATCTCCTGACATGTGTCTTGAATAACCACTGTCTAAATACCAATATATGGCTTGCCGTTGACTCTAACCTGCGCAAACAAATCAAGGTTTAGTTTTAGGAACCTAGATTTTCTTGTGTTCCTTGTTATTGGGAACGGGTTTGATACTGTCCGTTCTAGCCCAGATTTGTTTCAAGTTTGTCTTTCTTGTTTTATCATGCTTTCCATTTTTAGACCAACTATTGATGTGAATTTTCGTATGACTACAAAACTTCACAAGGATAGAAACTAAATTCACGAATCTCTAAAGGCTAGGTCACCAAAACTCACGAATTTAGGTTGATTATTTAGTCTTTGATTAAAGCTTAAGGCACCCTCAAAGCCACTAATCAATCTCACAAGAGTCTAAAGGAAATATCCACCAACTCAAATTTTCGGTATTTTTGTTTTCTAAGTAAACAAAACAAAACTTTATTTCAATATCCAAATCTAATTTTTACAAACTAATGGTGAGATTATTTATAGTCATGATCATAACCAAAATCCTAACCAAAACAAACTAAAACACACGCACAAACACATCTAAAATCGTCCACTAAATGCTCATCTATGACTCACAAGATAAGATTGCCACATCAGCACTGCCTGTTGATCTCATCTTGCTAACAAACTCTAACAAACTTTATCTAGTTAAGAAAATATACTAACAAACTTTCTAATAACTTGATAAACAATATAATCAAAAAATTACAACCAGAATTACATAAAAATTCTATCTACCCAAATCTACATAAAATCGCCCAAAATCACGCCACACAAGAAAGCTCCAGTTTTGCGCAATTTTCCAAGATTTGCTTCAAATCTTCAAGAAACCTTTCAAGATTCAATCTTTTAATCAAGAAACCTTCAAGAAGTAATTTTCCATGTAATTAAGGTTGTAAATGACGATTAAGAACCACCAAGAAATGAAAGACTCAATGCCAAAAATGAGAGAAACCCTATCAAGTGAAATGGGATAAAAACTCATAGGCAAAACCAACTTATCCCCCCTGTCAACCATCTTTCCTTGATTTTATTTACCACCTAGGTATGTGTGACCATGCACACGCAAATCCCAACCCTAGATGCACCCATTAGACTTGAGCCTCCATAAGCAATCGATTCCCCCATGGTTGCACCTTTATTAGCAGCTTTAATCAAACCTTCGAAGTTGTGATTAATATTTGTATCATCCTCCCCTTCTTCAAAAGAGTTTGTCTTCAAACCTCGAAGTTGACCATCAGAAACATAAGGAGTTAAATCACCAATGTTAAATGTAGCGTGGACTCTATATTTACCTGGTAATTCAAGTTGATAAGCATTGTCAACAATTTTTTTCAAAACTTTGAATGTACCATCACACCTAGGCATAAGTTTGTTCTTGCATTTATTTGGGAATCTTTCCTTCCTTAGTTGTAGCTAAACCAAGTCTCCTTCCTTGAATGTATGTTGATGACGATTCTAATTTGCACAAGCCTTGTATTGATGACGATTCTAATTTGCATCTAGCCCTCACCTGTGCAAGAAGCTTCTGCATGTACTCAATCTTTGCCAAAGTATCTTTGTGCACCAATTCACCCTTTGGGATATCCACATGATCAATAGGTAACTTAGGATTCACCCCATAAACAACCTCAAATGGCGAGTGTTTTGTACCAAAAGTAGGTGACCTATTGTAGGCAAACTCTGCATGTGCAAGCTTCAAATCCCAATCTTTTTGTGTCTTGCTCACCAAACCAGGCAATAATACACCCAGTGTTCTGTTTGTGACTTCTATTTGCCCATCAGTTTGAGGATGATATGATGTACTAAAGAGAAATTTCATGCCAACAAGCTTCCCATAAATTTTTTGTTGCCTTAATGTTTCGAAATCACTCCTTAGATGTTTTAGATGATCCTGATTGCTTCTACTATAAACCAAGATGTCATATAAGTAAACAACAACAAACTTCCCAAGGTATAGCTTCAATACTTCGTTCATGAGCCTCATATAGGTACTAGGTGCATTAGTAAGACTGAAAGGCATAACCAACCATTCATAAAGCCCTAACTTAGTCTTGAAAGGTTTTTTCCACTCATCACCTTCCTTCATGCGAATTAGATGATACCCACTCATGAGATCAATCTTTGTAAACATATTAGAGCCATACATGTAATCCCCCGCATTTTTAAGACTTTATATTATATTTTTATACGATTATAATATATAGTTTTATGAATTTCGGAAAATAAAGTCTATTTATATTTTATGGCTTAAAATAATTTATTTTACAAAAGGTTTTATTAGAAATAGTAATTATTTTTAAAGGAGGTTTTGAGTATTTAAATTTAATTTTCAAAAATAGCAAAAATAATTATGGGTTTTATTTTAATTATTTTCGGACCATATTAGGCCCAAAATGGGGTATTTTCGGTTTTCCAAGGCCCATAAATATTTTTATGGCCAAAATTATTTTCTAAATTATTTATTTTAACTACCTAGATATTTTGTATCTTTAGTTAGGATAAATTTCAGATTTTACAAAGATAAACATATCCAAATTATCCTACCACAATTAGATCTTATCCAAAAAAAAAAAAAAAAAATCAAAACTTTATCTTTTCACTTTGATTTGGCCGAAATTCCTTAAGGCCATATACCCTATTATAGCTCTCTGGTTCATCAAATTTTACTCTTTAAAACCCTTTCCAAAATCAGAAAGAAAAAAAAAGAAAGAAAAACCGCAGCCCAAAACCCAGCAAAGTACACAAACAGAAAAAAATAAACTGCAGTTTTCCTCTTCGTGAACCAACTTTGGCCACCACCACAACCACCACACTTCACATCTGCCACCACAACCACCACCACGTGACAGCCCTTGCTGCACTCTACCACCAGTACCAAAATCCGCCACCCATGCAGCCACCAAGGTGGCCAAAAACCACCTCAAGTAGCCCACTCACCATGGTTTTCGAAAATAAGAAAAAAGAAAAAAAATTATTTTTTTTCCTTCCAATTATTTTAAAAAATCGAAAAAGTGTTTCCTAATTTTTTTTTCAGTAAATAAAAAGTGTTTGATGTTTTCAAATTATTTTTAAAAATTAGTTTGGTAATTTTTATTTAATAGATTAGTTTATGTCAAAATTGGATTTTTAATAAAACAAATCATAAAATTATAAATAACGAAATTTATGCACGAAAATTATTTAGAGGCTGTATATTAGTTTATAATGTTCATATGAGTGAGTCGATTTCTAATGGTATTTTTGTATTTTAATGCAAGGAGGAGAATTTTTCGAAGAGCAGTTTTAATTAAGAAGGAAATTTAGCGAGCAGGTATGTGCGACATATCAAAGACCTAATAGCATGAAAACTTAGGTTTAGTATTATAGTATGGCGTGTTAAATTATGGAGCAAGAAACGATCATGCAAGCCCCCATGAATTTTATAGTGTTTGAACCGAAAATCTGCTGGTTTATGTGTAAATTTTGTTATATGAGGTTAAAGTGTTGAAGTATGCTCGGAAAATATTTTAGACTTATTTGATGTATGTGAAGTTTTGTTAAATTCTCGTACTTTAATATGAAGTATAGCATGGTCAAATAATTTTATTAGTCAGTTTTCAGTTTTGCGTTTTTACCGAAAAATATTGTTTCAGAAGGTCTAAGGTCGAATCTGACTATGAGATTTTTTTTTTATGTATTCCAGAAGCATAATATGAGTTTATGAGTTGGTTTCGTCATTAAAAATTTCCAATATTTTTAAATAATTTTTGATTGGTTTAGACAGATTGGACTGTTTTCAAAAATAAATCTTTTAAAAATATTTAAAACGTGAACTAAGGTTTCTAAAGTTTGTTACTGGTTAATAGGAGAATAAAAGGAATTATAAAATGGGTTTCACGACCTAGAAATTTATGAGGTAATTAGCTTGGATTTTTAATTGTTTTATCGCTAGTTTTAGGGTTTCTAGTTTAAAAACTACTAAAATTCACATAGACCTTATCTAGCCACGAGATTTGGTTTGAGACTGTATTTTAGGCAGTAAAAGGTTTTGGAAAAGTTTTTTCGAACCTATTTATTTTTAATATTATTTTCAGATTTATTCTATTTCTATTGCCTAGTTTTAAAACAAATGTTTTTCAAAATAAATTTCTAGGAATAGAAGTTTCTAAAAATGTTTCAAAGTCATTTACTATTAATGGAAGGTTACTAAAGAGGAAGAGTCATTAACAAGTGTTGGTTAAGTGTTTGATGGTTTCTATGTTTTATGTATGTTTCGAAGTCTGACGGTGTATGTTTGACTTTTCGGTCGTGTTTTTAAGTTATGTTTGAATTCTGGCCAGTAGCTATATGAGCTTAATGTGAGGGTTAAGAGTCTAAATGACATGTTTAAGTGTTTTGAAGTTTGTTCATGAGTTATTGCTTCTATGCATGTTTTGAACAGTTTTTGACCATAGAGTCATGTTTACAAGACAAATCAAAGTTAAATGCTATTAATTCAAAGTTAATAAAGTCGAGTAAAGCAAAGTTAAGTAACAATTATGAGTAAGTTATTTTAAAGGAACGTGAGTACTCATTCAGGCCAAATGAGGTTACCATACGGGGAGGTATGTATTGCCTTAACGCTGTACTTCCATAGTGGAGTGTGACGATGCTTCACTGTTTAGTTCGGGAATTCCAAAGAGTTAAAGAGTTAAGTTTGGACATGGGGTGGATGGAGACCATGTACCCTGTTTTTGAAAGACTAGCTCCTTTCTGTTAGAGTTCGGTTGTACAGGAGCGCTACCTACTTGGTTGACGACCGTCTTTCCAAAGAGCCCGTTCACGTTCCTATACCTTTTCGAAGCAAGAAGTTATAATCAAGATGAAGAATTTTGAACTTATGAGTCATGAGTCTTAAAATAGAATGAGAGTCTTGTTATGTGTATTTTGTATGCTATGTGTGTGTCTTCGTGTTGTTATGTTTTTGCTATGTTGTGCATACTCAGCAGTGGTTGCTGACACATATATATTTCCATGTTTTTCTTGTTCTGTTTGCTTGTTAAGCAGAATAAGTGCAGGTTGTTGAGCATATGCATGGTGAAGGGATTTTTCGAGAGGAGTGGATAATATTTGGTAGTTGTTTTGACTTTAGATTTTTCTAGTGGTTTGGAATAAGGGCCGTGATGGTTCCAAGTTGTTAATTTAATGTTTGACTTAGTTGTAAACACTTCCACTGTGAGTTGTTTGACTTTTATAAAATGGTTTTAGTAAAGTGTGTTGTTTTACCTTAGCCTTAGCGTTGCAATTAGTTTTCATAATTAGTTGTGACATGGCGGTAACATGCTCAAGTTCCTCTTGTGTTTATAGGTTTGAGGTAAGTTAGAAAGTGAGGAATTTGGGAGTGTTACAATAAAATTCACCAAGCGAATCATCTAACCTTGGAATTGGGAATTTATATTTGATGGTGATGTTGTTGACTGCTCTTGAATCAATACACATTCTCCAAGTACCATCCTTCTTAGGAACGATCAACGTAGGAACCGCACAAGGAATCATACTTTCTCTCACATATCCACATTCCATTAGCTCCTCTATTTGCCTTTGAATCTCCTTTGTTTCCTCTAGATTACATCTATAGGCTGGCTCGTTTGGAATTTGAGCCCCAGGAATAAGATCTATTTGATGCTCAATGCCCCTTATAGGCGATAATCCTGGTGGTAGATCATCTGGAAACACATCTTCATATTCACGCAACAAAGGCTTCAAAATTTGTGGAATTGATGAGGAACCTTCTTGTACTTCCTTAGCCATAACAAAGAATACTTGATCAAAAGATTCAACTCCCTTTCCACCTCTCTTACACTCGTCAAAAACGCCCGCTTCTTATTCTCCAAAGTCTCTTGTTTTTTAACCTTCACAACTTTCAATGGACTTAATGCAATAGACTTGCCATTGGCGTTCCTTTTGATGATATAAACATTAGTTCTACCATCATATTGAACAAATTAATCATATTACCAAGGTGCTCCAAGTAGAATATGACACAAATCCATACGGAAAACATCACATAACACACTATCCTCAAATTGCGCAATTTGAATGATATTAAAGCTTGTTTAGTTACCTTAACATCACTAGTATTGCTTAGCTAATGAATCTTGTATGAATGAGGATGATTATGAGTAGTATAGTTGAGCTTTTGAATCAACAAAGTAGACACCGCATTCGTGCAACTACCACTATCAATAATCACATCACAAAGTTTACCCTGAACTACACACCTTGTCATGAAGATTTTGTCTCTTTGGCTCTCTTCCAATGGCGTGGGTTTGGTTTGTAAAACCCTCCTCAACACTAAAGTTTGGCCATGTGTCTCAGGATCAACTTCCTCCATATCATTACTACTCTTATCCTCTTGCTCAATGTCATCTTGCTTTCCTTCTTCAATGATTACATCTAGATAGGCTTCTTCAATCTTCCTTGCCTCTCTAATTGTGATGACTCTTGAACTAGGACAATTTCATTGAACATGTCCATACCCTTGGCACTTGAAACACTTTCTTTTGTCATCAAGAATTGATGAGAATTTAGTATGAGAAATAACCCTAGGTTTTGCTCCACCTTCCACCCTAGGCTTAGTGTTTTGTGCAAACACCACCTCTTTCTCCTTGGATTCATAGCTTTTGAAGAAAGTTTTAGACTTTTTTGAGTGTCCTTGATGCTCAACTCTCAAGGCTACCCTGCAAATCTTATCAAAATTCCAATAGAGTTGCAATTCTACCTTCTCCTTGATAGATTCATCAAGCTCTGCATCAAATCTAGCCACCTTGTGACCCACCTTCTCTTCAATATCACATATGATGACCATCTTCTAAAACTCCTTGATGTATTCTTAAACACTTTTGGAGTTTTGTTTCAAAGCATGCATCTTTAGGAAGTTCTTTTGTTCATATTCAGGAGGAACAGATCATTTCCTCAATTCTTTCTTCAATTTGCGCCAAGAGGTGATCTTGGATCTACCTTCCTTCTCTTTCTTTGCAAGCCTTCATACCAAAGACTAGCATAAGATAATAGCTTCAATTCCGCCACTTCAAAGGCCTTAGAATCATCATACTCCTTATAAGTAAATACCCTTTCGGTTCTCCTCAACCAATCAAGAAAAACTTTAGGATCCAAACTTTCATTGAACTCAGGAACGTCCAACCTCAAGTTTCGGTCATCATCCCTAGGTTTGTCTTGTTTTTTATGCCTTTTTCTATCATCTTCATCACTTGAACTTGAGTATATGATCCTCCTAGGTTTTCTTGTGCCTCTAGTAGAATCATCATCACTAGAACTTGAACTAGCCTCATCAAGATTGTTGGATTTTTTTGCGCTTTTGGCTTTGCTTCCCACGAATTGCATAAGCTCCTCCTACATGTTGCGTAACTCCTTGATTTCATTGTCCCTTTGAATGTCTCTATTTTGCTCATAAGGAACTCCCTACTTGTTGTTCACAGATTGTTCGTCTGCCATAACTAATTGATGCAGGTTATCGCACACCTCTCAAAAATAAACCAAACAACACTGACTAATATAGCTAGGGAAGTAAGGATTGAATCCACAGGGAAGCAATGAAACACTACTAGTACTAAAAAGTTTAAACTGTAAAAAGGGCCATGGTTATGATTAATTATTAACTAATAAACTAAATAACGAAATTAAACTAAGAATTGACTCAAATTGACTAAAACCTAGCGCAATCGGTTCACCATGAACAATTAACAAATTCATAAAACATAAACCAATCAATTCCACGAAATTCATTAAATTAGGGCACACTAATTCTCTCAGACTTAGACTCCCTCAAAACTCCTCTACCGCCTCTCGCTCGCATAGACTCGTTTTGCCTATTATTCGGTGGTCTTATTGTGGTAATCTTACCTCTCGGCCTCAATTTCGACAATTACCAAACTTGCAACTAAATCTACGCACAATTTGATTGCAATCGATAGAAATCAATAATAGGAATTTAATTACTAATCAAGAACTAATCGATTGATATTAAACTAGTCCATTAATGAGTTCATGGATCCCCTAAACCCTAGAAAATAAATTACTCACTCATAATTATAAAAAGTAAAACAATAAACAAAGTTAAATTCATGAACATAAACAAATAAGAACAATAATTAACAAATTAGTAATCAATAATTAATTAAGAAGCTAAAACTAATCATCATAAACAAAACAATAAACAAAACTAAGAAACAAAACTAAAATAATAAAACTAGAAAGAAAGAAAAGAGAAAGGAAAAAAATTATCAAATAAAAGCTTTAATTGAATTGAATTGAATTGAATTGATTGAAATTGTTTAACAAACTAATCTAATCTAATCTAATCTAGAGAGAAAAAGTGATTAAGAGAGCTAATTAGGATTCTAAAACTGGAAAAACTAACAATGAAAAGTATATCCCGTGCTCCTAGTAAACCGTGCCTTAAATACAAGCCTAATGGGCTTTTTAATAATTGATAATGCAAAAAATCAATCTCCCAGCAAAATAGCCAAAAACAAATGACCTGCGCCCGCATAGAACAAAAGAATTTTGTTCTATGCGCCTGCATCATGAAACATAAGCTTCTGAAATTCAGCGTCATTTTGAAATCGCTATAACTTTTTCTACAGGAGGTTCCAAGGGGCGTATGACCTACCGTTAGAAAGATATTTGAGTCTACTATCCAAGAAACACGAATCAGTTCACTCTGATTTATAGATTATGAGATATGATCAAAATAGTGGATAGTGGTCAAAATCTTCACTTCTTAATTCTTCACTTTTACTCCTAATATTTCTCCAACTTGTCATGTGAGATGTCAAATTTGCTCCAATGAGTTGTAAAATGTCTCTAATCATTTTCCAAATGCTCATAAGTGACCTTTATCTCTCAATTGCCGAAATTAGGTAGTAAAATCAACCGAAAATTGGTTGTTCGTTTCCTACAAAACTTTACAAAACCATACAAAACACTAAAAGAACACTATTAGCATGAAAATTTGGCTCAAATGAGCCCGGTTAGTCCATAAGTCATTAGGGAATTAGGGAGAAAAATAATATAAATATTAGGCACATCACTAATTTTGCTTGAGTATAGATCGTTTTAGTCTCTCAACGAAAGCACCAAAGTTGATGTGAATTTTAGTATGACTACAAAACTTCACAAGGATAGAAACTAAATTCACGAATCTCTAAAGGCTAGGCCACCAAAACTCATGAATTTAGGTTGATTAATTAGTCTTTGATTAAAGCTCAAGTCACCCTCAAAGCCACTAATCAATCTCACAAGAGTCTAAAGGAAATATCCACTAACTCAAATTTTCGGTATTTTTGTTTTCTAAGTAAACAAAACAAAACTTTATTTCAATATCCAAATCTGATTTTTACAAAATAATGTTGAGATTATTTATAGTCATAATCATCAACAAAATCCTAACCAAAACACACGCACAAACACATCTAAAATCGTCCCCTAAGTGACTTATCTATGACTCACAAGATAAGATTGCCATATCAGCACTGCATGTTGATCTCTTCTTGCTAACAAACTCTAAAAAACTTTATTTAATTAAGAAAATATCCTAACAAACTTTCTAATAACTTTATAAACAAGATAATCAAAAAAATTACAACCAGAATTACATACATATTCAATCTACCCAAATCTACATAAAATTGCCCAAAATCACGCCACACAAGAAAGCTCCAATTTTGCGCAATTTACCAAGATTTGCTTCAAATCTTCAAGAAACCTTTCGAGATTCAATCTTTTAATAAAGAAACCTTCAAGAAGTCATTTTCCATGTAATTAAGGCTGTAAATGAAGACTAAGACCCACCAAGAAATGAAAGACTCAATGTTTAAAATGAGAAAAACCCTATCAAGTGAAATTGGATAAAAACTCATAGGCAAAACCAACTTATTCCCCTTGTCAACCATCTTTCCTTGATTTGTGTTCCCACCTAGGTAAGTGTGACTATGCACACACAAATCCCAACCCTAGATGCACCCATTAGACTTGAGTTTCCATAAGTAATCAATTCCCCCATGGTTGCACCTTTATTAGCAGCTTCAATCAAACTTTCGAAGTTGTGATCAATATTTGTATCAACTATGTGTGTGACTCTTTTGATTATGAATCTTTTGAGCGTGAGACTGATTTCTCTTATCATGTTTTTGCTTTGTCCAACAAGTTTCAATAACATGTCCATTTTTGCCACAATAGGTGTATACATGCATGTCAATTGCAAAAACATACTTGCCTTTCTTGAATTCATAATTCCAAGTCTCCTATCTTGCCAACTTTTGGGGCTATTGGGAACTAATTCAAGAATACCCTAAACCAAACCTCATAGGATTACCACATTGTAAGGTCAAGATGTTTAGAGTACTTTGAGCATCGAGCAACCTGTTTATCTATCTTAGGCAATTACTCAAATCTTGTTCCTTGATTTCAAGTTTCTTAAGCTGAGCTTCATTATACTCATCAGCAATGGCAAGATCCATCTTTGCCCTATGAAGCTCATCCTTAAGCTTTGGAAAAATTCAGAATCCGGTTCAGAAGTGGTCTGTGTATTCATGCCTTTCTTTAGTTGGAATATTTCAGCTTGAAGATTACAAATTTTAGTTTCATATTCTAAATGTAAAAATTCAATATCAACTCCCTGATTGTCTGAAGCAACTTTAGGGTTGATATCTTTCTTTAGCTCAGATATTTCAGCTTGTAAATCACAAATCTTACCCTCATATTCCAAACATAAGTTATTGACATTAACACAATTCTTCCACATCATCAACCATATAATTATAAGCTAAAATCAAGTCAGAATGTTCTAGAGTGAGGGATTTCTGTTTTAAGTAATTCGAAATCTATACCTTCAACTTCTGCCTCCTTAAGCTTACTAAAACCTCTTTCATTAATTTGATAAAAATCTGCTTTTGCAAAAAATGATTGAGGTTTTAGCATCTCATGTTCTATATTCTTCTGATCCAAATTTATTTCAAGCTCTGAAATTTTTTCTTTCAATTCTGTACAAATAAGTGCAAGCTCAACAGAACGGCACTTGCTAAGGTCTAGATTTTGAGTTACTTCTCTTAGTTTCTTTTTATTAGCCTTATAAGCAGCATTGCCTTTAACATTTTTCTCAATAGTAGAATATAAAACTTAGTAACCCATCTCTATCACAATATCTCATTTGTTCTTACATATCAGAAATAATTACCTGTTCTTCATCAGAAGAGATGCTTCATGCCATGAGACACATGTGTCCCTTCTTTCCTGAACTGGTTTGCCTCTGGTCCACTTCTCCCAACAGTGTAGTCACACAAACTAGAGCTTCGTCCTCCTCACTTTCAGGACCTGAGTCAGAATCACCCCAGGCAGCAAGCATGGCTCTCTTTGTCATCTTTTTCTCCATTTGTCCTCCCTTGTAAGTTTTTCATGCCGAACAATCCTTGATCATATGTCCAGTTTCACCACATTTGAAGCAACCAGTGCTGGTACTGGTCTTCTTTGTGTTGCCTTTGTTTTTCCAGGATTTTCCTTTGTGTTGAGATCTGAGACTTCTTTCAAATCTTCTTACCATGAGACCTATCTTATCCAAATATTCTTTATTTTCTTCTCCCTTCAAGGCTAGCCCTCTGCTTTTGGTTTTACTTTCCTCCTTTGTGCTTATTAACATCTCGTGAGTCATTAATGACCTAATAACTTGTTCCACAGACAAGGATAGATCCTTGGCTTCTTGAATTGCAGTTACCTTAGGCAACCATTTACCTGTCAAGCTTCTCAAAATTTTCCTAACGAAATCTTCACTGGTGAAACTTTTTCCAAGAGATTTTAGTTCATTAATAATTGACATAAAACGAGTATACATATCTTTTATATTTTCATCTCGATTCATATCAAAAGTTTCATATTTAGACATAAGCATATCAACCTTAGATCTCCTTACTTCACTAGTTCCTTCATAGGCTAACTCTAGAGTTTCCTATATTCCATTAGCAGTAGAGCATGCTAAAATACGGCTTACCTCATTATCAGAAATGCCTTGTTGAAGAAGTGACATAGCCTTGGCATTCTTTTCGAGTGTCATCGGTGTTGTTAGCCACCTTCTTTGGTCCATTTTTAATTATCATCCACAACTCATAGTCAGTCCCAATGACAAAGTTCTGCATGCAGTTCTTCCACCAAGGATAATTTGTTCCATTAAATTTGTGCAGCCTTGATCCACCATTCCATTCATCATCTCTTGAGTATTCATCTTTTCTTCCTTCTCTAGGTGTTACCCTTTTAGGAATTTAGGCTCTGATACCAATTAAAAGTGCAAGTGACACTCAAGAGGGGTAAATTGAGTGTTGTAAGATTGTTGTAAATTTTTCGATTGATTATGAGAACAATTAAGAACCAGTTCTCAAGAAACGGAAACAAAATGCTCAAATTACAACACTTTGTCTCTCAATAAAAATTAGCCTAAACGCTTACAAAAGAGAGTAGATTAAGACCTTAATGTGGTAATAGGGTCTATGCCAGGTTAAGACTTATAGAGAGGACTTTTGCAATCAGTGTTCTTCAATTTTTGTTCGTGCAAAAGTCTTCGGTTTGTATGCCTGCAGATCTCCTTAAATAAGCCTTTGGCTAGTATGTTATGTAATGTTGCAAGAGAATATTTTCCTTAGAATTATGGGAGTAATTCCACAGAAAATATTCTCACTGATTTTTTTGAGATCAAATAAAATAAGTACAATATAATATAACATACTTGTTATACTTAAGAATATCTAACTTGCATAACAATCCAAGAATCCGCATAATTTTTGGAAACAATTTGGCGCGGAAAGAAACTTTCCTAAAATACGGATGTATGAAGTAAACTCGAGAGGACTGGTTCAACACTGTTCCCAGATTGTTCCAGTAAGCCAAGTTTACTTGTAATTGTGTATGACAAGTAACTAAGGTTCCTTGTCATCCACAATTAGTTCATTTCTCTAATCTCAACCTTTATACTGCATCTATAAACCTTCATACCACTTACATTGCATCTAAGGCTTAAGAGTGTGACTCTATGAACTTGGTCTTCATGCAAACTTCAAGACTTGGCTTCATGAGCTTTATCTTGTCATCCATTGAACTTGTTTCTTTAGTACTTGCACATGCAAATAGAAACTTGCATACAATATAATAGTTCAATGTAGTTTGTCATCATTCGAAACATAAGCTAGGAACTCAACATATGTGATTTAGGAGCTAGTGTCAGTGTTATGCCTTTATCAATTTGCAGGAGGCTTGACATGGGAGAATCAAAAGTTACTAATATTACTTTGCAGATGGCGGAAAGAATTGTAACATACCCTAAGGGTGTTTTAGATGATGTGCCTGTTAGAGTAGGAAAATTCTTTATTCCTGTTGATTTTGTTTTTCTCTGATATTGATGAGGATGCTCGCATCCCTATCATACTTGGTAGACCTTTCTTACATACTGCAGGTGCCGTCATTGATGTTAAAAATGGAAGTTTAACCCTTTCTGTAGGAGATAGTAACATATAATCTTAATAATGCAATGAAAAGTCCCATGATAGAGCAGTCATGCTATAGGATAGATATTGTTTATAAGATTGTTTTGGATGACATGCCTCGATCCCTTAATTAAAAAGGATCCTCTAGATGCCCTTTTATGTTTGGATGCTGATGCAGGTGAAGGAGATTCTGAAATCGATGCTATAGCTCATGAATTGAATAGTGAGAAGATGACTCTTAAAGAAAGCCAAAGGTATCATTTGTTGCCTCAACACTCATGCTCTGTCAAGGAGGTAACACAACCTGAAATAAAACCCCTTCCCTCTAATTTGAAATATGCTTTTCTATATGATGATGAGATGTATCCAATCATAGTTAGTTCTAAGCTTACTGATAGTCAACTTGAAAAGTTATTAACATTTCCTAAATCTCATAAAAAGGCTATTAGTTATACACTTGATGATTTGACTAGAATAAGTACTGATTTTTGCATGCATAGAATTCATCTACATGAAGGCTATAAGCTTGTATATAGGGACAAAGGAGACTGAACCCAAATATGCAGGAGGTTGTGAAGAAAGAGGTTCTTAAACTTCTTGATGCAAGTATCATCTATGTTGTGCCAGATTCCCAATGGGTAAGTCCAGTGAGAAGGGAGGAACAATTGTTCTGCGCAATGATAAAAATGAACTTATTCCTACTAGAGTTGTTACAGGCCGGCAAATGTGCATTGATTATCATAAATTAAATGTTGCCACTAAAAAGGATCATTTCCCTCTCCCTTTTATTGATCAATTGTTAGAAATGTTCGCAAAGAACAAATATATTTATTATCTAGATGGTTACTCTGGTTTCTTTCGAATACTTATGCATCCTGATGTTCAATCAAAAACAACATTTACATGTCCTTATGATAGTTTTGCTTACCGTAGAATGCCCTTTGGTCTATGTAATGCTCCTGCTACCTTTCAACGATGTATGATGGCTATCTTTTCTGAGTACATAGAGTCTAGTATGGAAGTCTTCATGGATGATTTTAGTTTCTATGGTACTGATTTTGATTCATGTTTGGCTAATTTGACTTAAGTACTTAAAAGATGTGAACAGGTGAATTTGGTCTTCAATTGGGAGAGATATCACTTTATGGTGATAGAAGGAGTTGTTTAAGGAAATCTAGTCTTGGAAAGAGGTATTGAAGTTGATAAAGCTAAAATTCAAGTTATTGAACAATTACCTCCACCAGTAAGTGTAAAAGGTTTCAGAAGTTTTCTAGGCCATGCAGGGTTTTACCAACAATTTATTAAAGATTTTTCCAAAATTGCTAAACCCTTAACTCAATTGCTATTACAAGACACCGAGTTTAAATTCACTGTTGAATGCCTTGAATCTTTTAATTTGATCAAGCAAGCACTAATCTCAGCACCCATTATTCAATCACCTGATTGGGAATTACCTTTTGAAATTATGTGTGATGCTAGTGACTATGTTGTAGGTGCCGTGTTAGGTCAAAGGAAAGACAAGATTTTTCATGCTATTTACTATGCTAGTAATACTTTAGATCCAGCTCAGATAATTATGCAACAACTGAAAAACAACTGTTTGCTATAGTATATGCATTGGATAAACTTCGTTCTTATCTTATATGCTCGAAACTTATCATGCAACTCTAAAGTACTTACTTGGAAAGAAAGAAGCAAAACCGAGGCTTATTAGGTGAATTTTACTCCCGCAAGAGTTTGACCAAGAAATACGTGACAAGAAAGGCGTAGAAAATGTGGTAGTAGACCATCTATCTAGGATTCGGTATGAAAATGGGGAGATCTCAACCCCCATTGATGATTCTTTTCTTGATGATCATCTCTTAGCTGTGATTTCTAACACTCCATGGTTTGCTGATTATGCTAGTTATGTATTTGGAGGAGTCTTACCTCCCGATCTTACCTATCAGCAATGAAAAAGATTTTTACATGATGCTAAGCGTTATCTTTGGGATGACCCTAACTTGTTTCGTGAGTGTGCAGTTGGCTTATATCGCAGGTGTGTACCAGATTGAGAAGTCTACGAAATTCTTCATCATTGCCACTCATCACCTTATGGAGGACACGCTGGGCCCACTAAAACAATGTTCAAGGTATTACAATCAGGTTTCTATTTGCCCATAATACTCAAGGATGCTAGGGATTTTGTCATGTCTTGTGATTTGTGCCAACAAACAAGTAATATCTCCAAAAGGCATTAAATGCCTCAAAGGTATCTTAGAAGTTGAAATTTTTGATGTTAAGGGTATTGACTATATGGGTCCTTTTCCTTCTTCTAATGGTAACCGCTATATACCAGTTGTTGTGGATTATGTTTCTAAGTAGGTGGAAGCAATTGCTACCCCCCATTGTGATTCTAACATCGTTTGGAGACTGTTTAAGTAGGTTATTTTTCCTAGGTTCGGAGTCCCTAGAGCTATCATCATTGATGGGGGAACGCATTTCCATGAGAAAAGGTTAGATAAACTGCTAGAGAAGTATGGTGTTTACAACAGAACAAGATTGGTGTACCATCTCGAATAGAGAAATCAAGTCCATCTTAGAGAAGAACGTTGCAAAATTGAGAAAAGATTGGAGTAGTAAGCTTCATGATACTTTATGGGCATATAGAACGGCTTTCAAGACTCCAATTGGTACTTTTCCATATAGATTAGTTTATGGAAAAGTGTGCCATCTTCCAATAGAACTCGAGTACAAAGTTTATTGGGCGATCAAAGAACTAAACATGGATGCTAAGCTTGCGAGAGAAAAACAATTACTACAATTGAATGAATTTCGGCTAGGAGCATATGATAGTGCCAAAATCTATAAGGAAAAGACGAAAAGATGGCACAATAAACGAATCATAAAAAGGGAGTTTCAATTTGGCGATAAAGTTCTATTGTTTAATTCAAGACTTCGATTATTACCTGGAAAGCTGAAATCTAGATGGAGTGGTCCCTTTACAGTGATAAATGTGAGCAAATTCGGCTATATTGAAGTTTAAAGCAAAAAAGGTGAAGTATTCAAGGTCCACAATCAAAGGTTGAAGCCATATTATGAAGGAGATGTCATCGGCTTGGTTGAAGTCATCCAACTCGATGATCCTAAAGCACCTTGATCACTAATGAAGCCATGGTCAAACTAGTAACCTTAAAAGAGCGCTTTTCGGGAGGCAACCCGAGATTTCTATCCCTTTCTTTCTCGTTTTGCGTGTTTTTGTTTGTTTTTGTGTGTTGTGAGTTTGTTTTTGTAGTTTAGTTTTGCATAGTTTAGCTTTTATTTTGAATTTTGAAACCTTGATAAGGGTCAAAGTGTTATCATGCTTAATTGGGGTAATTAAGAAGAGATTAGAAGTTAAAAACGTGCTTAAGTTTAATTAATAATAATAAGGAAAAATTCATAAATATAATCCCTACTATGGGCGTTCACCTAATAAAAAACCGAACTTTGATTAATCCAAAAAATGAACCCAACTTTCATGCTCATTTTCCAATTTTGGACCCTCTTAAATTTCAACCTATAAATTCAAGTAAATCTTGTTAATTATTCGGTTTTTTCTTAACATTTGGGGGTTTCGGGTGGAAGGGTGGTGGTGGTGGTGGTTTCGGGGTGATCCTGCTTAAGCAAAAACCGAATAATTAGCAAGATTTACTTGATTTTACAAGTTAAAATTTAAGAGGGTCCAAAATTGGAAAATGGGCGTGAAAGTTGGGTCCACTTTTGGATTAATTAAAGTTCGGTCTTTTATTAGGTGAACGCCCATAGTTGGGATTATTTGTGTGAATTTTTCCTAATAATAATTTTTAATATAATATAATTACTAGGGAGAAAAAAGAAGGAAATCAGCAAAACATAGTCTCAGAAGCAAGCTGCGGGCGCAGCGCTCAATTGGTCTTTCCTCTATGCACTCACATTTTAAAATAGAAGCTTTTGGTTTTTCTGCAGAGCGCACCTGCGGGCACATCTCACAAATGCGGTTTCTTCTATGCGGACACAGGTACCCCCTGCGATAGCCCGTCTTTCTTTTTCCTTTTTTTCTCGCGTGGGGCCTTATTCTTTCTACCCGTCTACTTTTGTTCGGCCCCCCCCCCCTAATAATATTATCATTATATTATTATTCTTATATCTTTTATTATTATCATTTTTATATCTTTTAATCTCTTTAATTTTAAATATCACTCAATCTCTCAGCTCTAATCTATCTTCTTCTTCCTCCCTCTCACCATTAAAACCCCAAAACCTCCAACTTCAAACCCCCATAACTCACTCCATACTGCTCCAAATTTTGACATAACACTCCTCTCACTACTCTAAACAATCTCTTGGAGTTAAAATTCGAAGAAAAACAACGAATCACATCACCTAGAGTTTGAATTCTTCGAACTAATTGTTGCTAGATTTTGGGTTTTGTTTTTCAATTTTCTAATATCATCTATTTAGGTATAACTTCCTTTATATCCATGTGTTATGAAGTTTTATGAAGTTTTCATAAATTTCTAATTTTTGGGTATTTTTAGTACGAATTTAATTTTTAATTTTAAACTTGATTATTGTTGCTTATGAGTGCTTAATTGTTATTATTATGCTTCAATGTCATGTTTAGAATTGCTAATTTTGAGTAATTGGAAGTTTTGTGCTATTTTGTTGAGTAAGATTTTCATGAAATTTTTGGTGATTGCTGATGATTTTGTTGAGAATTAGTAGTGTAAACTAGTTAAATTCATGCTTAAAGTATTTAGAATATTGCAAATCATGCTTTGAATTTGTTTCTATGCTTAGTTTTGCTCTAACTTTATTTATTAATTTCTATTAGCAACCTTATTATTAAACTTTGATGCTTAAAAATTTGGTTGAGAGTTGCCACTAGTTTTAGCTAGTTGTTTTTGGTTTCAAAGCATTATTGGAGTTGTTTGGATGATCATAGTTGCTTAGTTGTTGGATTTATACTTTGGTTGAAGTTGATTTTTGGTGTTACTTTTGTGTTTTCATTGAATATGAGCTTGAGGATGTTGGTTTTGGTTGCATAGAATATAATTGATGCTTATGTAATGGATTTTGTTGGTTATAATCATGCTCATATTTGTCGTGAGAATTTGTAGTTCTCATTGGTTTAGTTGTATTTACAAACGGGTCATGTCGAAATTTGCGCTCAACTCTGTTTGTAAATTTAGTTTTATGATGACTACAATATTTTAATTGTTTTATTGATCATGACATTAAACTTCTTGCATCATATGATTCCCTGTGCCTTCATATTTCTATGCTTTGGTTTTGAAACTTGCTTGAATAGAATACTAATCCTTATTTTTCATACTTATGTTTTGTAGGATAATGAAGAAGTCTATTGGAAAATTGCTTGACGGAGGCCCTAAAAAATCTCCGAAAATCGGGGCATCTTCTTCGGCTTCCAAGGGGAGGCAACCACCATCTTAGAGCACCACCACAGAACAGGCAAGAGAGGTAGAAAAGATATGAAAAGCTCTCCAAGCATACAATCAGGTCTACAAGGTTCTTCGACAAGGAAACATGTGATAAACTTGGCATTAATGATCAAGTTATGAGGATGGCCTACCACATTGGATGGGGGAACTGGATTAATGCTACCATGCCCGGTCCTGATGGCCGAACCTAGCAGGTCCTACATACTTACAAAGAGCTCACCCTTGAGTTCTTATCCAGCTACCACTTCCATGTGACGCAAGACTCTCCTTCAGCGGAAAGAAAGACTCATATCAGTTTCACCATTTTTGGGCAGCATTATGAGATGGATGTGGATGAATTGAATGAGAGGTTTTTAAGGAATACTGAGAATGCGGTCTGGTCTACAGCGGAGCACGAGTGGGGACCTTATTTCGAGGGAGCTTGGTGGGAGAGGATTACAGATGGCACCTCTACTTTTACTTCCACTACAGCCAAGGCATCGGAGGTTCAGCATCCTGCTCTCCGGTACTTTCTCAAATAGGTAGTATATTGCCTGTTTTCGAGAGGGGAGTTGGGACAGGTTTATCCCGATGAGATTAGACTCCTATGGATGGTTACGAAAGGGTATGCTAGACAGCCTCTCCACTAAAACTTTGGGTTCCTCCTGGATCGTCGGTTCGCAGAGATTGCATGGCTAAGGGATTGAGTCTAGAAGCTCAAAACCCAAGTAGAAAAGTCTCCACCGTGCTCTTTTTGGCAGCCCACAAAACCCCATTAGGTCTGGCCAGAGGCCAAATTGACAATCAAGGATAAGAAGGTCTCATATCTCTGGATTTGGGGACGAGGGTAAGGACAAAAGTAGTTCGTAATCTCCCCCCGCGTACAGCGGCCTCTACTTGGTCTCATAAGTAGTTTCACAATTATAATATTGAATCATCACATAGATATTTCTGGTTTAATCCAAAGGCACATAGAAATATTGTTAGGCGGGTTTGGATTAATGCACACATATTTTTATAAATAACATTTGAGGGTGATCGCTTTAGAATTAATCAATATTAAGATGCCTAGGCCAATTTACAACGATTTATCTTTACTTTATGTGAAAACATGCTTTTAGGTCTTATAATTAAACATGAATTCTATGTTATAAAAAGCATAAAAAATTTAGCATTCATATTCACATAAACATCCTAATTAATGTTTCTACTTAAGATTTATTTTAATTCAAAGTTAAGCCATTAATTGAGTCAATATTTCATGAATTAATCAAAATATGCAAATTGTCTAATAAAGTAATAAAATCAAATAAACCAATACATATTTTGAAGAACTCAAGATGATGTTGTTGATGATGTCGGCCTCATTTGAAGTAACTTTCATGCGGTAGTCAAAACAACTTCTTGATTTGAATGCATGAATAAGAACTTGAATTATAATAATAACGATAATAATAGATATAATATTAATAATAATATGAATTTAATTTAGGATTTATAATGATGTTTAAATGTTTTTAGGGTTGGCTAGAAATAATTTTTGTAGGAAAGAGGAGAAGAGAGGGCACACA
This sequence comes from Suaeda aralocaspica, assembly GCA_016808085.1. Taxonomy (NCBI): domain Eukaryota; kingdom Viridiplantae; phylum Streptophyta; class Magnoliopsida; order Caryophyllales; family Amaranthaceae; genus Suaeda; species Suaeda aralocaspica. The sequence goes on from PYUH01000390.1 coordinate 529,198, forward strand.
CTTCGAGAGAGAGAGAGAAAACACGAAGTACGAGAAGGTTGGAATGTGAAGATGTGAAGATTTGTTGAATGGTTGGACGAGGTCACGTACTTATAGTGCCCAAGGAGATAGTGTGGAGCGCAGGAGTGCTAGAGCGCTCAGCAACGAGCGCATGAGCGCTAGAGCTCTTAGTGACGAGTGCAGGGGCGCTCCTCGAGCATTCTGGCGCTCGAGACTATGTTTTTTGGATTTTTTTTGATCTTTTCCTTAATTCCGATATTCAAACTTCTCGAGCGTATGAGCGCCCAATGAGCATTTATACACTCTCAAGATCAAATTTTCGAACTTCCATATTTCTGATATTTACATCCATATTCCAAAACTCATTTTCCAAATTCACTTTATAAGCTTCCATAAGCCTAAAGTTACCTTATTTCGTACAGATCCTCTTAGAATATTCAAGAAGGTTCGTCGTACCTTGTCGTGTTCATACGCTTAATTTATTTTCTAAATTCCGAAATATAAACGACGAAATGAAATAATAATAACAATAACAATAATAATAATAATTATTATTATTATTATTATTATTATTATTATTATTATTATTATTATCATTATTATTATTATTATTATTATTATTATTATTATTAATATTATTATTATTATTATTATTATTATTATTATTATTATTATTATTATTATTATTATTATTATTATTATTATTATTATTATTATTATTATTATT
>PYUH01000390.1:530845-556944 GCA_016808085.1 Suaeda aralocaspica
TATCATTATTATTATTATTATTATTATTATTATTATTATTATTATTATTATTATTATTATTATTATTATTATTATTATTATTATTATTATTAAGAAAATTAATTTTAAGCACGTTTCGAACATCCGAACTTATCATCGGTTAATCATATTCGGCAACAATTTTAATAATTTATTCGTTATTTCAAGCATTTAATTTTCAGAAGCTGGACTTGTTGCGACGTGGTACACATTAATCATCAGCCTTTTAGGTGGGACCAAATGTAGGTATCTACAATGAGATATTGTATCGAAGGCTTGAGATATGATGAGGTTTGGATTTGGATTGGAAAAGCTTTAAGGAGGTTGATATGTATTTTGAGTGGACTTGGATGCAATGTGAGCTAAGAATTTGATGTGAATGAATTTGGACATAAGTAAAAAGTAAAATGTAATGGATGTAGGGTAAAAGGTGCAAGGTGGGAGGAATGATGTGCAGATGTGAATTGACTTTTTCTAGGACAAGCTTCACTTAATATTTATTTTTGAATTGAAAGTGCCTGTGCATCTTATTTTGACTAGAACTTTTTTGGATATTTGCATTTTTGAACTTTATTTTATTTTGAAAAATGCTTTATCTTTCTTTCTATCTATCTTTTCTTAGCAAATGTCTTTTCTTACGCACTAAAGGTTGGGTTAAGTCAAATAGGGGAGTAAGTGGTTGACTTGTAAGAAGGATAAGGATGAGTTGCAAGGGAAGTTGATTATGAAGTAAAGGGAGAAAAAAGAACACTGTTTTAATGATGTTATAGAAGAGAGGCCTCTTAAGCATGACCAATTTTATTTTATTTTTCTTTTTCTTTTTTTTTTAATTAATTTTATTATAAGGTCATTGATTGTTTGAAGCACAATGAAAGGCTAAGAAATAACGAAAAGTAGAATTTTATTATTTAAACTTGAAAGGCTACAAGATGAAGGTTAGTTACAAACTTGAGAAACTAGTGGATGAAGGCTACATAAAAGAGATCACCTAATCCTAAAGACATAGACCCGAGTACATGAAAAGAAACGGAAATACAAAGGTTAGGTGGAGGGACTCTCCGACTCAACTTAAACATAAATATAAAGTAAGGACTCTTGCTCATGTTACTCTCATTGACCTCAAATGTAGTCACAACGTGGTTGCCTAGCTTGGTGACCTATAAATGGACTAATCCTCTTCGGAATACTCTAAAGAACTAGTGGTGTCATCCTCTCAAATGTCATTAAACCATTGTTGTACCATGCTATCCCTTTTCTTCAAATCATCTTCAAATTTCAATACCAATGCGGTAAACTTGCTGAAAAGTTTGAAGGCCCAAATACTTGAGATGATACTTGTACTCGGGAAGTAGGTTGGAAATAAAGATCTTAATCATCTCCTCTTCAGGAGGGGTGGTCGCCATTCTAGCTGCAATTCCTTTCCAAGGAGATAGGTAAGCTATGAACCCTTCATTATACCCTTGTTCAATGATTCCCAGTTCCCTTTGAAAAGTAGTGACTTGAGTATTACTCTTATTACGGTTGATGAATGCATGACTGATATCTTCCCATATTTCCGTGTCGTTGTTCAGGAGACTAAAGAACCATTTCTGTGGGGCAGACTCAAGTGTCATGGGAAAGATCCTAGGGTAAAGATTTTCATCGCGTTTCTTTAAGCTCATGACGAGTTTGAAGGCTCTAAGGTAATTCTTGGGATCATCTGTGACTTTTGAACTTAGGTAGATCTTCTATGGTTATCATCTTTGGAATTGAGTCAACCACACTTTGTTCAAGAGGAGGAGGATCATGGTAGCCATTTTTGTTGGTCATTTGTTTGATATGCTTTTCAATGTCTAGATTTAGGATCATGGTAGGCACTTCTTGATTCGCAATATAAGCCATATCCAAACATTGAATAAATTGATTATGACAATCATCTTTTTAACCCTCATTGAATCTTGATTATCACTAAGCTAACATAAATCAAAATAAACCAAATTAAACTCATCAAAATAAGTAAAAAAAAAAAAAAAAACAGCTCTTGATTGTCATAAATGACACTAATTATTTTAAAGCAAGTTTGCTAAAGATTTTTGTTGTTTGATCCGTTAAAGTTCTTGTTTTATTTTTTATTAGATTAGTTTTTAGTGTATATTAGTTTGCACAAGCGGTTACGGGGGTGCGGGGTGGTCGACGGAATAGGGCCCCCAAATTTAAGGGCCCCAAACTTCTGATATGTAGTTATTTGTTTCATAAAACAACACAAATTTATTGTTATAATAGTAGTGGTTAAAGAATCACCTTTATACACTAAAGGTACCAAATTCAATTCCTCTCATTATCAATTTTTTTTTGTTTTTTTATTTTATGGGAATACTTCAAATTCCCAAGTTACCAACTATCACAATACATTAAATGCTCTCGCTTTCTCTTTCCAACATATCATTAAATTAGATTTTTGAATTCAATTTATTATCGTTTTCCCAAATTCTCATTTTTTTTTTTTATTTCATTCCCAAATAGAATTGATTATCCATTCACCGTCTAACTCTCAATTTTTTTTAGTCTAATTTTTTTTAATCATTTTTGACGAATTTTATAATATAGTGAATTATTTTTACCAAATGAAATTAGGTATTTATTAAATAAAGGGCTTCATTTTGAGAAGTTGCATAAGGCCTCGTAAGAATTACGTTATTGTAGCCCAGACTCTGTTAGTTTGTTACCCAAAAAATTAAAAATTGTCTTGACAAGCAAGGAAATTTTAAGGACATTGGTGTTATAAAATATTGATTTATTGTAGATGCCCATTATATTCCCTATGTATCTAGAATATTCCGGAAAGTAGGGTTAGTCTACAAGAAACCCTTATTACTTATGTATATATATTTCCCTTGTTAATGAATAAGAATATAGATCTATTCTTCTCCCCACAAATACTCTCTACTAAAACCCTATTTTCATAATACTTTATCAGCACGATATTCTAGCCAATTGAGTAAAAAAAAAAAAAAAAAAAAAAAAAAAATCACCGTGGTAGAGCAATACCCGATTGTCAACCCCATCAGGTAATATCTTCTTATTAGTCATTACCCCTCTATCATGACATCATATTATGATCGATCTAATTCTATAATTTATCATGATCTAATTTTCCAATATTGCTCTTAGAACGTTCTTTTGTTTTATTTGTATAATCATGTGTGATGAATAATTAATCATAAAGATCATCCGTTTTTTTTCTATTTCATGGGTATTATTTGCGACGAAGTATAGAACATAAGTATGAATTTGGTATTCTTCTTTCTACTTGTTTTTTGGGACTAGCGAAATAAAATTTCAATGGCCGAATAATATTAAAGGCACTACAGTAAAGTGCTACATGGCTACATTGATCTATTAGTTTGTATTGATTGATCATCACATATTTTCGTTAAAAAAGTCAAAGGTGATATGACTTTAAGTTTAATTATTATGTATCCTGAGTTGATGCATATATATGTTGATCCCAGCCCACATATGTATAAACATGTTATTTTTCCTTTTTCTGAAAAAAATCGGCGGTATAAGTTTTGTTTACTCTTTAATTAAGCAAGCATCAAAACAATTGGATATTTAATGATTACTTAATAGGGCACTTTGCTGATGAAATAATTTGGTAATATTTGATGAGTATTTAGTGTGATTGTGTGAATTGTTCTTTTTATCTTTAGTTTGTTATCTTTCAAATCTAATTCTTTTGTTTTATAGGTATCAAAATTTGGATATTTACTTGATTTCGGCTATATTTAACCAATGTGTTATTATTGTGCTCTTGAGTCATGAAGTCTAATAAATATATACTCTGAATATGTTGAATATGTTTATAAAGTATATCTTGGGTTAGTTTATTTGTTATATTTAATATTCTGTTGACATTAGTGTATATCTTATATATTATTAACTATATATCATCATTATTTACTTGTAATTGATCTATTTAAACTTATATTGTATTCAAATTCTCTATATATTCGTAGTGACATTTGTGCTTTACTCATGATTAAATTATAGATAAGTTGTTTTTATGCAATTCAAATTAATTATTTAATTATATATAGTATTATATACAAACATGAAATGAAGTTTAAGAGTTAATAAGGTTCCATCTTGTGTTAATAGTAACATCTAGCAATAATAAAATAAACTATTGTTTTCAACTTTACTTGACTTTAATTAACAATCGCTAATAGAATCAAAGGTTAGTGTCAATAAATGGCATAATCAGCAAGTTTCTCTTAACACTAAATAAATAAATAAATAAATAAATAAATAAATAAATAAATAAATAAATAAATAAATAAATAAATAAATAAATAAATAAATAAATAAATACTCCATATCCAGATAGCCTAGGAGTGACAATTGTATGTTAGATCGTAACATAGCAATACACAATACGATTATGCGTTCCTGCTTCACTCATATTAACTATTATACATGTTAGTCCCTATTATCTAATATAATTTTGTATAGTGTAACATGTCGAATTTAGTAAAGCTTGACTTTGCGGCCCTTGATATTACTGGAAAGAATTATTTGTCTTGGTTATTAGATGCTGAAATTCATCTAGATGCAAGAGGTCTTGGAAAAACTATCAAAGTAGGAAATCAAGAAAACATCTAAGACAAAGCTAAAGTTATGATATTTCTTCGTCATCACTTTCATGAGGCCCTTAAAAATAATATTTAACTGTGAAAGATCCAATGGTGCTTTGGAATAATTTAAAGGAAAGGTACGACCACCAGAAAAATGTTATCCTCCCTCAAGCTCGTTATGAATGGCTAAATTTAAGATTACAAGATTTTAAATCAGTAAGTGAATATAACTCAGCCATGTTCAGAATCACTTCTAAACTAAAATTATAAAGAGAAAAAATAATTGATGAGGATATGTTGGAAAAGACATATACCACTTTTCACAAGGATAATCTCTTATTGAGTAAACAATATCGTGAAAAGGATTTTTAAACATATTCCAAATTGATATCCTGTCTTCTAGTGGCTGAACAAAATGATGAGCTTCTGCTGAAAATTCATGAATCACGACCAACTGGCTCTACTCCATTCCCTGAAGTGAATGCTGCATCCCACAATGGGATACGAATTAACAATAGACACCCTGCCGGTAGTAGTGGTCGTGGTCGTGGTGGAAGTCGTGGGCTCGTGGCCGCGGAAGAGGTCGTGGCTATCATAGAGGTAGAGGTGGTCATTTCAAAAACTCTTTTTCTCACCGAAAATGGGATAATGAGGATGGTGGTAAAAAGCATGAGAAGGCTAAAAGTGAGACTATGTGCTACCTTTGTGGAGGAAAGGGCCACTGATCTCGTATATGTCGTACACCAAAGCATCTTGTTGACCTTTATCAGCTTTCTTTGAAAAAGAAAGGAAAGAAAATGGAGACTAATTTGGTATATGAAGATGGAAAAGGTAATTTTGATAATGGTGATACAACTCACCTGGAGGTTGCAGATTTTTTCACCACCCCTGAAGGGAGTAATTAAGTCAAAGACAATTATGACTATTAAAAATAAAAATTTAGTAGTTTACATTCATAATTTAGCTAGAATAATTTATGTTATTTACTTTGGTTTAGCTATTTTATGCATGAACTTGATGATAGTGGTTTGTTTTGTGTTTTAAAACTTTGTTACTTTAATCTTATTTTAGTTATTTGGATATTTTAGGATATGTTATTTACTTTCTATTATTTTATTTGAAGAACATGAATGTTCTCCAAGCTCAATTAACAATAAATGGTGAAGAAATATGTCTAGCAAATAGCGCAACAATTCATACGATACTTAAAAATAAGAGATATTTTTCTCAATCGATGATGAATAATATAAGTGTGAATACTATATCCGGTAGTACAAACATTGTTGAAGGCTCTGGAAGAGCAACTATATTGATGCCTATGGGAACAAAATTGAAATTATTGATGCTATTTAATGTCCTAAGTCTCAAAGAAATTTATTGAGTTTTAAAGATATCCGTCAAAATGGATACCATATTGAGGCAATAAGTGAAGGAAATAATAAATTCCTTCAAATTATGAGTAATACTCAAGGCACTAAGCATGTTTTAAAGAGATTACCTGCACTCTCCACTGGTTTAATTGTACTACACAAAGATTAATGCTATTGAGACATATGCTATTGTAAACCAGAAGTTTACAAATAGCTTCATAGTTTGGCATGACCGGTTAGGCCATTTCGGTTCATCAATGATGCGAAAAATGATTGAAAATTCACATGGACATTCTTTGAAGAGCCAGCAGATTCTTCAAAATGATTATGCTGCTTGCTCCCAAGGTAAGTTGATCGTTTGGCCATCACTAGCGAAAATAAATTATGAATCTATTTCTTTCCTTGAACGTATACAAGGAGACATATATGGACCAATACATCCCCCATGCATGTGGACCATTTAGATATTTTATGGTTTTAATCGATGCATCAACTAGATGGTCACATGTGTCCTTACTATCAACCCGCAACCTGGCGTTTGCAAGGTTACTTGCTCAATTGATAAGATTACGAGCACAATTTCCAGATTTTCCTATTAAAAATATACGTCTGGAAAATGCTGGTGAATTTACTTCACAGGCTTTTAATGATTATTGTATGGATATTGGAAAATGTTGAACATCCTGTAGCACATGTTCATACACAAAATGGTCTTGTGGAATCACTAATTAAATGTCTTCAATTGATTGCTAGACCATTACTTATGAAGTCGGATCTACCGATTTTTGCTTGGGGACATGCTTGCAACACTAATTCGCATCAGGTCAACCAGTAAACATAAGCTCTCCCCATCACAACTGGTTTGTGGTCATGAACCAGATATTTCCCATCTAAGAATTTTTGGATGTGCTATATATGTTCCAATTGCTCCACCACAACGCTCTAAGATGGGTCCTCAAAGGAGGCTGGGCATATATGTCGGTTTTGAATCCCTATCAATAATTAGATACCTAGAGCCATTAACAGGGGATTTATTTACTACTCGTTTTGCAAATTGTCACTTTAACGAGTCAATTTTCCCAGCATTAGGGGGAGAGACACAGGCAGCTGGAAAAGGAAATTAGCTGGAATGAATAATCATTAAATCATCTTAATCCTCGTACTAAACAATGTGAATTGGAAGTTTAAAAGATAATTAATTTACAAAGCTTAGCATATCAATTGCCAGACGCATTTACTGACCTAAATAGAGTAACTAAGTCACATATACCAGTTGTGAATGCTCTTATCAAGATTGATGTCCCTGAAGGACAATCTCATGAGTTTAAGGCACGCCTGAAGCGTGGTAGACCAGTAGGTTCCAAAGATAAGAATCATCGGAAAAGAAAAGGAGCAATGATAAGTAATGGCCAGATTGAGGAGGCAATAAATGATTGATCTCCTAAAGAGACCATAGACATGACAAATGATAGTGTTCTAGAAGAACCAGGTACCTGAAAATGAAGAGATCTCAACAGATTATGTCATGTCTGGAATAACTTGGAACTGAAATGAAATCGACGTCGATGATGCATTTGCATATAATGTAGCACTTGATGTTATGAATGAAAAAGAGGATCATGAGCCTACGTCCATCGAAGAATGTAGGAAAAGAGATGATTGGCCAAAATGAAAAGAGGCAATTGATGCAGAATTGAAATCACTTGCAAAGAGAGAAGTATTTGGGACAGTAGTTCGTATACCTGAAGGTGTAAAACCAGTGGGATATAAATGGGTCTTTGTGTGGAAAAGAAATGAAAAGGGTGAAATTGTGAGACAAAAAGCACGTTTAGTTGCATAAGGATTCTCACAAAGACCTGGTATTGATTTTGAGGAGACATATTCTCCAGTGGTGGATGCAACTACTTTCAGATTCTTAATTAGTCTGGGGAGTAAGACATGGACTCGATTTACGACTAATGGATGTTGTAACAGCTTACTTATACGGCCTACTGGATAGTGATATATACATGAAACTCCCGGAAGGTTTCAAGTTGTTGAGTTAAATAGATCCCTTTATGGATTGAAACAATCAGGGTATATGTGGTGCAATCTCCTTAGTGAATAATTGTTGAAAGAAAAATATAGAAATGACCTTATCAGCCCTTGTATTTTCATAAAGAAATTTGGGTCAGGTTTTGTGATTATTGTTGTCTACGTTGACGATTTGAATATCATTGGAACTCCAGAAGAGATTTCAATAACAGTTGAATACTTGAAAAAGGAGTTTGAAATGAAAGATCTTAGTAAGACAAAATTTTGTTTAGGGCTACAAATTGAGCACCTAAAAGAAGGAACCCTTGTGCATCAAACTACATACACAGACAAGGTGCTAAGAAGATTCTATATGGATAACACATCTGTTAACTAGCCCTATGGTTGTAAGATCACTAGATGTTGATAAAGATCCCTTTCGCCCTCGGGAAAATGATGAAGATATTCGAAGTACCATATCTAAGTGCAATAGGAGCATTGATGTATCTTGCTAGTCACATAAGACTCGACATATCATTCTATATTAATCTATTAGCAAGGTCTAGCTCATGTCCTACACGAAGGCATTGGAATGGGATTAAGCATATATTTCGCAACCTACAAGGTACGAAAGATAAAGGTTTGTTCTTTTCTAACACCTCCAAAGAAGAATTAGTTGGTTTTACAGATGCAGGGTATTTATCAGATAGCTCCTCATGTTGCTCGATCACAAACTGGATATATATTTACATATGGTGGTACTGCAATCTCTTGGCGTTCCATGAAACAAACCATTGCTGCTACTTCTTCTAATCATGCAGAAATTTTAACAATTCATGATCCGACTACATTATATGAAAACAATGCAGCCTGTATTGCACAACTCAAGGAAGGGTACATTAAAGGTGATAGAACCAAGCATATTTCACCAAAATTTTTCTTCACCCATAACCTTCAGAAGAATAGTGAGATTAGTGTCCAACAGATTCGTTCAAGCGAAAATTTGGCAGATTTATTTACCAAGGCACTTCCGACTGCTACATTCCAGAAATTAGTTCATCAAATCGGGTTGCGTCATATCAAGGATCTCAACGGATGACGTCATGGTTTTTCCCACTGGGTTTTGCTGGTAAGGTTTTTAACGAGGCATCATTGCAGATGCACATTATAAAATAGTGTATTTGTTCTCTAATGGACATCCAAGGGGGAGTGTTATAAAATATTGATATATTGTGGATGCCCATTATATTCCTTATGTATCTAGAATATTTCGGAAAGTAGGGTTAGTCTACAAGAAACCCTTATTACTTATGTATATATATATCCCTTGTTAATGAAATAGAATATAGATCTATTTTTCTCCCCACAAATACTCTCTACTAAAACCCTTCATAATAATTGGTTATTATTTAAGGAATTTTTTGAGTTGTTAGTTGCTAATATAAATTATACAAATCAGTTAAGATACTAGGCAATATATATCTTGTTCTGTTTTATTTTTTGCTTTCAATTGAAGTTAAATAATAAAAAATTGTTCTTTGCGTCAATTGACAATTATGTTAATCAATTCAATCTATTCACTAAATTTGAGCATCAGAAATGAGTTTTTCTTTCCAAACCACTATTTAACTTCAGGAGTAATTTAATTAGTTACTGATTATTAAGTTCATGTAACATTGTGCATTTTAGTTAGTCAAAATTGTCAGAATTTGAGTTGTATTTGAGAGTATTACGTAAAGTCCTTATCAAACACAAGCGATAGGTACATAACATTCATCATATAAAAATAAATAGAGATACCAGAACATATAACATAAAACCACTAGTTGCCTATAATTGAATGTCTGACCACTTTAAAACAAAGTTGCATAAATACTAGAACACAAAGTGTAATTCAGCAACGTTGATTTTTCATTCCTTCACATTCAAAAGTTTTTTTTTTTTTGGTGCAAAGAAGTCACGAGTGCAACATTCAAAACCTTATTGTTTCATTAATGATGCATATAAAGCATTACATGGCTTATAGAGTACATATCTCTAGTAGCTCGCCCTACAATTTTCCTGGAACACCATTGACCAATCAAAATGAGGAAACACCAACCGTACATAGATGGTACGAAAAAAATACTTAGCCTCTTAGTGTACTACCTCATTACGTACATTTATCACGTACTTACTTAGCACTAGACTATGGAAACAATATTTTTCGCTTAGTTAACTTAATTCATGGATTTGACTCATACATATTCCAATTATCATTAACAAAACTACCTTATTGATAATTTTATGACTAGTTTCAAACAGCCTTATTGTTCACCTTTTTTCTTAAAAGGCCTTGTTCAAAGAATTTTGTTTTATTTGAGATACCAAGCTACTGCATCTGCACCGAGAAAATGGCATATCGGGTTGCCACCTGGCTGAGTATTAAGATATTTAAAAGCATAATGTCTTGGATTCCATGAAGAAGTGTCCTTATGACACACAGCAACTGCCCTTGTTTTCTTATCGTCTGCACCTACTAACGAAACATCATACATAGTTGTATTCTTTATGTTATGACAAAGAAAAACAACATATGGATTAATTAATTTATGGCATTCCATGATGTGGTTATCATCATTTCCTAATTTTTGTACCTTTTGAATCATATATTGCATGAGTATATTATTGTCTTGCTGCGTTGATAAGACACTCAAATTATTTTTTCCAAAACCAAAGCTTGATGTAACATAGTCGATCATATCCTTCAATGAAACAGCACAATATCTCTCCTCATCTCTAACACCTTTTTCGTCACATTTTTGTAATGTTTTCTCAATTACTTGGGCTAAAATGGATTTAGGATGTATAGAAAGAAGATTTAGGATCACCTGGGGATTATTAGATGATTTGGACAATGATTTTGCAAGGTGTGAAGGCAAAAATTTAACATCAGACATTGTTTCGAAACGTAACTTCATTACTGTTCCTTCTTGTAATGATCTATTATTAAAGTATACCACTCGGCCATCTTGAGGTACTTGAGATTTCTGACATCCACTTCCCCAAACATATACACAATCATCTTTTGCTAATCGCAAGTATTCTTTTTTATAAGAAATTGCATCAAGATTCAAAGAGATCCTTTTATAATATGGGTATGGGTAGAATTTTGCAATTTTATCATATGATCCTGCAAAAGAGACAACATAAAATAAGCTTGTCAATAAAGTGAAATATAATAGAATATTTAAGTTCAACCAATAATGTTATCTATAAAAAAACAATGATGTTCCAACTACAAATAGGAGTACCAAACACTAATTACCTATTATTGTTAACATAAACTACTCACTACATTTCTTTTTTTTGTTATACTTATATCTTGCATGTGAATTAATGGTATAAGTAACTGTAGTTAAATTCTGATTTTAATCGGTTAAAAATTAAAATTATCTTGAATTTTGGATAGGAAAAAGTTATTGCTTTATTATTTTAGTCAAAGAAAGAGGAATCCAAGAGTGGTTCTAAGTGTAATAAAAGGGAACAACCGTTACGAAAAGTGTAACAACATAAAAGAACGAAGGGAGTAGTATTAATTTCGGGGCAATGTTCAAGGTTAATAAAAATAAGCATATATGTATTTCGTTATCAATAATTTTCGTGGTTTGAAAAATTTTTGCTTCATATTTCTCCATTGTATTTTGTCATCTATTACATTTTAGTGTAAAATTTCAATAAATTTATAAGACATGTATTCATTGATAAGACTTTATCATACTAGAATTTATTACTTTTTATCTAAAAAATTTAACATGAGTGCTAAGATGAAATGGTGATAGTGCTTTTAGTGGTAGAAACTTGAGGTCTCGAGTTTAATTTTTGCCAAAACGATATTTCTTATTATATTCTTAAGGTCTCAAGTTTATGCACTCATGCATTTTTGGTCTTATTTCCTCAATTTGCTAATTGGCCTACTTTGTTCCTATCTAGTTAGTTTTGTGTTTCATAACTTACAGAAATAGTTTTGTACAAATAATCACAAAATGGTTTGTTCTGACCACTTTTGTGTTATATTGAATTTCTTTTAATTTTGTTTTGCTTTCATATGATGTTATGCGTGCATTAAGGACTCTTTGAAAGAACCATAGAAATCTGTAGGAAGCATGGAGTCTAGTGGAGATGCAATGGAGAAAAGAGAAGGAAAAAGGAAGAAGCAAACAAGGTGAAGGTGGGCAACCAAAGCAAGATGAGACTGCTCCAAAATACCTTAAATCAAGTTGGAACAATTTAAAGTGGGAGAACGGGCAATTCAAGTGCAGGGCCGACCCTAGAGTGGGGTGAGCAAGGCCCACGCCCAGGGCCCAAAACTTTGAAAGGACATAAAACAGTAAAAAGCATTATATATTTAACAATGCAATTAAACTATATTAAAGTATATTGGAAGTTAGTTACAAAATATATGGAAATCTTTATCCTCAGATATCTTTTGTTATATGATCATGTTTATACGTAGGATATAATGCCGACTCATTAACAACTCATTAGCCTAGTTAATCTTGGTTAGTAGCTATCTATAAATAGGGTATATGTAAACTCATCACTTCAAGGCTATACAGTGATAATTCTCCACAAAAGTTCATACTCTAGCAAAGTAGCATGGCTTAGTGGTGATCTATTAAGAATGAAAATAGTGCTTGCTTGTTTGGTCGTGGGTTCTATTTCCATTACAAGAAGTTTTTTTAAAAAAAATTTTATTAGATATTTACGCATTTTTCTTCATGTATTGCTTTTTAAACCTTTTTATCCATTTGGACATTTACAAATTTCAATAATCTTATTATGAAGTACTAACTTTTTTTACTATTCATAATTTATACAAATTCTTAGCAACAATTTCAATTAGTAATTAGATTTCCTTTTTTATATATTTATTATATTTTTAAAGTTGTCTTCTCGAATGTCTAGACTATTTCAATTTTTACACATATTACTTGTATGAGTATATACTCTTCAAATTACAAGAAGTTTTTTTTTATTAGATATCTACGCATCTTTCTTCATGTATTGCTTTTTTAACCTTTTTATCTATTTGGACATTTACCAATTTCAATAATCTTATTATGAAGTACTAACTTTTCTTATTATTCATAATTATACAAATTTTTAGCAACAATTTCAATTAGTAATTAGATTTCCTTTTTTATATATTTATTATATTTTTAAAGTTTTTTTCTCGAAGGTCGTCTAGACTATTTCAATTTTTGCACATATTACTTGTAACAGTATATACTTTTCAAATTATTTAAATAAAATTTTTGTAAGACTCTATTACATACATTAAGTATTGTACAAAGTAAAATTATGCATAGTGTATACAGAATGTTATACTTATCTTCAAAAGCGCTTATTATTTTTAAAATAAAGCAAGATATATTTTAGGATCAAAAAATTTTTTTTATTTTAATACAATTTTCTTTTGTTCATCATAAAAATAACAAAAAATGTTTTAACTAATTTAAAGGGATCATATTCATAAATTCGCCTTGGGCCCCTAAATCCTGAGGATAATATCTAATCAATCACTGTCATATGTATAAATAGCAAATCACATGGCATTTTTGTAAATAAGTAGAAAACTTTATTACCAAACTACTCCTTAAAGTGCATATAAAAAGACGACCTTACCTCTAAATTTCTAAAATATTACCCCAAAATATCATTGTAATATGCAAAATTACGTAATTTACTGGTCAGCCCTCAAATCGTAAGGAATGGCCCTATTCAAGTGGAGCGACCGCTCACAGCCAGAAAGGAAACTCTCCTCCTGGGGTTTGAGTCCCTGTCATTTCTCTCATTTTCCCTTACTTAAAGCGGTTAATTAATAAGGCAATATAAATACCCAATGCATCTATCTGTAATTTTGGGAGAGAATCATTCTACGGACTAATACTTTTTAGGTTTAATTTTTATGCAGGAGTCATTGTTGATGATTCGAACTTTTAATTATTCTTCCATATTCTATGTAATTCAAAGGTAAATACTTCTCCTCACAAACATATTTTGCTTTTAATTCCTTTGATCTCAGTTATATTCATTTATAGCTTTTAGTTTTAATGCTATGTTTTCTATTGTTTTTCCATTGCTTTTTCCATAATTAGTGAGTAGTAGCGTCTAATATAGATGAAGCTTGTGATATTTATAACTGGATCACTTATAATTCTGAGCTTAATCTGATTTTGGCTTTGACTGTGTGATTCCTTCGAGTATTTTCTCATTACTCACTTGCTTGAGTCAATTGTAAACTAATCATAACTTCTGCTGGGAAATGCTTTGCTTGTGAGACCGTTTGATCTGTTGAAACCTAGGGGAGATATTACGTTTAGGTTTTAGATGTAAATCTAATTAATTCAATGCTTAAAATATAGGAAAAATTCATAAAATAATCCCAACTTTTATCGGTGTTTTATTTAAACTTGAACCTGCTGCATTGGGTGAAATAGATTGATCAACCGGTCTATACACTCATTTCTTTCTAAATACCCCTTTTTTCAGTGACCCCTTTAATCGTTAATTATTTTTCCTTTCTAAACACCTTTTTTCAGTGACCCCTTTAATCTTTAATTTTTCAGAATTTCGTCTTCTCCATTCTTCTTTCAAATTTAAACCAAATCACATCTCCATCTTTGTCTCTTGCTCTTCATCATTTCTAATTAATATTTGGGAAAAACGTAATACAAGATAGGAAAAGAGGTAAAAAAAAAAAAAAAGTCATCGATTGATTATGGCTGAAGCAGCAACAACATCTGCGATTGAAGAAGAATAATGTAACGGCGGTAAAGCCACCATCATCGTACGGCCAAATCATCATCATAGTTATAATCAAGTTTCAAGGACTAAGGAGGTAATATCATCAGTGACGCAATTCAAGTACACCATACAATCCTGGAGGGCCTAGACACATGCATATTCATCAACATTCATGGACCTTAATTTTGAGGATTAGATGCTTCTTGGTCGTTTAATTAAATTCCAACTTCACCTGTTTCTATATCTTCTCAGAACTTTATCTAAGCAATTGGAGTGTCAATGGTGGATAAGTTTTGTGTGGGTTAAGGCCTTTGACTTCTGGTTTGAGTTTAAAGTTTTTTGTTTTGATGGTTTTTATTGAATGATTGATTGCAAAAATGTTGATGTGAAGCTGATTGGGAAAATATGTTGAATTTAATATATGAATTAGTGTATACTTTGACACCTCAAAGTAGCGAGTGAATGAGGGTTTATGATGAGTTTGTAAATTGATAGTAGTTGTTGATTTGGTTTATGAATTAGCCGCTAATTTGATAGTTGAAAAAAAAAGGGTCAATAATAACACCAGAAAACAAATTTTAATTTAAAGGAAAAATTGGTAACCAAAACAATTACTTAAAGGTGGGTCCAAAAATGAATAATTTAAAAGAAGAGTCGTCAAATAATATATTGATGAAAGTTGGGTTATTTTTATGAATTTTTCCTAAAATATATGTTTATACTTGGAAAAGTAGCGATGATTGAGACTTGTGAATTGCATTTGGGATTTTCCATTTGGTACCCCTTAAATATGAGCTTTTCTATTTGGTATCTAATTTCTTTTTATTTTCTACATGGTACTGTTGCACTTTTTATTAAAAAGTACATTAGTGTAAGGTACTTTTGGTCCGTTTTACTTAACTCTTGGACAAAAGTTAACCCCCAAAATCTTAGCAGGATAATTTTTGTGTAAAACAAATCCAAATATGCAAACCAATTCATTTTTTCATTCATGCAAGCAAATGCTTAGAATGTAAAATTATTTTCCATGCAACCAAACAATGGAAAGATCCATGAAAAATAGTTTTCCATCGTGAAATGTTTTACATGAAAAGTCATTTTTAGTTGAAAATGTTTTACGCCCTACCGAACACACTCTAAGAGACATTTTTATCTCTTAAAACCTAGAAAAGATAAAATCTTTAGGTTTAACTTCTGAAGCATCATGGGTGCTTAACCATTAAAGTATTTTTATAGTTTTTTTATAACCTATGGAAAATTGAGAGATGTGAATTAAGCTTTATTCTTACATAGCTTGAAGCATAGAGGATATAGTGAGGTAATGAATGATGGTTGTGGATAATGAATTATAGTGAAAATTTCTCATTCAAGTGGTGGGTTGATAAACAATTATTTCATTGTTTGCACGACCACCTAACAAGGCAGATTCATAAGTAATTGCTTTTCATTTTTTTTTTCTTTGTCATGATAACTTGCAATAGTTGCAATTATAGGTTTATTTTATCAATCATTCTAAGACAAACACACTTAAACATAAACAAATATCCTCTAATTGATGGACACTAGTACATAGTCTTGGGCCTCTTCTCTACACCCTCCTTCTTTAGGGTTCGATCCCCTATTTATCGCTACAGTAGAGTTTATGAATATTTAATTTGAAGTCCGTCTAAAATAATAATCTCTAGAAATTATCATTTGCCACATGAAACCCTACATTAAATGTAATTCCTAGCACCACCACCACTACAATTCATATTTTTGTAACCCACCATCCCCACCACCACAAACGCTCATCTTTTCCTCTTTCATCACCAACACAACCCCTCTTTTTGGTTACCGAGCACCACCACCTCAAATAAACCTCTCATCAGATTCACTGCCATCGCCACCCTCTTTTTCCTCACTTAAACAACACCAGTACAAACCCCTCTTCGAATTCGTCATCCACGACCCTTCAAAATCGTTAGATCTTTACTCAAATTTGTCATCCTTCAAACTAGGTTTCTTTTCAACTTTCCAGATCAGAGTGGATAGAGTCAAATTATCACTCAAAGATTGAATTTTCTAATCAAAATTGTTGGGGATTGGTTCAAAGTTGGGGATCGAATTTGGTGGCGGATGGTTTCCGGAGCTGGTGGGTCGAATACGGTGGTGGTTGTGGGTTCAAGATTGATGGTGGATGGATTCGAAGTTGTTGTTCGAATTCTGTGGTGGTTGTGGGTTCACATCTGATGGTGGATGAGTTCGAATTTGGTGATGGAGGTAGTGGTGGCTTAGTGGTTGTGCTACACATGGTGGTCGAAAAGTGGTGTTAGTGGTGGCAGTTTTAGATATGGTGGTAGAGTGGCTTCACTTGGTGGTGTTAGAGGTGGTAGTATACCCCAATTGCACAAGGATAATATTGTCAAAATTGGGGTGCATAAATCCATGTGTCACAACAAATATTGCAACTCAAAAAACAAGGGAGTATATTTTTGTATCAAATTACATTGAAGAAAGGTCATTAAGATGTATCCACATACTATTGCCAACCTATCCTCTTCCTACATTGTTGTTAAATAAGATATGTATCTTCAATAATACAATACATAAACAAGTGCAAGTAATACATTACATTATTCATGTACAGCCAGTTACAAAGGAATAAAATCAATTATTTCAATCATCATTCAATTCACAATCATAATTTATGTTCATGTTGATAATATGGAAAACATTATTAGTTACCTTATGACCATGTTATTTTTCTTAATAAGCCGCAAAATAATGTAAAATCAATCTACTACATGAATATCGTTGTAGTTACCAATAACAATGGACTTTTTCTTATAAATTTGTTTATCCTAAGCTCATATTTCATGATGCATCAACTACATCATTCTTAAAATAATGGTTAAAGCTCTAATTTGATGATAACGTTGATCGAACTTTTATTTTTCGCTCTAGTTAAGGAATTTTGTATTTCGATTAATCAATGATGAATTGGTGATGTAGGTTACTTGCTAAAGAAGGGCATTGCCAAGCACTCATTTAGTGATGTTAATATTTAATTTTTAACGTTGGCTTACATGAATTCAATAATTCATGAACTTATTACATGTGTAATTAAATAGTTACTTTAAGGCCAAAGAAAGCATATGTAATGAATTTTGTTTGTTATATTTTGTAATTAATTATACATCACACTATGAACGTAAATAGATAACAAGAACATACAAAAGTACAAGTTATAAAGACTAAAAATTATAGTATATGTTTAGTAGTGGGCTAAAAAGATCACCTTGCTGTAAGCTATACTTTAAAGATCTGGGCATTGAGATGTTGCCTAGTTTTGTTTTCCAATATATTTCATCAGGTGACTCAAGAGAGTCGCTTAGTATAAAAGCAAACTGTTACAAAATGGAAAAGAAAAACAAGTAAGATGAAAAACAAGTAAGGAAATATAGAAGTGAAAAAGTGCAATATGACATTTACAAAATAATACATGCTTTAGGAAGCAGCAAAAACAAAAAAAAAAAAAAAAATCTTAAGTACCAGCTGGGTAGAGGTAAAGGAAATTCTATCTATGCAACCCTACCATGAAGAATTGTAACTATAAGCCTTTAGGATTAAAGGTTGAGAGTTTATTAATTAAGCCAAAATTGTTGGCCAATCCATGTCTTGTATTTTATTGTCTTTGCTCATTTTTTGTGCAGCGTACTTGGTGTACCAAATGTTTGCTTCTATATTGCTTTGATTTCTTTTTACATTATTTAGTTTAAGCTAATACCTAAGGGTTTGTTTGGTATGACGTAAAACGTTTTCTCTGAAAATTGTTTTCCCATTTTACATTGTTTGGTTTGGAGTAAAATATTAAAATGTAAAACTTGAGGTGGAAATGGTTTTCCACCATGTTGAAAACATTTTCATTCCAAATTGGGAGGAAAACCTTTTCCATTACACTTAGAAGGAAAACGTTTTCCTTTACAATTGAAATACTTGGTTTTCTATCCAACTAAATTATTAAAAATGCTTAAAATGTAAAATCAGTTTACATGGAACCAAAAATGGAAATTCTTTACGAAATTGAGTTTTCCAATGTAAAAATTTTTTCATAGAAAACTATTTTAATCCGAAAATGTTTTTTATCCTACCAAACGGACTGTAAGTTAAAAATGAACTAACCTAAATTTTTTTTATGTGTCTCATCTCAATTGAATTTTTCTAATTTGATCTTATGTGACCATTTTTTTATTAAAAAAAAATGATTTTTATCCACTATATGATAATAAAAAATATTTAAAAAAAAAGATATTATCATGTTCGTATTGATGAGATGTTTCATAATAAGTAAGTTTATTATTTAAAACATAAAAGGATGTAAGATAAACATTTGTGAACAATGTTTTTTCTCTACTGAGGACATGTTTACTTCAGCTGAAAATAGATGAGCTGAATTAAACTGAACTGATTGAAGATGAACTGAAATGAACCGAAAACTTTTATTATGCAATAATGATTTTTAATTATGGATTATTGATTTTTAACTATTGATTTTTAATTATGATTATTGATTTTTAACTATGATATTTATGGATTGACTATAACTATTGATTTTTAACTATAGATTATTAATTTTTTTTAAACATGGAGTAATGACATAGTAATACTTTTGATATTGATCCACTATTAATTATTAAACAAAAAAAATCGATATTGGTAGTTAAGAAAATAAAAATCAGTAATACATCTTCATATTTTTGTAAATGGTAATCCACTTATGTGGTATAATAATATTTTTGTAGATAATATTTCACTTATATTTTTGTTTCATTTGCTGAATGGTTTTTCATATTATTTTTTTCCTGAAGATTATAAAACGTATATATATACATATAGAGAGCAAGGATCCATTAAAAACCTTAAGTTTGCTGAAAACCGTGAAAACCACAAAAAGAGATACATATAAGATTTAAAGCGGTACATATTAAGATTAAGGTGGTATAGGTACATTCACAACAATTTTTTTTATTATTTATAAAAATGTCATCAATGAAGTATGTGTACCCTTTATACCTCTATTGTACCCTTTTTTTGTGGTCTTTACGGTGAAAACAATTTTCACATGATCCTCTTTATATATATATATATGTATATATGTAATGATGATTAGTGTATCATATAAATATTATGAACACACTAATAATATTATAAACAAAATAAATAAATAAATAAATATATATATATATATATATTTATATAAGTCTTTATACATACATACATACGTACGTACATACGTACATACATACATACATACGTACGTACATACATACATACATACATACGTACATACATACATACATACATACATACATACATACATACATACATACATACATACATACATACATACATACATACATACATACATACATACATACATACATACATACATACATACATACATACATACATACATACGTTAGTTTTAATGAGAATACTTTAGGTTTGGGTTTCACTATCTCACACCTTAATTTCTTCTGCTTCCGACATTGTGACGTATTACTAATATCAACCTCTTCTGAAATTTTGTAATATTTGTTTCTTAGATTATTGTCGAAGAAATTAGTTACAAGGGAGATCCATTACCAAAAAAAGCTGAATTCTAGCGTAAGATAGTGAAACCACAAAAGCATTATATTAGATTGTTTTAATTTGTAAATTTTTTTAAATGTATGTATGTATGTATGTATGTATGTATGTATGTATGTATGTATGTATGTATGTATGTATGTATGTATGTATCAGGTAGTTTAACAAAAATGGACCTTTACTAGTAGTTATAGACTTTTTTTTCTATATTTGATAAGAGAAATATTGAATTATTAAAAATTAATATTTTATACCTCAAATGACTAATTTATATATCATATACTACTTCTGAATTGTTTTCAACTTTTATTTATGAAAAATTATTGGCAAATATTTTATGAATAGTTTGGACGATGTGAATGAAAAAATTAGTCAGAATAATTCATGAACCATAATCTCCTTCTTGCTTGAATAAAAATGATTTTGACTAATTTACTTGTTTACATTCTTAAATCTCAATGATGAAATTTGTTTAAAAATATTGTGGTAACCAAATGAGAAATTATGTGCAAAACAAAATTCCATGGATTTTTATCATATTTGAGTTTCTACAAAACTATGAAACAAGTAAACAAAAACAAATAGAATGAACATATATAAGATAACTTTTATGCAATAATAATAAAAATTAGAGTAACGAAATCTTACATCAATAACAATAAATATCAGTAGCACAAAAGAACCCATTAAATTGTTCATGACTTAATTGAAGCTAAAAGATGTGAAAGTAAGGTAATCTAGATTATTGGGAAGTATGTGAGGCTGTGACTAATAAGTAGAAATATTTGGGGATTGATATATTTATAGAATTTTAACACAATTTTAGTGTAGAGCATCATCAAATTCCATGCTCAACTACACACATTAAATAATGTGGCGTTACATAGAATGTCTATTGGTCAGCGCAATCAAAGAGTAGTACATGAAGGTATGTAGCAAATTATGTGTGTTTTATTTCAATAAAAATCATGGTCCATGAATGTAACTGCTTAACAAGCTCATTTTACATGTTCATTCTTCATTAATTTTCATGTAACTTACCAAAATAATTTTTTACAGTAATCTTCAAAAAAAAAAAAAATAATAGAAAAAAAACTACAAGGAATTAATGAGGGAGGATTTTGCTTGCTAGTATTTTTTTCAAGGTTACCATTATATTATACCTTCTATTTTATAGCGCGTTTATTAACAAAATCATTTTAATTATTTAAAATAAATGAAAATTTTCATTTATTACCACTAAACCTTTTGCTTTTCCAAACCGCACCCATTTTTTATCGGTCTTTCAAGTAGTACCATTGAACAATTAGACTAATTGTTGCCGTAAACCTATGGTCAATCTAACGTGTTATTAGATGTTAACTAGTATAATGTCCGTGCAATGCACCACTTAAAAGTCTAATATTAAATTATTAATAAAATTATAATGAAATTGTATAGCTTAATAATTAAAGCAAAATGTTTTGTTGTAGTAAAAAAAATGAATATCTATTAAAATCATCAAAATCACGTGCAATAGTAGCCAACTTTTAATGGGTACCCCGTGCAAGAGTGCACTTTAAATATTGAAATCCCATATAATTGTAATAAAATTGAACTGTTAAGGTCTCATGCAATAGTAATAAATATTGACAAAATAAAGGGCATGTTTACTTGAGCTTAAAATCAGCTTCGTTCAGTTCAGTTCAATTCAACTCTTCTTTTATTTTGCGAATCATTAATCCTATCATATGATGACATAGAACACCTTTAAAAAAAATGGGAGGGAAAATATGGGGGGAAAGTTTTCATTGTTTTGGCGCCATTGTGCATGTTGGAGGGAAAAATGGGGGGAAAATATTCTCCACTCAACAACATTAATTACATTTGTGTATTAAAAAAAAGAAAAAAAATAGCATTAATGCTTTTCCTAAAAATACTTTTATTTAATATTTTAATTTAAATTGCATCATAAAAAATAATTTAGCCAAACTTATGAACTAGAATATGAAGATTCAATCGTAGAAGAAGACACAATACATTCATCCCGATAAATTTTCCGATTGGTTATTTATGTCGTTGAATTTTCCGGGTGGTATACATAATTTATTCCGGTAAATTTCGTGTGTGTTTTATTTTTGTAAAATTTAAAAAAAAAAAAATTTTCCACATTAATAACATTAATAATACCGGTTTAAAAAAAAAAAGCATTCCCTTACCACAGAATAAATGTAAAATACCAACAAAAACCCAGCTGCATGCATGCAGGGGATTTCGAACCTGGGTCGATTGTGAATGAGGGAATATAGATGCACCATGCGTAGCCATTGGGACGGGAATATCAATCGTGTCATATGCAATATGTGTTTAAGCAAATTTATTGTTTTCCATTACTGAAATATTATATGATGTTACTATTTAATAATTTATTCCGGTGAATTTAGTGTGGGTTTGTATTTTTGTAAAACATTTTTTTTAAATATAAAGTTCCATATTATGCAGCATTTGGTAAAAAAAATGGTTGAACTGTTAATATTCGTTGATAGTGGACTATAAAAACTCAATACTTTCCACATTAATAATATTAATAATACGGGTTTAAAATTTTTTTTGAAAAAAGCTTTCCCTTACCACAAAATAAATGTAAAATAACAAAAAAAAAACCAAACTGCATGCGTGCAGTGAGTTTCGAACATGCATCGATGGTTGAAAAGGGAATGTAAGTGTAGTTTAATTTTGCACAGTCATATTTCCTTCGTTTTATGATGATTAGAAATTAAATTGTTAATTAATATTATTTTTATTTATTAGCAAATATTATGACGTGAGTATAGTGGAGATCCATTAAAGGGGCTTAGTACAATGTTGTTATTGTTATTGTTATTGTTATTGTTATTGTTATTGTTATTGTTATTGTTATTGTTATTATTATTGTTAATTGTTATGTTCAACATGATCGTTATTATTATTATTATTATATATATACAATGATAACAATGTATATCCTTACATCTTAAAATGTGAGGATAGGAGATCACTATTGAAAGAATAGTGCACCAACATCATTGGTCCATGTCAGCCTCAAACAGCAAATTCACTATTCCCTTCACATGCCGCTCACATGCATTTCCTTTCAACCACAAATTTCTTGTGTAAGCTCCCTCTCTCCTATAATTTCCATTCCTCTCTCTCACTGTAGGGGCCCCGGATTTTTGGGTCCCAAATTTTGTGTTCACCTTTCCCAAACCGTCCATAGGTCAAGTTAGACCTAAAAAATTGGCTTAAGGAAAGGTGAAATGGACTTTTTTAGAAGTATTTTGCAAAAAAACAGGAGCGCAGGAATTTCAGTCGCGCTAGCGTGGTAGCGTGACAGAGTTTGTCACGCTGACTGTGCAGCGCTACAAAGCTGGTGCAGCGCGACAGACTTTGTGACGCTGGGACGTTAGCGTGACAAAGTCTGTCGCGCTACGCTATTTTTTGTGTTTTTTTTTTTATTTTTTTTTCGAGTGAGATAAAAATATATGAATACGGACGATGCTAGTAAGAAGTCGCCAATGAGTTTTAGGAACTAAACTCATAAACCGTGTATTTAGATTCGATACGAATGGGACTCGAATAAGGGACGTTTGTCTAAATTGCACGGAAATCCTCTCCGATCCCATGGGGATGACTCCAAGTTGTGGTCGAGCGAACCAAAGATTGGACTCGGGGGCGAAGGTACTAACATGACGGAGTGCGTCGGGTTAGCCCATAGGCGGCCATTACTAGTTTCCTCTTAACCATACAGAAATTACATTTAGAATCACACAAAAATATCAATTACAAAATTCACAAAAAAAGCATTAAATTGTTAGTGAATCACAAAAAAAAACTAATTAATTTAACTCAAACCGTTATTAAAATCAATTTAAGGAGCCTAACATGATTAGATTTGTCCGAAAGAATTATCTTGATTAAGCGTTGCAAACAATCAATTTTAAGTCCTTTAACAATAATAACGTGATAAAGCAGTAAATAAATAGTGAAACAACAACTTAAAAGTCCATAAACATGATTTTTAGGGCTCTCAGGAAACGTACCACTTCTCCTTTGAAGACTGTCTTCGTCGAGTATTAATTTGGGCGGAGTTTCGAATTATTGTTTCGATATTATTAAAATTTGTAGCCACTTTTTAGTAAAATAAATAGCAAATAAAATAATAAATAATTATAATAAAAAAGAAAGGGTAGTTAAAAGCAATACTCGGATTATTTAAGTATGAGGAAGAAAGTGAGTTAAAAAANATGAGGAAGAAAGTGACTTAAAAAAATGTCTTGAGAAACGAAGGAAATGAGGGTTTTTATAACAGCGTGGGAACCCTAATCGCGCTGGGCTGCTAGCGTGGTACACCGTATCACGCTGGCCCAGTAGCGCAGGGAACCCTAAAACGCTGCTAGTGTAGCGCTGTTAGCTTAGTCACACTGACAGCTCAGCATGACTAAATTAACCGCGCTACGTTTTTGAAACATTTTTTTTTAATTTTATTTATTATTATTATTATTTTATTTTATTTATTTATTTAAAATAGTAAAAGAGGCATTTGGATAAAAAAGGTCCGTGAAATAAGAATGAGATTTATTTTTAAGCCCAAGTATACTCGATTATCCAATCTTCTAGAGAAATGAGTTTTTTAATCATCATAGAGTCCTGCCGCGGGACAGGGGACTAAATTAGGTGTCTACAGTTAGCCCCCACTTTGATTGAGTCTGAGTAAGACGACAATCAAAGTATGCTCGAATCGTTTTCCGAGGCTTTCATATCCAGAGCCATGAGCTCCTCATTAACCAATGGGCGTAGCAAATTTTAGAGAGCAAAGGCTCTCGAAACTGAAATCGAAAATAAATTCGCTTATTTATCAAAACACTTAGCAAATAAATTAGTATTAGTATTTTGGAGTAAGTTTTCTTATGACTGGAAATAAGGTAATAAATTCGCTTATTATTACTATTTTGACTAAATTCGCTTATTTACTGAAATTATTGAAAAAATGTAATAAATTCGCTTATTTATTACTATTTTGAGTAAATTCGCTTATTTACCGAAAATATAGTCAAAAGCTCACAAGGTGGTCATGAGATAACACCCTATCCTAATGTAATCCACTTTTGGGATATTTGGAATAAAGCATGAGAAAAGGATCATCATCAAAATCAAGCTCAAAGCAAAACAATTCAGCAAAACTCAACAACATGCGTCGGTCGTGTAGCGTCATTGCAGTAACCACGCTGAAGAAGCAGCGCTGCAAGTCTTGTGGCGCTGAGCCTAATAGCGCGGCTCCTTCACCCACGCCATAAGGTCATCGTTCTACTCTTTGCTATGCTGCGTTGTGGTTTATTGCTTGATTTACAAATGTTGATGTCAAAATTGCTGTGTAGGTAGCGAGTTTGGTTTACTAGCGCTCGGGGCGTAGCGCTGCTAGAGTAATCGCGCTGAGCAGTTAGCGTGCTCAACCAAACAGCGCTGGTCCTCCAACCACGCTGTGAGTTTTTTTTTTGTTTTTTTTTTTGTTTTTTTTTTTTTTTAATGTTGATGTTGAAATTATGGTGTGCAGGTAGCGAGGTGGGTTTACTAGATTACTTTTGAGAACTATGGGATGGATTTGTGCTTACATTAGAGGATTGATTGCTCTAATTTATTCAATTTG
>PYUH01000391.1:0-28654 GCA_016808085.1 Suaeda aralocaspica
AGGTTGTTGATAAGGAATTACAACTTTTTGCTTTTTCTCAACTGTGAGTGACTGACTGTGAGTGAGTGAGTCACTCAGTGACCGCCTGTGAGTGTGTGAATGAGTGACTGTGACTGAGTGAGTCAGTCAGTGAGTGACTGTGAGTGTGTGTGAGTGACTGTGACAGTTATTGTGTCAGTGAGAGAGTGATTGAGGCATTGAGTGAGTGATTGTGAGTGTGTGAGTGACTGAGTGACTGAGTGAGCCCGTGTGGTTGTGGCCAGTGTAAGCTTGTGTGCCAGTGTAACCTTGTGTGCAACTGTAGCTTGTGTGCCAGGGTAGGTTGTGTGCCTGTGTGTCAGTGTATCTTGTGTGCGAGTGTGGGCGTAGTTGTGGTATGGGTATGCATCGCTTTGAAAAACAATTAATTACGCTATACTGCCTATCGCTCACTACCACTTGTGTGGACCATCGCAAGGATCAAATTCGCAATTGTGTCGAAATTGAACGGGATTGAGGACCCGGGGATTTCAACTGGCACGTTGCGAAAATTTGTTCCTCAAAATAGAGGCGTAGTTGTGGTATGGGTACACATCGCTTTGGAAATTTTTTTGATTCTGCTATACTGCCTATCGCTCACTACCACTTACGTGGACCGTCGCAAGGATCAAATCTCTTTGAAAAATAATTTATCATGAAGCGGACACAATTTGTCCATCTATCCTTTCGACAAGACAATTCTCACATGAGATGCCTCTCTACACGAGAATTGCCTTGTCCAAAGGATAGCTGGAGAAATGGTGTCCGGAGGATGGCTATGAAAAAATAGATTATGCTATACTACCTATTGCTTTGCGTGGACCGTCGTGAGGATCAAATTCACAGCTGTGTCGAAATTTAACGGGATTTTTTGTAATGCATTGGTGTAATTGGTTTTGCATGCTACCTTTGTTTGTTACACAACGATCGTCCTAAGTTTTCATAGTTACAGTTGAAATCATAACTGTCATGGTTAGTAGACTGTAACTATAATTCAGCGAATGCCGCTTATACGGTTTACACTTTTTACAACTTATAGTGTGATACAGTGTAACAGGTTCATTGTTGATTTGGTCCCTACACTTTCGTAGCCACATAAGTTACTGTTGTTCGGTTATTCTTGAGCAGTGAGAGATAGCTTGTTTCAACAACAAAGTAATTTCATACTGTTGGTTTACTATGTCAGACGAACTACATTCCATTGAGTTAGTTTGTTCCTTATGTTGATTTACGATATATACAAGTTTTTTTTTTATTTAAAACAGCTGTTGTTGGTCATCATATATTGATATCAATATAACTCATATATACATTTGTCGTGCTTCATGTTACGATATAGAGTACCCGTGCTTTGATATCAATCTAACTCATATATACGTTTGATTTACATGTGTCAAAGCTCGACACGTGTTGCCTCTACTCGAGCAACTTACTAGTTGACTAGGAAACCTATTATTTAACAAAATTAAACATATGTACTATGTATATAAGTTAAGGACGTTACGTATGGAAAAATAGAGTTGTTGATTTTGAGGTAATGAGTGGAGTATGAGCTTGAAATTTTTAATATACACAACATTTTTATCACACCCGAGACTAACGATTTTTCAAACTCCAGCCGAGCTTCACATGACAATAACAACTACTAACGATGGTAATCAACTAATTGTTCAGACCGATGTATGACGATGGTAACAAAAACCATAATTAACTTATCACAAATTCCCTTAATCTAAGTGCATACAAACGTGCTATGCATGGGGCCTTATAGGGCAATCTAAATGCATACAAACGTGCATATTTAGCCGATGATCCTAGATGGGGCAATCACATGCAACGCGTATCGCAAAATTATATAATTCTAAATGCATATTGTGTTGGCTATTAGGTTTTGCTCTTTGTTGGAAGAAAACAGTACCATCATATATTTAATGACACTATACACCTATATACGAATTTAACCAAAAGGCTAAAGTATATTGATATAATCTTTTAGCTGACTTAAACAGGCACCTTATGACTTAAACAGGCATCTTATGACTTTTATTTCTTTCATGCAGATTCTTACATGTCCTAAATATTCCATAATTGTAGTCACTGAATAACTACTGAATCAATATCCTTGAATCACAGTTGTAGTACCTAAATAAATAATCAGAATCAAGTTCACCAACATCCAAAAATACAAACCGGCAGTTACTTATTCAAGTCACTGCCATTACTAATCACGTTCGTCAAGCTTTCCTCTTTGTCAGTCTCTACACAAATCTTAAAAATTATTCCTCCAATTGGAACATTCATATGAAAAGCTGCAACACACATTTCTGAAAAATTGTGAAGCCAAATTACAGAACAACCATATATGTTCCTATAATACACCATAATACGACATACATCCAAAAAAGGACACACAAAGGCATACTTCACCATTTGCAGAATAAGGTACAACTTCACAATCGCAATGTCATAAATCAAGTTCATACATTACAGTCTCAACTGCAACTCCGTGTTCAACGGATTATTCTTTGCATTTGTAGAGCCTTGAATACCATACGAATCGTTTGGAAAGAGGACCCTTTGTGCACCGGTGTTAACATAATACCCAACTGAACCATCTGCATCAAGGACTTGAATTCCAGAGTATTGACTGAGTGGAGTGATCGGGGAGGGTCTGCTCATGACTCCTACTACATTGTTCTGATCAATGTATTGGCTAACACCCTGCATTTCAAAAAAAAAACAAAAACGATAGGTGATGTTGCACAATATTTACTGAACGACGCATAAACCACCTCTTTCCCTCTCACAGCATGACACATAAGAAACACAAATAACTACTCCACATACCACATAACATATGACTTGATGTAGCACATGGTTTTAAATAAAGTCATCGAAATACTTTATCATGTAGCCCTCAGAGTTTAAATAAAGTCATACATTTAAAAGAGGGGAAAAATTAAAATTACACCAAACACTGAATTTATAGTGTGCAAGTAATTGGTAGTACTATGGTCGCAATGTACCACTTAATTGTTATGTTGTTAATTTCGATTTTTGTACCAAAATTAGAAATCCGTAAATTAATCATTTTGTAGTCAATGGGAAAAACAAAATTAAAGTACTTCTGAAATTGTAAACTATACTGACAATGCACCTCTCAAAGTTCAATGCCCAAACAAATTCAACTGTTAAATATATTTCATTTAGCAGCATATTCAACAAAAGTACTTGAAAGAATTTATATATGTGTTGCATAAGCATACTGTGCTGCATAATTTCTATCTACTTTCATCATATACCATATAATAACAGTATGCAGTCGTACTTACAGCATATAAAGTAACATTAGGTGCTCCAGGGGGGACTCCAACAGGACATGGAACCATATTTGGCCAGCCACCATCATCAAGCTTACATATGACATTACTTCTCCCTGTTCCCCTCCCTCTGCCCGACCTCTACCTCTTCTACTTCCACCTCCATTTCCTCGTCCTCGTCCTCTTCCTCTTCCTACAGAAGCATTATTACCTTTGCCTTGCAGCCTATCGACAATTGAGTAATACCGATGAGATATTGGGCGACCAACCTTTTTCTTTAGAGCTGGATCCTTCACATTTACTGGGACTGTTTCCTGACCATTTTCGTCATCGACAACCAATAAGGCAGCCTCATTATTAAGGCTACCTAGACCATGTGCTCCTACACTATCGTTAATAGGGCGTTTTGTTTGAACAGGGACAGAAGTACGGGTCGTATTCTGGTCTTCTACTGATGCAGCTGTATAATTAGGGTTCTCATTCTCTTCACTCTTTATCTTCTCATCAATGGATATATCCATATGATTTAATAACTCAAGCGCAGCCTTGTAAATTGAACTATCTTTACAACACTTATCAGCAATAGATTCAAAGCGGAGATGTAAGTTATCAAGCATTAATACCTCAGATGTCTTTGACGGATCATGGTAGGCTACCTTAACCCTTGTGTGCTTGCGAGTGACATCTTTCCTCCACCGTTTAAGTATGTACTTTTCCGGAACATGTTCAATGCCAACAATGTCCCGAAGCTTAATGATGTGCCTACATACTATTCCGGTGGAATCAAGCATACGACAATCGCAAGATGCATCATGACCAACTGAATCATATTGCACACGATACCATCTCTTGTGGTGTGTTACTTTATCTTTCTTTGTTTTACTGCAGCGGTACCAAATCCGATCTTGAAAGTAATGCTCATATGTGTTGTCAGACAACTTTTTTGTCATTGAATCAAAATAAGTGAGATATCCTATCCTACTACACTCACGCCAAACCTCCTTGTATTTTACATCAGTATAAATTTTCTGGAACATTGGCTCTACATCATAGTCGTATGCAACCAATCTTGTATAGCGAGCATCATGCGCATCATGCAAATTGTATCTTTCAATAACATTTTTCCAATTCACATCAAATTCTTCTACACTTATGCTGTCATAAATTGCTCTCATCAATGCCTCCTTCAACTCGTCATACCTATCATTTGTTCCAAGAGGCGGACAACCAAACCATATGACAATCAGGTTCTGATCTTTGTTTATATATAGGATGGATAATATTTCATATCAAAGGATCATCTCAATTACACAGTAATCAGTGTCATAACATAACATATAGTGCGGAGTAACACTAATTACCTACTGAAAACATCAATTCCAAACCATACTTCATAAAAAATACATGTAATGCAACCAAACATAACCAAATGTCATCTTCTCAATTAAGCTTTATTAATCCCATTAATCCAAAACAGGTATATCTCTTAAAATATCCTGATGATTGATTCATTATCTCTTTCAATACACCCATACTACCAAGTAGGAACATCATAGACATCTTAAGTTGCGGATTTGACTATTTTCAGGTACATTACTTTCAATTTAGCATTTTATTATATACTATTACTTTAACTAAATACATATGTGCGGAGTAATTTATATGCGGAGAAGTAAGATTAATTCTATTATGACACGTTCAGTGCAGCAGGGCCTTCAATTGCAATTTAGCCTATAAAATATGTCACCACAAAATTTGTCGCCACTACAATCTTGCCTTTGGCCTGATTAGTCTGTATACATGTCGTTCAGTTAACCACCATGTATGTTGGTGCAAATTAAACCAACCCATATGAAGTTGCTTTGTTATGAAAAAAAAGTTTACTGAGCTTTCGACTTCATGACTTTCACTATCACTATTATATTATTCATGTTGATTTATAATCACCCCTTTAATTGTATGACTTTTTTTTGGACATACTGAATTAGTGGCGCTTGTAGTTCACAAAGACATGACATGTAACACCTTGTGTGTAGCTGATAAGTGAACAAAATATTGACAACAATATAACAAATTACCTACTACAGTTGAGTTTAAATTAAGAAAGTGTATCATAATTTGAATGACAAAATCTATGCTAAACTTACCTCTCATGAGTTCCAAGTTTTGTACAAAACTTTTGGATAATGTGCCATATGCACCACCGATGTCTCGACTCCGGCATAGTCAACGATATGGCTTTTCTCATTGCAGGAGCCTGATCCGTTAAAATACCCTCAGGAGCTACCCCGCCCATGAAATTTAACCATGCATCAAACACCCATTGATATGTTTCAGCGGTCTCCCTTGACACTAGAGCACAACCCAATAGAATGGATTGTCCATGATGATTGACGCCTACCCAATTAGCAAATGGCAACTCATATTGATTTGTCAAATATGTAGCATCAAAACAAACAACGTCATGGAAGCTGATCATTTTCATCTAGCCTATACATATGGCAAAATTGCAATTATCAACAGTCATTTTGTGGAAATAAGCAATCATGGCATTAGCATCTCCCTCCTTCAACTTCAACAACTTCTCCTTGTTCCCTTCGTTCCTAATATCATCACATGAAAGGCCCATCTGGTCAAGGCGATTTCGTTCCAAAGCAAGTAAGTTATGCATTTGCCTCGGCCTTAGACCGACAGATCTGCCCATCTGCAACTGCCTCCGAACTCAAGATGTCATTTCACGCTTCATGTACATGCTAATATATCGAGACTTGCTTGGTGTAGGTTTAGCATGGTTCTTATGCTTGTTCTCAACTCTCCGAATAATCCACTCACCCTGTTTGTTCATGCTAGCATAAATGAAAACAGGGCATTCAACCTTCTCGCTAACCACCCTGTTAGCTGTCATCTCATACTGAGCATCAGATGCAACAACCTTTTTATTTCTTTTTGCATGACATCGCATATCCGGCCTTCCAAAAAATTCACAAGTCCATGTTTAGTTCCGTCGATGAAATACACCATATTTATCAGTAACTCCACCGGACGACGTCCTAACCACACCAAAACCCTCTTGCATACCATATTCCTTATAATATGTATCAAGTTTGTCGAAATCAGGAAATGCCATTCCAAAAAATGGAGCCTGCACTACACCAACCACACCTCTACCAGTTACTTTTGTAGGAGTAACATAAGGATTGCTAGCAACAACATCCTGCAACAAATCCTGCCATAACATAAATATAAATAAAACCAAATTATCCATTTTAGCATAGGGATCAGAAGTTATACACTTTGGTTTCAACCAATAATAGCTTCTACTATCAAGTCATTATCACTTAAATTTAAACCAATATTACTATAACAATTATCGTAATATTATACAACCAAATCATTGACAATTTAAAGCACATCAATTGCAATACTAACTGCAAATAGTCATGTCCACGTGAAGCCCAGCACCTGCTTCCTTAAATTGGGTCCACGAGAAAATTTCCACACGTACCTTCTACGTTGTTTGGGTTGCCAAGAGCATATTTGTTGTACTAGATCTCAGTCATCTCACAAGCTCAAAAATGCCATTAATCAAGTCATACGAGCCATGATAGTCATGTCAAATACAATACTTATTATCAAGTTAGTGACAAATTAAAGCAGATCAATTGCAAAGTTATTCTATTTGGCCAGCATCTTTCATTTATGCAGTTCGCTAAATCAAGTCATTGGATCACATTCACCAAGTCACAGCCTCATTCCACAAGATTATATAAACAAAACTACATTAAATTCGCAAATCACGTAACGGTAGCAATCTAACTTTTAATCCTAATTAGTCCCAATTGAAATATATTACCTACATGAAACTTAAAAGTTGTTTTAAATTAAATTTCTTTTTACTGGGCCCTTAAGGTAATTCCATCATTTACTTTGTTTTGAAAAGGGCCCTATCAAGTCATTCGCATACATTTACCAAGTCACGGCGTAATCCCACCAACTTTATATCAATAGTACTACATGAAAATTAGACCCATATAGCATGCAAGAGCACTAACATTGACATCAACAACCAAAACAAATGCAGATGACTTACCTCATTATCATTAGCTAAGCCAACATATCCATCTTCTTCACACTGCTGATCCAACAGTTCGGCATTTAGATCAAATTCTACCATTGTAACAGTAATTTGCTTATAGTATTGTAACAGTAAGTTGCTTAGAGTAATTCTGAAAAATAAATTTGATTTAGAAAATATTTGTAGGATATATTTGCTGACATCAACAAAGTCGGTTTCCCTCTCACAATTAGGAGTAAAAAACTTAGGGGAAAAATTTCCCTCTCACAATTTTCAGTTTCCCTCTCAAATTTTTTCCCTTACTCTCTCATTAAATCTCCCACACATGTGAAGTTACTTTTTTTTTCAATTTATTTACAACTAAACCATCCTTTGGACACTGTTTGTCCAGGCATCCTTTGGATGGTTTAGTTCTCGTATGAAAATATTCTTACATGTAAAGTGGGAAAAAGTAAAATTTGTACTACAAACTTGGAATTTGTAGTATAGTGATGTCTTTTACATTTAATGTTGTACTTGAAATTATATTGTAATGATGTTAATTTTTTGGGGTTTTTCTCAGATATATCCTCGAGATATTCAGTTTTTTAAGGTATGCCCTAAATTTTTTCCCTTCTCAGTTATACCCCTTAACTAATTATTTTCAATTACCCATAACCCACTCTTTTAACCTCCGTTAGTTGGACGTTAATAAGCTGAATTTTTTGATTTTTTAATTTTAATTGCTATAAACAATTCTTTTTTCTTTCTTCATTATTATTTCACTTTCACTCTCCTCCATTGTTGCAACTTAGAACTCAATTGATTTTTTTTCCCCATCTCTGTTTTTTCAATCTGAATTTTGATGAAGGGTAGATGAAGGAGTTGAATGATGAATTCAAGTTTCATGTTCAAAATTTGAAGCAATTTGCATCCAATTGGTTCCCTTTCGTCATTGAAATTTAAACCCAATTTGATGATGATAAGTAAGCAATTCCACATGAAAACCCATTAAACCATTATCACTTATCTCATAGATTTTAAACTAGTGCTACTGTGATATGCCACCTCTAATTATTTGCCAAAAGATATGCTATCTTTTTTATGTTCAAAATCCTTTTTTTTTACTGATTTTTTGAATGCCCGTTTTTAAGGATTTCAAAACTGTTTATCATTTGTTTGCTTCAACTACTAATTAAAGTCATTTCTTAGTAAGAAGCATCGGTTTTCTTTGATTGTTTGATATTATTTGATTTGGGAAATTTCAAGTGGGGTTGTTGATTTTGATTAGAATGGGTATAAGAAAGAATTGAGGAAATCGGAAAAAGGAAGGGGAATGTACTTGCTCCCTTGATTGGATGATCTTGGCCATTGATTGATGATCAATGCTAGGGATGCAAATTAGAAAGGGAGGAAATGAAGAGGAAGAAGGATTGAAAATTGAAATGGAGAATTGGGGAGGTTGAAGGTTGAATGGAAAAGTCCCTTTTTAGTATTATTAAACCCATTTATTAAAGAAAAAGGAAAAAAAAAAGAATAAGCAATTAATAAACGACATCCAACATAAGTTAGTAATAATAAATGTAAAGAATGATGCTAATTAAAAATGGTTACTTTAATGGTATAACAGAGAAAATAAAGTTTGTTGGGGGACAACTTAGAAAACCGAATACTTTGAGAATATACCTTAGAAAAATCCTACTTTTTTTCTTTATTCTTCTGCCTTTACAATTTACATAAGTGTATGAATTAAATAAAGATTATAAGGGTAAATTTTTGGCAATTTAACTCGGTAGCCGGAACTTGTGAGTTGTGACATACAACTTCAACTCCAAATGTGTCGGTAATCGTGACACAGCAACCCATCATTTTTCCCTCCAAAATAAACCCCCAAAATTTCCAAAACCCTACACTTTCAAATGGGGAAGAAGAACAGGAAAAGAGGGAGAGTACCCTATGTTTTATGGAGACAATTCAGGGAAAAAGCAGCTTCACTTTCAAACACCATAGTTTCATTAATTCCCAAAGCCTGTAATTGCAATTCAACAGGTAAATGCCTTCGTTGTATCTTTGGTAATAGCGATGATGATTCTTCAATGTCGTATCTTGTTAAGCCTGATGACCCTTCTGAGTACCATGATTTCATGTCTACTTGCTTTGTTGTTATTCCTCATGATGCTCCTCCTTTGTCTCCTTTNTTAGTTCATTTTAATTTGGGTGAAATTTAGAATTTTAATTTAGTTTTTTTTTTTTTTTTTTTTTTTTTTTTTTTTTGTTTCGTTTTGTTGATAAGATTTTGTTGAGAATTTTCTAGCTTTGGGTAAATGAGTATTTTTTTTATTTTTTATTTGTTTTGAATTTTGTTTTAAAGAATACGGATGTTGGGGTTTATGATTTATTTTAGTTTTACTAATTTGATGTATGAAGTGGGTCAGTGGGATATTGTGAAGATTTCATGTTGTCTTCCTTGTTTTTCTCCTCCGAATGAATATTGCATACACCGGTAATACGGGTAAGATGATTGTACAACAACCAATTGAACTAGGTTTTTTATGTAACTAAAATTATATTTTTTATAATTAAATCATTGAAATTTAATTGATAGTTTTGAACAAATAATATATACATATATATATATATATATTGGATAATAAAGTATATTTATTCATTAAAATTGAGATTTTTTTATCATTAGAAAGTAGAAACAAAGTAATTGCAATTTTGAGGAGATTGGAATTTAAAAAGTGTAAGTTGAAGTTAATAAAGTACGTGGGCTGTTTCAGGATAGGATGGTCTTTGGGTGAGGTGGTTTGTTTCGGGCGGAGGTAAGGTGGTTTTTGGGTGGTGTTTGGCCTTTTTGGGTGATAGTATTGTTGTGAATCAGAGAAATCTAGCCACCAAACTCAGCTAGTATTTTATCTATTGATAGAAAAGGATTGACTACAGACCTTCTTTCGAGAGGAAGGCTCTCTCCCAAGTATGACACTTCTATTTTCTGGATACCCTCTCATCTCTCGTTTCTTCCTAATTATAATCCTCATACCCTAACAAACTCCTGACACACTTGGCCAATTCATAGAATTTACCACTCACCCTTTCCCACTAGATTCACTCTCCGAAATAACAATAAGACAAAAGCAGTTATTTCCTGCTGAGCTGGCTTATGAGCTGTCCTCTTTCTTACATACTGAAATTTGATTGGTGGCTTTGGTGAATATGTAGCATTACCCCCCTCCCAGACAAAAGCAGTGTTTTTTGTTAAGCTATACATTTGAATTGTTATTACTTTATTGCTAAATAATATAAGATTTTCAAGCCGTACATCTCACGGGTATTATGTTCCAAAATTTCAATTACAAAGACTAAGGGCTTGTTCGGTACCCTTTTTATTTTTCAGTTTTCGATCTTAAAAAACACTAAAACTTGTTTTTGTTTTGCTTTGCTATGTTTCCCAAAACTGAAAACTATCATTTTCAATTGCAATTTTAGTGAGTTAAAGTATCGCATTTTTTTGGGGTGAGGGGGGGGGGGATCGGCAATTCGAAATACATTGATAGCCTTAATTGGAAGTACAAGTCAAATGTTGAACAATAGATTAAGGCTTCTACTGTTCTACATATAAAACAACATTTGGGAATTCAAACATACTAAAGACAATTATTATTATAATTTTAAATAATGATAAAAAAATGGGGGAAAAGTCACCATTGTTGAAGAATGATGGAGATGGAGAAAACTTGCTCAAGAAAAATATGAAGCCAATAAAAGAACAAGTTGATTAAGGTGGAAACCCGACACTTGGAGCGAGAGTACCAGATTAGATTACTACTGCAACAAGTAGAGCATAAACTCATTAAAGACAAAAACAAAAAGACAAAAATCACTGATACTAGTTTCCACTTTACCGCTCATGTTTTGAAAAAGCAGTTAATATTTCTTTTTAAAATCGATTTTGCCAAACAAATTTGTCATTTATTTTATTTATATTATATATATATATATATATTTTTTTTTTTTTTAGTTTATTCTAAAGGAAAAATGGAAAACTAGAAACATGTACCTCATCGGAACAGGTAGAAATTCTGCATCACTTAGAAAAAGAGGGTAGGAATTCATAAAATGCCATTAGGTGAAATTGAACACGCAACCTAGTGGTTGTCATTCATCACTCCTCACTCCACCAAAAGCATTTATGTATTATTTTACTACCTTTAACTCTATATAACCTAAAAACCTGCAATGGCTACATTTAAAAAACATTGGGGTGCAGAGGTGGACTACAAGAGCTTTGCCCTTGGGTAGAGGCAAACTTGTATGAGTGTGGTTGATGGAGATTTGAGGGGAGAGAGAGAGGGAGAGGGAGAGGGAGAGAGAGAGACTTGTTGTTTTTGTTGTATAAGCTTATAGTAGGACTATTGCAAATTTGCAACCCAAAACAAAACAGGAATAAAACATGACTCTCCGTATTAGCAGCAACATGATCTTGTGCAAATGTTATTCATGTGAAATTTTGGAAAATAACAATTAAAATGGATAGAGAGAGAATCTTTGCAGCTTCCTCTTATTGGTTCATGACTAGCCAACCCAATTTGGGGCTAAGGCCTTGTTGTTGTTGTTGTTGTATAAGCTTATAGTAGGACTATTGCAAATTTGCAACCCAAAACAAAACAGGAAAACAACATGCCTTTCCGTATTAGCAGCAACATGATTCTTGTACAGATGTTATTCATGTGAAATTTTGGAAAATAACAATTTAAAAAATAAAAAATATATTGTTAGAAGAAAATTTGACTGGCAAGTGGCAACTATATGCATGTATGAAACATGTATTATGAAGTAGCAAATCACCACAATGTAATCAGTATAATGTTAGTACAAACAGTCGAGGAAGAAAAATTAAGGGAAATTGAAGAGTTTAGAGCAGAGTGGAAAGATCATGCATTGGGTGAGTAGAATTAGTAATCTATTTTCAAAGCAAACTCATAAGCAATCAACCTTTAGAAAGTTTCTATACATTTAGTCAGAATATCACATCTCCAAGCATAAATTAAGAGAAGGCAACAAAGTCATGAGTCAATTAGGTGGGAAAATATTCATTACAGCTCTGTGCTCAGTGCGGAAGATAAGTGATGTAAAAAACTGCCTGTTTTAATAGTAGTTAGTAGGTTGGATTGTTGTTGAACAAGCTTCTCTTGTTTGCTGAAAACTATATTTTCTCTGTGTTTGAACGCAATCAAACTGGCTATTTTATGCAAACCTTCGGATTATTTTTTTTTTGTTTTTTATTTTTTTGAATTGTGCCTCATACGATATTGATGTTAGCTTTTTCCTAATTTTTGTGTCTAGCTTGTTGAAAGAACCATTCAAGCGTCTTTAAGAAAGGTATCAGTTAATGTCATATGCCATGGTTATAAGAAGGTAAGCTGAATATATTAATTGTTGCATTTTTCATTAGATATTGCAAACCTTTTTACACCTCTAGTTAATTGTTTAAGGTCTTGTGTTTTAGTCTATAGCCAAAGACGTCGTGTGGATGTGATAAAGAAGTAGCATATTGCAGACCTTTTACACCTCTAGTTATTTGTTTAAGGTCTTGTGTATAGCCAATGACTTAGTGTGGTTGGGATAAAAATTGTAAAGTTTAGTGAGCTGTTCGGTAGCCGCTAACAAAAGGCAGCTTGGGAGTTGGAATAATAGCGAATTTAAGTATTATTTGACTAGTAACATTTATAATCTAATGGCTTATAGTAAGGCACTAAGGCAATTTCATCACCAAACTTGTCTTTTTCTTTATATATTTCCATATCCTTTTCATTCAAAACTATTCCCCATGTGATGACCTTTTCATGAAGAAAAAGAGATAACTGAAGGTGCACTAGCATCACCATTGGAATGGAGTCGATGGATGTTATTTATTTTTTATTTTCTCAAAAAACTGCATACAAGTCTATCCTCATTAGCACCATTTATTTCCTGGTACCAAAAAGAACGTACGAGTTTTAGGTTCAATTCTGTGATAATGAATATGCATGGGGAGTTTGTTGAATGTCTAGCAACATTATTAAGTGTGTAAATTCCTGAAAGTGTATACTTCTTTTTAGACAGAAGCTGGCTGGAGAGGAGGATGTAGGTAGTGAAAATGATGTAGGGAGAGAAAGCTAGGGAGAGGGATGGTGAGACCAGCTGGAGAATTATCAACTCGTAATAGCTAACGACTTATCTCTATCACATAAGGAGAAGGGCAGTGCTTGGTGTGTCTCCTTGAATTTGCCAAACTATCCTTGCTTATCTCCCTTTACTTTTTATTTACCTTAGGATATTTCAAACAGTGAGTTTCTCTATTATTTGAACCCTTAGTTACTTCAATCTATTACTTTTATCTAGGATCTTCGATCAATTGACCACATATAATAATGCCATGACTTACTCCATCTTCAATAACCCAATAGTTTGCTACATCATTTGTTTAGTTTGTTATTGTTTATTATTTTGTGAAATTCAATTGCATCAACTAATCTTATTATTTAAGCGCTTCAATAATAGTTTCTGGACTAAAATAGTGCGTGCATTTAAGGCTAGTTCTATCTTAATCAGAAACTCCTGATCTTGGCCAGGTGACTATTTAGGGCGCCCAAGCTAATTGTACTATTTTGATGTAGATATTTTCTGTTTCCAAAAGCTTTGTATTGCATCTTGTTTAGATGTATTAGTCTAGTTTCTACTTTTTACAAGTAGGGAATAGACTCCTGGCTATGTTAATCTTCACTTCTTTAGAGTGTAAATTTTGATGGCATATAGTCAATGGTGACATATTTATTACCCTAATGCTGTTTGAATTTAATGTCACAGTTTAAATTGCAGTGCAACACTGTAAAAGCTCTAACTAGTTGGACATGGGAATTAGCCTTACAGCGGGTAAGCTATCTCAATCTGGCTAATTTAACATATAAAATAAATATAGAGTTGTGTTCAATGATACCCATGTGGTATTTATGTGGTTGAGGGGTGGATGTGAGTGCATGTAGGTGAGCGGGTCGTTTTCAGGTGGTTGTTTGGGTTGTGTGGTGGTGGTGGCAATTGTAGATTGTGGTCGTATTTGTAATTGCAGGTGGTGGCAGCAAAGCTGGTGCCCGTGTTGTTTTTTTTTTTTAATTATAAAAAGGATCAAAGTTTTAATAATTAGCAATTACTGGAGGGGTTAACAGAGAGGCTGTGGATGTTTATTGTTTCTTAATTTAAGGGTGTACCTGGGTAATTTTTCAATAAGTGGGTACATCTTATGCCATTGAGAAAAAACCTATAAATTAATGTCTATTATGAACTTTGAGGTTCATTTCTGAGCAGGTTGGGGACAGTGTCATGTTTTATCTGCTCATGCACACGCTAATATTTATGCCTATCAACTTCAATGCACACCATCAAGTAGCTGGTCCTGCCGTTGATCAGCTATTTCCAAGGTTTCCGATGCACAAACCCCCAGATGATTGTGGATCTTCGATGCATTCAAGTAGGTAAATGCTGGTGTGTTGTATGATAATCATGTTTTATTATCTTTTTTGTTATGCTTTTGGAATGTTGGGGATGTACAGTCATGTACTTCTCCAACTATGATCACTGACTACTGTATTTCTGTACTAGTAGTAGGTATTCTGTAAAAGATATGAAATCAAGGTGCTGTGAAATAGGCACATTTCTTCTTATGTATCTAACTGGAAAGGAACATTTTTTGCTGACAAATTACCTCCCATTGATTGATACTCTATATTGGAAAGAGTATATATTTTCTTCATATTGTCTTCTTTGTTTCTTTTTATATTCTTGTCTACCTTCTCAAAATATAGCTCCTCTTGTTGTCTAGGGCTTCTGGTCTTTTCAGGGATATTAGCATTGTTTGTAGGGCTGTTGGATGCTAAAATTGTACAACTATTTTACCACTTTCATCCCCTAGAATGTTTACATTTGCTATATTGGATTTGCCAGGACAACACAACTCAACTCTCACTTCTATCAGTATACTTCCTTATAATACGTTTCGTTAGCTGGATTTTTGGACCATTTAAAAGGCATTTACTAAATAATATCAAAATTATGAGATATAATGTGTGCATTCCCAAATCATCTTCTCATCGACTCATTATTGCACTCAATAAGCATGCTACAAAATAATGCTACTGTGGTTCTTAAGTGTGCATAGCTACTTGTATCTAGATATGCAGGGTTATATGTGCTTTTCCTTCTACTCTCAAGATTAAT
Organism: Suaeda aralocaspica; assembly: GCA_016808085.1. Classification (NCBI taxonomy): domain Eukaryota; kingdom Viridiplantae; phylum Streptophyta; class Magnoliopsida; order Caryophyllales; family Amaranthaceae; genus Suaeda; species Suaeda aralocaspica. The sequence goes on from PYUH01000391.1 coordinate 15,646, forward strand.
CTCCTTGGAGAAGAACCATTGAAGATTGCAAACTATCTGACTAGCTATACTGATGGTCACTTAGAGAAGCTTTTATGTGAGATAAAAGCTTTTGTTTGTCAATCTAGAATTAAATCCTTTTTTTGAGCTAGAAACTGTAGAGTCATTGAAGTTAATGGACACTTGTAGGACACCGAAAAAAGAGAAGAAGACACAATGGAAAGTTTTCACATTTTGAAGAGCCTGTTGAACAGGTGCATGTTAGAGCTGATCAGCATAATATAGTTGGTTCAAATGGAGCTATAATTGAAGATTGTCTAGGTGCACAGTGCCCTGACATGGACGTTATGATGTCTGAGAATTGTTCACTTGGACAGCATGTTTCTGAAAACCAAATTATTGAGAAGCTCGAAGTAAAGAAAGAGATATGCGTGACGTTGCCAAGTTGGCAGTATGGAAAGAGGTGCAAGAGGATGTTACAAGATTCCGTTACTCAGGAGCCTTTTGAAAAAGCTTTGCATGATGAGGGCAATTTACTCAAGACTTATCAGCATGACTTGGGTAATAATATATGCCAAGGTCTAGCTGTACCTACTTTGGAGCAGAGTGTAATTAATAAAATTGGTGCTGATGTAAAATCTGGACAGCCGGTATTTGAAACTACTCTAGCTCTGTTTTTCTTAGTTTGGAATACTGTGGATGGAGTTTATTATAGTGCTCTGTCTAAACAAGTTGTTCATTTGGACAGCATGTTCCTGAAAAACAAATCGTTGAGAAGCTTCAAGTAGAGAAAGGGAAGTGCATGAGGTTGCCAAGTTGGCAACATCGACAGAGGCGCAAGAGGATGTTACAAGATTCCGTTACTCAGGAACCTTCCAAAATAGCTCTAAATGAGGAGGGCAATTTACTCAAGACTTATCAACATGGCTCGGGTAATGATAAATCCCTAGTTCTAGCATTACCTACTATGGAGCAGAGCGTAGATTATAAAATTGGTGCTGATGTCAAGTCTGGAAAGCCGGTAATTGAAACTGCTTTCGCTCTGTTTAGTTAGTTTGGAATATTGTGGTTGGTGTTTATTATGATGCTTTGTTAAAGCAAATTGTTCACTTGGACAGCATATTCCTGAAAAACAAATCGCTGAGAAGCTTGTAGTAGAGAAAGGAAAACGCTTGAGGTTGCCAAGTTGGCAACGTCGAAAGAGGCGGAAGAGGATGTTACAAGATTTCATTACTCAGGAGGGCAATTTACTCAAGACTTATCAGTATGGCTCGGGAAATGATAAATGCCAAGGTGTAGCAGTACCTACGGTGGAGCAGAGTGTAGATTGTAAAATTGGTGCTGATGTCAAATCTGGACAGCCGGTATTTGAAACTACTTTGATATTATTTTACTTAGTTTTAAATATTGTGAATGTTCATGTGTTGATGGAGTTTATTATAATGCTCAATAAAAGCTTTGATCTTTATTAGGAACTCTTTTGTAGATTCATTTGCTGCTGATTATTTACTGTCTTAACTCTTGTATCATGTAATGCCGTGAGGAGCTGAGAGCAAATTGGTCATCTATTGCTGTTCAGCTGTGCTAAAAAATTGTTTTTTTCGAAAAACTCATGTACTTCGGAATAAGAGATATATCAATGCCTGCCTTTGTCACTGGTATTCCATGTTCAGGCTTCGATGTCAAAATTTTGGAAATTTCAACGGATTTGATAGGATTTTGAAACATTGCTGTTGAGGGTCATATATTCTTTTGTATTTTATAGGGCACTCATAAGATGGAAGCAATGTCAATGTCTTTTACATTTATAATTTGACTTATTGACTTTTCTTTTATCAACTTTAACTGATATGTCAATGCCTGCCTTTGTCATTGGTATTCCATGTTCAGGCTTCGATGTCAAATTTTGGAAACTTCAAAGGATTTAATAGGATTTTGAAACATTGCTGTTGAGGGTCATATATTCTTTTGTATTTTATAGGGCACTCATAAGATGGAAGCAATGTCAATGTCTTTTACATTTATAATTTGACTTATTGACTTTTCTTTTATCAACTTTAACTGATATGTCAATGCCTGCCTTTGTCATTGGTATTCCATGTTCAGGCTTCGATGTCAAATTTTGGAAACTTCAAAGGATTTGATAGGATTTTGAAACATTGCTGTTGAGGGTCATATATTCTTTTGTATTTTATAGGGCACTCATAAGATGGAAGCAATGTCAATGTCTTTTACATTTATAATTTGACTTATTGACTTTTCTTTTATCAACTTTAACTGATACGGCATAATAGTTTTTGTATGAACACTAATCATATAATTTGAAGAGTGATGTCTTTTTTTTCTTTATATTTTCAGATGCAATTGTGCCCCTGTTGCTCAGTATTTCAATCACTGTCAACTCTATCAAGAGTTTCTAAAAGTTCTGGAATTTATATGAAGCGCATGTTTTACAATTTGAAGAACTCGTCATGTCTCTTCCCGAGGGAGCGTATCCTTTTGTTATTATATTTCATTATATGCTTGTTTCTCTTTTTATTTTTATTTTTTAATTTTTTATTTTATTTTTTATTATTATAGTTAATTCTTAACCATGTAGATGTCTTTTATTCCTTAAAATCTGGGTTTTCTGGTGTAAATGGCCTTCTCCAACATATTTTTGGTTTGTCAACTATGGTTACAAGGAATTTACCAGCATTGTGCTTCCATAAACGTGGGCTTTGTTCACACGAATCTTCTTGCTTGTAAGCATACCAAATCTATTGTCCATATGAAGATTGCATGAAAGTTATTTTCTGACAGATATTGCTCCTCTTTGTCAATTTGACACTTCATTTCTTCTTAAGTACCTGTTTCGGGCACTCAACACTCTAACAAGGGTATTGAATCCTTACCCAACTCTGGAGTACTTGAGTTGTCATCTCTACACTTCAATCATCAAAAATACATATTCATACAGAAATATTGTGCCATAATAGGTAAACTGAACAAAGTTAATGCGACATAGGTTAGAAACTAAATCAGCCTAAACTCCTAAAGTGTATGTGTCTATGTTTATTACTTGAAAAATACAGTCAACAAAATCAGTGAATTTAATGATTTTTATCATAAATGTCATGTACCCTGTCTTCTGAGATTTTTGCCTTTTAAGTGTTCGGCTCTTGGATATGTATCCGTATCCGAAACTCATACCCGTGTCTAAGTAACTTAGGTTGGACACTCTTTTCAAAGTATAATCTCTAGTAGATTAGTTCCCGTGAGATGCACGATTATAAAAAGTTACTCGGTATTTGCAAGAAAATCTTAAACTAAACATTTTCTAAACTCATGAAATATATATAGATTTTATAAAATTTAAAGCTAAGACAAAAAGACATTCAGCAGGGAAGAGAGTAGTGTAGAAAGAAAGCATTACAATTTCCAAGGCAAAGCATTAATTCTTAGGATTATGTAATATAACTTAATTAATTAAACATAAATTAAATTTACTTTTTTTTAAACAAAAAAGTTCAAAAAAAAAAAAAGAAAAAACCATAGCTTGCCACATCATCTGTTATGTTATGAGGTCATGCTAACTTCAGCAATGACATCAACAATGGTCTGTTTTAGTAGATGTTATTGGTTTTACAAGAGAAGAAGAGGGGCGCCCCGAGGGGGTTATTATAGTGTCTCCGTGTGAGGACTAAATGTCCTTAACATTGTTGTATTTATGGTTATTAAAACACAAATGTAAAAAGTTAAGTTCATATTCTACTTATTTAAACACTATTACCATTCCATTCTAGAATCTAAATACTACTCCCTTTGTTTCCTTTTTTTTATTTTTTATTTTTTATTTTTTTTTATTGCAAATAAGTTAAGGAGAATGGGTAAAAGTGTTATATTTTGAAATTACTTGGAAGTGGTAGTTAAGTTGTTTTGGAATTACAAATAAATGCTTGTTTTTGGTAGAAAATTAAAGTGGGGACCTTTTGTATTGTTTACAGCCAGTCAGATTGAGTTTTTGAAAGGTAGTTAATGTAATTTAGCAAAACTATGAGGGTAGTTCGGAATACGAAAAAGGAAATATGATAAATATAAAGAATAAAAGGAAACACTAAGAAGACAACGTGAAAATGAAGTGAAACACATGGAGTATAAATTATTGTAGAAATTGATGGTGATAATCCAAGCTATTGAGAGGCAGTTTGGTTAGGGTAATAATCAAAAGGAATGGGAATCAATTGCACCCATTCCCTTCGTTGTTGTTTGTTATGCCACTTTTGTATTCCCCCATTCTAACACTTTTCCATTCTCTCTCTCTCCCCCCATCTTTTCCATTCCTTTTCCCCACCTTCCACCCAACCTCCACACAAACCACCCAACCACCAAATCAACCACCCACCCACCCACACTCACCTCTTGCCTGCGCCATCAACTCCCTGCCGCCACCCCTTCAAACCCTAACCGCCACCAAAATCGCTATTCAAACCCTAACCACCCCAGTTCTAAAACACTCACCACCCCCAAAACCACCACCCATCGACTCACCTCCCCTCTTATCCCCTTTGCTGCCCTTTGTAACCCCCTAAAGCGAAACCCTAACATCCATATGTATTAAACCTAGAAATTTGTTTTGGGTGGTTTGGGGTAGGGGTGTGCACAAAAACCCGACTCGAAATACCCGTTCCGTTACCCGCACTACCCGCTTCTTAAAATCGGGTATTTTTTTTAGCAAAAAATAGATTTTGCGAACCGGGTACCCGGTTTGCGGGGACCTGATATATTTCGGGTCGGGTACGGGCACCAAATTTTGGTACACCGGGTACCCGCCCGCTTCATTTTTTTTACAATTTATGTTTTTCAATTTTTTTTCTTTTTAATTTTGAATTGGGCTTTTTTTTACCACAACTCCAAAATCTACTATATTTCTTTCTCATTGTTATACTCTAACTAGCCACTACCTCTTTCCTTTTTCTTATTTTTATAATGTTTTCTTTATTTATGATTCTTTTCGGTGTTGCTTTGTTTTTTATGATTTGTTTATTAGTTATTTTTTGCTTTTTATATTTTATTTATTTATTTTTGTTCAGCTACATCCATTACATTGGTTTAGAGGTCAATGCAATTATGCTAATCACAATATTAATTTTTTCATTTAATTATAATGTATACAATTATTCTTTATTTATATCTTAAGTGAAAAAAAAAGATGAAGTTGCGGGTACCCGCTTACCCGACCCGATCATATCGGGTACCCGAAATTTCCGGGTAGGGCTTGGGTAATAAAATACACTACCCGGAAGGTCGGGTACCCGCTAATGCACACCCCTAGTTTGGGGGTTTACATAGGGCGGAAAAGGGAAAAAGAGGGCGGCAAGGGGAGGCGAGTCGACGGGTGGCGGTTTCAGGGGTGGTAGAGGCGGTTGTTGAGGGTGGCGGGTGTTTTATTTATAAAGTGGCTTAGTTTGAAGGGTGGTTTTGGTGGTGGTTAGGGTTTGAAGGGGTGGTGGTGGGAGTTGGCGGTGCCGGCGAGGGGTGAGGGAGGGTAGGTCAGCGATTGATTTGGTGGTTCGTGTGGTGGTTGGGTAATAACCTCCATTCCTATTCTTTTTCAAAACAAACAACTATCTAAATTTAAGTTATTATCATTCCATTCCTTGTTCCCATTCCCAAAGTCCTTCTCTTTCCCGTTGTCCAACGAAACGGCCCTAAGTTCCTTCTTAATTTATTCCCAACTACACTTTATATCTTACTAAACCTACCTATTAGTGGTGTTTCCATAGAAAAATAACACGGTGACGGTCGCGCTGTTGCGGGAACGACTTGTAACGGCTTAAAAGAACGTTTCTTGGTCTTCGCAGCGTGAATTTTTTAAATAAAATCACAAACCTCATAGTACTTTTAGGAAATTAATTGACGGGTTTTGGTTGAATATAAATTATGAAGCCTAGGTAAGATTTGATTTGAGTTGTGATTGAGGAAATAACGGTTCTCGAGTCTTTGGCTTCTTTTACTTTCTTATTTCTTTGCAAATAACGGCATTCCACCGTTACGGAACGACCGTCCTGGCGAGCCTCCCTTCAATGTGTCTTCTCCATGCCCATCACCATGGCTCCACCTTCATTTTTTCTCTCTCCACACCCATCACAATACCACCACCTTGGCACCTTCATTCTTCTCTCTCCACACCAAAACTCCACTACCATTATGTAAACACATTAAACAACCCCAACAACTCCTCTCTCTGCAAAAATGTGTTGCAATTTACGCGGGAGATGCGGGTCGTTGTTAAACACCTACAAATCCTTGGCTACAGTGAATATTTTCAATTCATGTTTGTATCAAATCCTTTATGCAAGTGACATCGATTTCTTATTTATTTCTTTCGTTGTGCAAAAATTGAGCTCATAGTTTAATTGAGGTGGTCTTTTGACTTAAGGTACGTTTAGTAATATAGATGATAATGAAGAGTTTGGGACAAATTTTAATTTACACTTTAATTTTAGTTTTACTTGATACCCTTTCCATTGAATTTGTTTTTCACAGAGTGAAAAGTTGTAAAGGACTCCATACACACACAGACACATACATATATATATATTGTTGTTGTTGTTGTTTAAGGATGTTGACGGTTGTGTAAGTGAAAAAGGAGTTGTTGGTGGTGGTGTTGAGGGACTTGATGACGGTTTTAATGGAGAAGGTGGTGGTGCTTGGAAGTTTTAATGTTGAAGGTGAAAATGGTGGTGATGAAGATGAGAAGGAGAATGGTGGAGGAGAAAAATCCTCTAATTTATTTAGTTAAAAAAGAAAATTAAGAAGTAAATTAAATTCAGGAAAGTTATTGGAAATAAATACCCAAATAATCAGTTACTTATGAAAGGGACCAAATTGAGAAGATTGAGATGAAAATTGAAAAGTGGGATCAAAACTAATTAAATGAAGGATGGGATCAAAATGAGCGAAACAAACAAAAGTGGGATATTTTTTATGAAATTTTTCCTTTATTTTTTTGCACTCTACAATTTATCAATAACAAATGAATCCACATTGAAAGCAACTTGACTATAAAAGAGCTTATCACCATAACGATAACATACTCAACAACTTTTTCTTTCTTCTCTTAGAAAGCAAAGATGGGATTAATTTTTTTTCAAAAACTATATTGATTCGTTATGAATTGAAACTTAGTTTTAATTAGATAAAAACTACTAAAAAGCTAGAGGAATTGCAAAAGTCATTTGTGGTGATCTTCTCTCACCCATCTTCTGAATGAACTCACCCGCACTTACTAATTAAAACTATAAATGGATGTTACTACTGAAATTTCAAAATTAGAGATGACAATAATTGGCAACTAAATATGGAAGAAGGTGATATTTATGATTGATAATGGCAAGGGTAAATACAAATGATAGGCTAATTGCTTAAGGGTATAACTCTCTTGATAACTTTAGGTTATCACTCTCCAACAATGGCTTTAGGCCATAACTCTCTCAAGGTTTCCCTTACAAAATTCTGCTTACCCTCTTCCTTTTTTTGCGTCTTCTTATTCATACTAAATGATGCGTATGTTGATAGGTATTCAAGAATCAAACTAATCAGAATAAGCTAAGGGCACAGTTTGTTCGAAACTTAATTGTGATGGTGATGATTTATGATGATCATTATGATGATTTATGATGAATGATATTTTGAAGGGGTGTGAATGGCAGGCTCATATTCACATCACCAAAGCTAAAGACCATAACCTAATAATATTAGACTACCAACATTGCCCTTCCCTAAGTTAGTCTAAAAAATACCGACCCCCTGCTATTTACACCACCACTCTCAGCTTTGCTACCCAAACCATCTCAACCTCTATCGGTGTAACCACCACCAAAATCAACAGATTTACGACCAGCACGTGACATTCTCAGACCATCTTCAATCACCACATCCACCGTACAACTCCCTCCACTATTAGTGAAACCACTCGCATAACCAAGCAAAACGGCCTGCATAACTAAGAATCCTACTCCATTACAATTGCTTGATGTGAACGCTTTTCTTCCATTCTTCGTCACACTGAAAGCATCACAAATTTCAACATCACCGAAGCATTCTTTTCCATCACCCTCTTTATTAATGACACTAAGAGAACTCTTACTGGTGCTATACTCGCTGGTGACTCTTGCCTTTTTCTGGGCCCAACCTGCACTTCTCGAGGAACTTCAAAATCAAAATTACTGGTGGTTACTCTAACCCCAACCTTTTCTTCTAGAACCACAATTGATTTGTTTTTCGTCCCGTCTTCCTCATTTTCCTTCACTATAGTCTCGTTTTGCTTCTCTCTCTTAATTCCTAACGCCCTACTCATCGTCTTGACCACTCATAATTTCAGCCACTAGGTTTTGTAAACTGCTCATGTTTGCACTCATCTCCGCCCTTTGCCCCTCCAAGGCATCAATGCTCTGAGTTTTGCTGGACGCGCGACGACAACATGGCTGCATGGACTCACTAACTGAAACAACAAACGAACAAGCGAAATTTTTTTTTCCCTGAATAATACAATAGTAGCAAGAATTGAATTTTTTTTTTTTTTTGTTGAACTTGGTTGAGTGGTAACCACTGCCGATTGTGGCAAAATCGTTGTTCTGATAACAAGTGTAATGAACAAACCTGGATCGACTAATTAAAACAATAAATGGACGTGACGTTAATATTGAAATTTCAAGATTAGAGATGAAGCGGGTTCTTCTAGTGCTAGTCCCAAGACTGGATAAAGGAGGAGAGTTGTGGTAGATCAGTGACAGCCACCATAAAACTTAGATACATCTTATGACATGAAGCATTTTCTACTTAGCAACGCGCTGCACTTCCCAAACCCGGGTGTAGTAATAAATATGCAAGGGTTTCCAGGTCGTTGCCCCAAAGCGACGTGCCACATTGCATGAATGTGGTGTCAAATGAGCAAGGGCTTGCCATTGGGGCGTTCCTTACTCTGGGTCGCGCCGTGCACTTCTGAGTCCCGGGTGTAGTGATAAATATGCAAGGGTTGCTAAGTCATCGCCCCGAAGCGATGCGACACACTTTCAGGGGCTGGTGTCAAATGAGCACAGGATTATAGGTGGTGCATGAGAGTGAAGGAGTAGGGGTCTACGGCTGGTTTTCGGGTTGGTTATCGGATTGTGAGGTCTCTAATGGGAAAATGAGCACAAGTGGTGGAGGTGACGAAGAGAAGACGAGTAAACATAGTGTGCCTTCAAGAGACAAGGTGGACAGGACAAGGAGCTTGACGCTTGATCTTGAGGTACAAGGTGATGTATGCTGGACAAGATAAGAATCATGGTGATGGAGTTAGGAGTGGAGTAGGTGTAGCCCTTGATGAGCGGCTTTCGCAAGAGGTAAACGAGACTTATTTGAAGAGCTACAGGTTGATAAGGGTGATGTTTTTAGTGGTAAGGAGATTTTTAATGTTATTAGTGCTTATGGGCCCCAAGTTGGACTAAGTGTAGAGGAGAAACGACAATTTTGGGAGGATTTTGATGAGGTGGTCCAAGGTGTCCCTCATACAGAGAAGTTATATATTGGAGACTACTTGAATGGGCATGTTGGGGAGCGTTGTGATGGTTTCAAGGGTGTTCATCTGGGATTTAGTTATGGTCAAAGAGATGCTCACGGAGAGACCGTATTGGATTTTACCCACTCGTATGACTTAATTGTGGCTGATACTTGGCTTAAGAAAGATTCCCACTTGATAACTTCCCCTAACGAAGCAAATGCAACTCAAATAAACTTCCTGCTCATAAGGAGGGAAGATAGACAAAGTTGCATAGATTGCAAGGTCATCCTAGGAGAGAATGTGGTTACCCAACACCACCGACTATTGGTAATGACTATCTGCTTGAAAGAGAGTGGGAAAAAGAATGTAGTGAAGGAGAGCCAAGGATAAGATGGTGAACTTTGAGGGATGCAAATGCGAAGGTTTTCATAGAGAAAGTGATCAATGAGGCGAACTGGGATAGAGAGGCAGATCCAGATGTAGCTTGGTCACATATTAAGAACTCTTAAAGTGGCCAAGGAGATCTTAGACGAATCAAGGGGGAGGACTATAGTGCATGAGGATACTTCTTGGTGGAATGAAGAGGTGAATGCCACAACTAAAGATAAAGAGAAGGCCATCTGGCATTGGAAAAATGTAGGACCGATGAGACCTTCGCAGAGTATAAGGATGCCAAATGTAAGGTGAAGGTCGCTATTGGCAAGCCAAAGAAAAGATTTTTCAGGAGTTTATGAAGGTTAGACTCTAAAGGGGGAGAAAAAGAAATCTACAAAATGGCAATGTGAAGACAGGAGGTGAGGAAGGCTATTAGCTTGGTAAGGTGTGTCAAAGATAAGAACCACAAGGTTTTGGTTCAGATAGGTGGTGGGGGTACTTTAATTGTTTAACGATAGTCAAGGAGGGGTCATAGGAGATACATTAGTGGATGCGGAGGAAATTAACATGGAATGTGTGCGGAGAATTAAATGGGTAGAGGTGGAGACTGCATTGAAGAAGATGAAACCAAAGAAAGCAGTTGCGGTCGGTGGTATACCAGTGGAGGTGTCTGGGTAAGGTGGGTATAGATTGGCCAACAAATTTTGTTTGTTTAACAAGGACGGAAAGACTTCGAGGATCCCACAAGATTGACGAAAAAGCACTTTGGTTCCAGTTTATAAGAACAAAGGAGATGCCCAAGATTGTTCTAACTATCGAGGATCAAGCTTATGAGCCACACTATAAATTTGTGGCAGAGGGTGATAGAACATAGGTTGAGGGCATGTACAAGCATCTCAACCAATTTGGTTTTATGTGTGGGAAATCTACTATGGAAGCAATTCATTTTGTTAAGATAAATGAAGTTCTCTAGGGCGCGGAAGAAGGACCTCCATATGGTTTTAATCGATCTAGAGAAGGCTTATGACAAGGCTCAAAGAGATGTACTTTGGTGATGAAGAAAGGTGTACCACGAAGGTATATTGACGTGGTTAAGGATATATATTGGGAGGTGCCCATAAATGTTAGGACTTGTGGTGGGTTGACTAAAGATTTTTCTGTAATAATTGGGTTGCAACAAGGGTTGGTGTCAAGCCCTTTTCTTTTTGCAGTGGTTATAGATGAAGTAACAAGGTCAATCTAGGATGAGGTACCATGGTGCATGCTGTTTCCGGATGATATCATATTTGTGGATGAAACTGAAGATAGTGTTAATGCCAAATTAGAGCAATGGAGGCGAATTTTGGAGTCTAGAGGGTTTAAGCTAAGTCGTACTATATGGAATGCCACTTTGGGACTCAGAAGGGTGAAAGTGATACGGTCAGGGGTGTGCATAATTCGTTCCGGACCGGAATTTAGACCGGACCGGTCGGACAATTCTGTGTGGTCCTTGGTCCACAAAAATTTGTGATTTCGGGTTTCCGGTCCAGTCCAAGACCGGAAAATTCAGGTCCAGACCGGTTTCCTTGAAAAAACTAGTATTTTTAGGGAATTAATGTAAAAGTTTTATATATATAAAGGTTTTTTTTAGCTAAAATACAAAATTTATTTATGTTTTATATATCATTATATTCTACTTAATATATATATATGGGGAATAATATTTTTTTGTAAGTAATAGATATTTTAACAAAGCTACAAATTCAAGTCCAACCAGTCCAAAACAGGTCCGGATCGAAAAAATCACGTCCGGTCCAGTCTCCAGTCCAAGGAAACTAGAGATTTCGTTCTTCCAATCCAACCGGTTTCGTTTCGGTCCGGTCTGGTCTAGGACTGGTGCACACCTCTAGATGTGGTGGTGAGGTTAGACGGAAAAGTTCTAGATATGGGGGAATGTTTTCAATATCTTGGGTCATTTATTTAAAAGAATGGTGATACTGACCAAGATGTGGCACATAGTAATAATTTTGGGTGGCTTAAATGGAGAGCAGCCACGGTAGTTTCATGTGACAAAAACATCCTGTTAAAGTTGAAGGGAAAATTCTACACGACTGCCATAAGACAAGACTAGTGTTGCTCTACGGCTCTACGGTACAGAATGTTGGGCTTATAAGAAACAGCACATTCAAAAGGTAAGAGTTATGGAGATGCGGATGTTGAGACGAATGTGCGGGAACACTCTAAGGGATAGAATCAGAAATGAAGTCATACATGAGAAAGTTGGTGTCGCAAACATTGTAAGCAAACTAAGGGAAAATCGCTTGCGTTGGTTCGGACATGTGAGACGGAGACCTCTGGGAGCCCTGGTGCGAAGAGTGAAAGGGTGGGATCATGGAGATCTCAAATAAGGTAGGGGGAGTCCGAAAATGACTTGATGGGAAGGGGTTAGAAAGGATATGAAGCTTTTACATTTATAGGAGGATGAAGTTCTCGTTCATAGGGGATAGAGGACAATTTATGTGGATGTTATGCGACCATGTGCTATATATATGTGCTAATGATTTTTTCTATCTGAAATTTAATAAAATGGATGGTAAAAATGCGCATGCAAGTGGACAAAATTGTTTTGCTTCGCATATATATAGAAATCCACTGAAAACAACAAGTTTGCTAAAAACCGTAAAAACAACAAAAAAAAGGGTAAATGTAAAGCTTACAAGTGGTACAGGTACTTTTACAATAAAATTTTCATCATTTATGAAAATGTCATTAATGAAGTACGTGTACCCGACTAACCTTGTATGTACCAGTTGTCACAGTGAAAAACGGTTTTCTCATGATCTTCTTTCTATATATAGAAAAATATATATACATCATTAGTTTCCTATTGGATTTCCTAAAATATTTTCAAAGTGGGTTAAAAACTTTTTTTAAGGTTTTCAAGAATCAAAAATTAAACATGCTTTTCTATTCAAGAATGTTAACAAGTGATTATAAATCATAACTGTGATATTTCAATTCTTGCTATTTGGATTTAACAAAAAGTAAAATAAAATCAGAAGATGTTAAAGTGGTTTAATTACTATTTTATTTAATCCTTTTGGGTTTTCTACATGGTGCCCTTGAGATATGGAGTTTTCTACATTATGC
>PYUH01000391.1:31084-59188 GCA_016808085.1 Suaeda aralocaspica
ATTTTGCCCCCCCCCCCCCCCAAATTTTAAGTTCTACATGGTGCCCTTGTGGTATCATTAGTTTCTACACGGTGCCCTTGCTTTCATGTTGGAACTAACTTCCGTTTAACATTTTTACTTTATCCTCACAGCCCCATAATCTCCTCCCATCACCTTAGTCCTCCATTGATGTCCTATTGTCCCATCACCTTAATCCTCCATTGATATCCCATTACCATCTACATCACCTCCTCTGTCACTTGTAGCCCCTCCTCCAACTCCCCCTACTTCTTCCCCATCTCTACTCCATCCCCACCACGCATAAACCGCACATCCCCTTTGCCTATGGTGGTCCCACCACCTTCAAGTCTTCAACGAACTTGTGAACCCACCATCATTTGCCATCAAACCAGCCTGTAAATCACCCTAAATACCAGATCATATAGCAACAAAAAACCCAAGCAAGCCATCCAAAAATTTGATTGCAAATTAAACCCACCAAATTAAACCTTTCAAAAATTAACTAAACCCATAAACATTGAAACTTTCATTTAAAAAATGTCAATTTAAACAATACCCCATTGATTCATTGAAACAAGCATTGTCATCATCCTTTTATTTTCTCGCCTTATCCATCCACCAATTACCCAAGAACCTTGATATTTTCTCTCTATGTTGATTTTTGATGGGTCATAAGGTGATTGTTGTTTGGTGATTACAATTTTTGAGAAATTAATTGTTGTGTTTGTCGATTTTCCTTTTTGATTTCTCTCAGCAGTAGTTGTAGGAAGAATTTGTTTTGGCAAAATTAGCAGTATGTTAATTAAAGTGCCAATAATTAATATTCAATTATATTCAACTATCGTCATTTTCTCGAGAAAAAAAAACCATCAATGGTGTGGTTTATAGGAGAGAGAAGGGTGGAGAGAGAGATGATTAATGGTGGTGCTATTGTGCTGGGAGAGTTTGGGAAGACAGAGGAATGGGATGATGGTCGGAGGAGGAAGGGAAAATGGGTTAAGATGAGGAAGGCGAAAGACGATTAGTTAGAGTTAACGGAGAATTTGATGATTATTAATGGCACGGGCACCATGTAGAAACTAATTGCACCTTAAGGGCATTCTGTAGAACTTCTGTTTTGGGAGGGCACAACGTAGAAAAGTTGATACCTTGGGGGCACCATGTAGAAAAACCCTATTCTTTTTTATCTCAATAGGTCGAAGTGCTACACCTGGTGCACTTAAGTTATTAACTAGTAACAGGGGTGTTTTCTCTTCCTATTCTTCATCTATAATCATCAAAGTGTTTATAAAACCAATTAATATTAGTTTGACTATTTTTTTTCACCTTAATATTGCTTATTACTATTTTTTATTTTTGATTTTTCTATGATGTTGGTCAATAAAAAGCCTTGATATTTGTTCTTCACTTATGTAATCCTTTCTTTGTCCTAGCATTGTGGTTAATTGGTTACACTTTGATATTTGTGGATTATTAGTCTTTTTAGGTGATAAGTGGTTGAGCGGTTATCAATTGTTATTTTATGTGAAACGGTTATGTGATAGAAGTAAAGGGGTATTTTCTAAAATTTGATGAAAGCGCAAGTGGAGTAATTTTTATGTGAAAGTCACTTATCACATTGAACTATCTATTCCACTGTTGATGTCAATTAATAAATTTCTATTTATCATAAACTGAAAGCTGCTCATAGATGAATGCATATGCCTAGCTTTGCATCAAGCAAATATCATATGATACATGCAAGTTATCGAGTAAGAATTGATCTATTTAATTTGTTTAGAAATATTTAGAAAGTTATATAGGTTATAATATCTTACAAATGATTTTGACATTTTAGGTACCACTCTCTCATTAAGCTGCTTCGAGCTTTTCTACGTAGAGCTAAGAAATGCCATCATAAATTTTTATTGGAGAAGCACTGTTCTATTCGACCCCTTCTTCATGGAGATGCAGATAGATATGGAGGCGGAGATGTTTGTTCTGCTAATCAGGTCTACTCTCATGAACCTGTATGCTAATCCAACTATCTAACTTGAGGCATTCTATTTCATGTTTCCGAACATTGATTAATATAATGTTTTGTCTACTATCATGCTTATAGTGTCCATTTGATTTCAATCAATATATTCTGTGTGTGCCATGTTAAGTTGTATCTATTTTTTTATTTGTTAAACATTTTTTTTACAGTATAATTTTTTTCCTTTTCCCATTCTTGCAGGCTTATTTTTGTAAAAACAAATATATCTCCCCATTTAATGCTATATTTTGAGTACTTTGATAATCATTTAATTTTCTATGTTCTTCCTGGTTTAGTTTCATGAATTATGCTATAAATTATTAGCATAGAGATGTATTATTATTGCCTTGTTTAGAAATCAGGAGTAAGCTTTAGCTGAATAGCAGATTGTATTGGTAGAGGGTGGTAGAGGGTGATTTAACGTTAATTTTTTATTTTTGAAATTGGTGTAAATGTTTGGTAAATGGTAGATTACAACTTGATTGGGCAAAAATGATTGTTAAAAACACTAACGTTATTTAATGAATTTGAATTTTCTTCTTGTGTGTGAACATAAATACATACAATATATATGTATGCACTAAAGTGGTTGTCGCTATTACCTATTTTCCCTTCGAAATCACATAATTTTATTTATTTTGTTTTTCCTTAGACTATTACATATTAAAAACTAAATAGATGAAAAACCTTAGAAATTATTCCTCCTAATTCGTACTTATGCTAGTGACGATATTGGAGGGAAGCTTGGGGGAAGAGGATTTTTGCAGATGATTTTTGTGACTCCTCTTACTAATTGCTGTCTAGGTGAAAGCAATATTTAAACACAAAAGAGAATGTTATCTGGGCGCGGGAAAATGTAAGACCGATGAAACCTTTGCAACATATAAGGATGCTAAATGTAAGGCTAAATTCAAGCGAAAGAAAAGGTTTATCAGGAGGTTGATGAAAGCTTATACTCTAAAGAGGGAGAAAAAGAAATTTATACAATGGCAAAGTGAAGACAAGAGGTGAGGAAGGCTTTGGCATTGTAAAATGTGTGTAAGATAAGAAACACAAGGTTTTGGTTTAGGATGAGGACATAAAAGACAGAGGATAGGGGTAATTCGATGAATTGTTTAATGATAGTGAAGGACTTGTCACATGAGACATGTCTGTAAGTGCGGATGACATTAACATGGAATATGTGCGGAGGATTATGAAGGTAGAAATAGAGACTGCATTGAAAAGGATGAAACCTAATACGGCGGTTGGGCTCATGGTATACCGTTGGAGGTGTCCGGATAAGGTTAGTATCAATTGGCTAAAGATTTGTTTAACAAGGTTTAGATAACTTTGAGGATCCCACAAGATTGGCGAAAGAGCTCCTTGGTTCTAGTTTATAAAAACAAAGGAGATGCTTAAGATTGTTTTAACTATTGAGGGATCAAGCTTATGAGCCACATTATGATGTTGTGGGAGAGGGTGATAGAACACATGTTGAGGCCATGCACAAGCATCTCAGAAAACCAATTCAGATTTATGATTGGGAGATCCATTATGGAAGCAATTCATTTGTTAAGACAAATGATGGAGTTCTATAGGGCGTGGAAGAAGGGTCTCAATATGGTTTTCACTTATCATTGATCTAGAAAACGCATATGATAAGGTTACGAGGGATGTACTTTGGTGGGCAATGATGGAGAAAAATCTCCCACGAATGCACGCTGTTAAGGATGGTTATCAAGATGTGTCCACAAATGCGAGGACTTGTGGTGGATTAACAAGAGACTTCCCTATAAACAATTGGGTTGGATCAAGGGTTGGCGTTAAACCCTTTTCTTATTGTAATGGTTATAGATGGAAGTACAAGGTTAATCTAAGATGAGGTACCATGGTGCATGTCGTTTGTAGATGATACCGTATTGGTGGATGAAACTAAAGATGGGGTCAATGTTAAGATAGAGCAACGGAGCCAAATGTTGAGGTCTAGAGGCTAAGTCGGAGTAAAACGGGGTATGTGGAATGTCGCTTTGGCTACTGAAGGGGGAAGGCGATGCTATGGTGAGATTGGACGGAAGTTTTCTAGATATGAGGGAATTCATTAAATATCTTGGGTCATTTATTCAAATGAATGGTGATGCCACCAAGATATGGCCAACAGGATTAAGTCAGGGTGGCTTAAATGGAGAGCAGTCGGGGGAGTGTTGTGTGACCGCAACATTCCTCAAAGTTGAAGAGGAAATTCTACCATAAGGCCTGCAGTATAGATTGTCGGAATTATAAGGAGTACATTCAAAAGGTAGGGATTTTGGAGATGCGGATTTTAAGATGGATGTATGGAAACACTCTAAAGGATTCACAGGAGAGTTGGTGTCACATACATTACAAGCAAACTAAGGGAAAATCTCCTGCGTTGGTTCGAACATGTGAGATGATCATGGAATTCTGGTGTGACGAGTGGAAGAGTAGGACAATGGACATCTAATCGAGGTAGGAGGAGACCAAAAATAATTTGTTTGGAAGGTATTAGAAAAAACATGAAGGTTTTGGATTTACAGGAGAATGAGGTTCTCGATCGTAGGCTATGGAGGAGGAAATTTTATTTGGATGACAACATGGAATGATTAATTTTGGTTCATGTAGTTGACCCCAATTATAGGACTAAGGCTTTAGTCAAGTGAAATCAGATCCCCGTTATGTGAATTCTCCTTTGGTGGAGGCATTTTTAAGCAACCTCAAAATGCTGTGTTTGTTCCTATTGTAACCAGCATTGTGCTAGATTTAATTTTGAGCTTACATTTTTCTTCTTTGGGACACAAAAAAGACTCGGTAATTTTTGTAGAAAAATTGAAGATTTAAGACATCATCAGCTCCCGTCTTAGTATAATTAACATATTATCTCTACTGAAGATTGAATCCTTGTTGGACATAGATTGACTCAACTACAATGAGCTTTGCGTTCTCTCTCTGTTTTTTGTTTTTCTATCTTGTTTACTTTGACTCAAATTGTCTCACTTATCAATTTCAAACACTTTAGCATGTTATTTATTAACAAAAAGCATCTATAGGACAATTGAGAGACGATTTTTTGTTCAGTTGGGCAATTGGAACTGGTGGTTGGCTTAGGTGCATGGCCTTAGGAGCTTGTTTTATTTATTAATTAGGACAAGAATGTTTCTAAGATTAACACATGTTGTAATGTCAAGACTGAATGACTGAATACTTTTCTCCCATTGTGTAATGTTTGTTAACAAGATATTTTTGTATCTGTTTAACAGATTGTTATTGTACCTCTTCATATAGCTAATTGTATGCTTGTTTTGCAGCCTAGCAATATGAGATCAGCTTTATCAGGTTATACGCAGGGCATGAGTCAAGGAATGGCCAAGAAGCTTTCTCATACCAAAACAAGGAATTGCAGTAGAACAATTGGAGTCGGTCAGAATCAATTTAGTCTCAAACAACCTTATTGCTTAAAAGATGAAGCTGTAAAGTTTGTTTGGGCTGTTTGCCGCAGCATTGTTCCTCCTGAACTCTTAGGATCTCCATCAAGCTGCAGAAATTTGCGGAAAAGTATCTCTAGATTTATAAGGCTGCGAAGATTTGAGAAATTTTCTTTGAAGCAATGTTTGCATAAACTAGATGTATCAAAATTCCCATTTCTATCAAATATGAAATCCTTTAAATACTCTGATGCTCTGTCCTTCAAGCCTGAGACTAAGCGGATCTCTGGTGTGTTGCCTAAATCACGAGTTGCTTTGCAACAGATGCTTCTGGAACGATGGATTTGGTGGTTCTTTTCTCATATAGTGGTGCCCTTGGTACAAACCAATTTTTATGTCACTGAAAGTGAGCATGGTAAGCAGAATTTGTACTTCTATCGGAAATCAGTTTGGAGGAAACTGAGTGGTAGAGTCATTACATGGTTGGAGGAGCAGACTTACCGCTCCTTGGACAATGCATCTGTATCGCAGATATTGAGCAAGAGGTCATTTGGTTTCTCTAAGGTTCGACTTAACCCCAAAGTGAATGGAGCCAGGCCAATTGCAAATCTGAAGGCACCTTCCAGATTTTGCACTAAACAATCTCTTTTTCATACTTGGCTCAGCAGAAAGCAGATGAAGGAAAGAGCACATAACAGATATGTCCCTTTGTTGAAGTCTGTAAATACTGTTCTGCAGGATTTGCATGTCATATTGAAAGATGTGAAGGTAAAGGAACCGGAAAGGTGGGGCTCAACAGTTTTTTCTTATACTGATATCCATAGAAAATTGTGTTCATTTTTGAGGCATCTGAAGGAAGGACAGCCGACCATGCCTTCGGTATACATTGTAGTTTCAGATGTAGAAAAGGCATTCGATACTGTCAACCAGGATAAGCTTCTTTCGATACTGAATGGCATACAAATGGCAGACACATATTCCATACAAAAGTCCTCTGAGATCTTCTGCTTGAAAAAGTCATTGTGGATATCTAAGAATCTAAAGTTGGTGAGTCGATGTAACAATAGCAATGTTACAGAAGCCATTCTTCATGTTCATCGGAGGAATTGCCAGACAATAGTTGTTAACCAGGTAATTTAGTTGGTAAATTGTTCTTCAAAGCTCTCTGTATATGAAAAATAGATAACAAGATGCACAAGTGACTATTGCTTTTGACTTACAACTTTGCGCTCATTGAAAAGAAACTCAGAACACTTACCAAGGATAGGATTTGTGAAAAATGTTGGTTAAAAATATTAGGTTTACCAATTTAGATACGAACTTTTAATGTAAGCAAGGTTAGATAGATGTATCTATTGACTATTGTGCATTCTGATCTAAATGCATGTTTTCACTTTGCAAAATCAATCTGGCTTTTTAAAAGAATTCAGAAAAATATATTCTTTGCATATCTGTAACGAAACATGGTTTTGTTTTGTTTTATTTTTATTTTTTTCATGCAAGAAAAGTCTGTTGCTGTTATTAGGGGTGCATCTTTGTACAATATTCATGCTAGGTACAATTATACAAGCCCAAAGTTGTAGATGTCAAAAGACCAAAGTCACATATTATAAATCACTTTAGGCAACCGATCTCAAAGCTCAAGCCTCATGCTGACTGATTAAAGTTAAGAAATTGATAATGTGATTGATAATTCTTGAAAACATAAAAAGAGACTGATATTACAAATTTCATGTCTGATCTCTCGCAAGCTGTGTCAAAAATTAATGAAATGCTGCTATATTTTATTACAATTATCTCTATTTACAGTGGGTTTGATTCTTTTTCCCCTTGTGTCTTCTCTTTATAACCGTCTATCTTCCTACACTCGTTCTTTTGCTCAATGTACATTGTGATTTGACTGATTTTCATATTACTACTTTCTGTTAGGCCCATTCAGTGCATAGGGCGCATCTGTGTGATATACTGAATAAAGTCAATAAACAGTGATTTATAGCAGACATAGCTATAAACTTGTATGTTAGTTTCTCCATCCTTTTTCTCAAATCGAACTAAGTAGCGAAAGTAGTGAGAGAAAGTGATGGACCCCCACTTATTGAATATAAAAAAATTGGTAAGTAATTGTATTATAGAGAAGTGGGGGATCATTATTTTCATAAGGTTACTGTAAAAGGTGTGGGGAAAAGAGAAGTCAATTTATCACATGTAGCATTTATTATGACATTTCCATTTTAGTGAAGCGATGCATTAATATATAAATGAAGCTTAATTTATTTTAACATGAAGTTTTTGGTACTTGATGTACGTAAACAATTATTATAGGAAATATATTGCACAGTTACAAATTTACGTAGCAGTTTATTGTTTTTATTAATTATTTTAGTTTGTTATAGATGTGCAATATAATGCTTCCTTTAGGAAGGCAGTTTTGTTTTGGGCAACAGTAAGAGGTATGATGAAGCTCCTTAATAAATATAATTTGATCAATTGCAGGAGCAAAGCATGTCGATAAGGAGGGAGAAACTCTACTCTATTTTGAAGGAGCATCTGAAGCACAATGTGCTCCAGTTAGGTGGAAGTTTTTATTTGCAAACTGTTGGTATTCCTCAGGGTAGTATTTTGTCAACTTTACTTTGCACTTTGTACTATGGACACATGGAAAGGAATGTTATATTTCCATATCTTGAAAAAAGCGCTCATGGTGTTCGATCTGACAATCACAAAGGTTCTGCTGTTCTTGAAGCTACTCCAGAAGTATCTTGTTCACCTCCCAAGTATCTCTTACTTAGGTTTGTTGATGATTTTTTGTTTATATCAACATCCAAAAGCCAGGCTACTAGCTTCTTATCTAGGATGCGAAAAGGAATCCGAGCATACAACTGTTTTATGAATCAGGATAAATTCTGCACGAATTTTGATTATGGTGGAGTACATAAGCTTGATTCAAATAGACTGTTAGTAGGAAGTGACGGTGAATCATTTTTGAAGTGGAGTGGCTTGCTTATCAATAGCTGCAGTCTTGAGGTTCAGGCAGACTACAGTAGGTAACACCCGTCCTATACCTGCTGTTTTGTTGCTTCAACTGATATTTTGTTATACTTTTATATCTGTGTATAGAAGAACCTAAAATTGTGTTGCTTATCTAGAACATGATGATTATTATGTTGAAATTGTGCTGTTTCGCATGTATTTTGTCCTTTTTGGAAAATGTTGTTCAGTGATAATTATTTTTATTCATATTGTCAATGTTTAGAAGAATTTCCAGTGTCCATACCATCATTGCTGGAGGCATCAAAATGAATGCATTTATCCTTAAGACAATTGAAAGGCTGTCTCATATACACCTGCAGAGTATAAATTTTAGCCATTGCTGTGAAAATGTGGTTTAACTTCTTTCTGAACAAAAAATTACTAGTGGAAGTGATTTTAAACAACAATAACTTCAAATGGAAGAGTTCAAGCCTCTGAATATTAAAAAAGATAACTTAGTCTTTCTGTTTGCTAGAGCATTATGCTGCTTCATGTACTTTTGCCATTTTGTACCTTTGAAAGGTATAAGTTGTCATGAAATAGTATATACTTTAATGCACTATTTAGCTATTTAGCAAACAAATCTTTGTTATGTGTTCATAGTCTTGAAAGGCACTTACCTATTGCATCATTCAGAACCAAATAGTTATGGTAGTTTTGGTGCTCAAGCTTTACCCAAGTGATGGCAGCAATCATTGAAAAATTGTTGTTTGCCTCCATTTTTGTTTTCTTGTNTTTTTTTGTTTTTTTTTTTTTTTTTCCTTTTCTTAAAAAAATATTTTGAAAGTTCTGTTGTTGTTATTGTTGTGGTGTAGAAGAAAATGGAAGCTTTCTTTATATGTAAGTTTGTAGTAATGAACCATTTGGTTTAATATCTCTTTTCCTATTATACTTCGCATTTGAATCGGTATCTGATGGAGGTATGATGCTTTTATGTAGCTTATTCTTATTTGTTGAAAACTTTAGCTGGTTATAATATTATTGTCCAATATTTAATGTACTTATGTGAACTGGATTCATTCTGTACCTACGATGGTTATAATTATCCGTCAAATTCAGTTACTTCCTCCATAGTTTTCTATTCTAGTTGTAACAATGTGTGTTGCACGTTTTCCTAGACAACTTTTAGGCGATAATTAGCAAGCAAAAGATCATGTGATTATAATTAGGGAAGAACTACATTACTTTTGCCACCAACCAGAGCAACCACCGTCACCCACCACCACAGCCTCCTACTGTCACCTACTATCCCCACAATTACCACCTAAACCACCCTACCAAAAGCACCATTACTATTACGAATACAACAAAAGCCTCAACAACCACCCTCCAATCACAATTTGTGCTACCCACCAATTCTTTGGATCACATCTCAACTAACCTCTTTCAACCTTATATCACATCTCAACTACCCACCCCACAACAACAACAACCAAAATTAAAATTGAAGTTCACGGGCGAGGCTGATAAGAGGAGTTTATAACAAAACTGAAAACAAACTTATGTAGAATTCAATATCGAAAATTACTCTCTAGGGTGAGGATTTGATTGTTGGGCATTGTTTCGTTGGTGGTGTTGGTGGTTCGAGTTGAATTAGTTATTCAAATTGGTGGTTTGAACTTATGACTTAACCTAGGCTTTGAATTTTGGGTTCACAACCACCAAGTTTGAACTTCAACCAACCATCATTAAAACTTGTAAGTTGGTGGTGGAAAGTTTGGTGAGATGGTGTTGGGAATCCTTTTTGGTGGTGGATATGGTGGCGTTGCAACTAAAAGGAAATTTCCAATTATGGAAATTGTTGTTACTAACTAAATAACAGAGGAAGTATTTATTATTACTGATTTGAAAACTTGCTACAATTCATCTTATTGGGCCTTTGTTGGAGCAGGTACCTCAGTGATCATCTGAGTTCCACATTAACAGTGAACTGGGAGCACAGACCTGGACGTCATTTGAAGGCCAAGTTGTTCTTTTATATGCAACCTAAATGTCATCCTATGCTCTTCGATGCAAGTATAAATTCACCAGCTACCATTAGGCTAAATGTTTACCAAGCTTTTGTGGTGTGTGCAATGAAATTTCATTGCTATGTTTGTCAGTTGTCATTTTGGTGCAAAATTCAGCCTGATTCCTGCTTGTCTAGTATCGAGAAATCAGTAAGGTATGTCCAAAATTATAAATTTTGTTATCTTCTTGTAATGCTAATTTCTTGTAAGTCACTAGTCAAGAAGACTTCCCAATGATGCAAAGTCATTCATTGATACCCAAGAGTGATTATTTCATAGTTTTTTTAAGGTTGTATTATTTAGGAATATGATATTTTGTATGCATTTAACAAGGTTGTTGTACGACTTTCGATTTTTTTTATTTTCAGATAACTTTTCAAATTGTGTACTCCGTGTATGTGTTGTTGATGATGGTGAATTTAGTGATTTAGAAGTATAAATATATCGTTTATAATTGATTATTAGATGTATATAAATTAATGAATTAAGCTGAACTAGTTATATGAAAATATTTGTTTGCTCAATTTGATTGTTATATGTGGAATTTTTAGAACGAAAAGAAGTGATTTAAAAAAACTCTAAAAGCATTGTTGTTAATTTATGATTAGGATCGATCCGCTAGTTTACTTGTGTGGTTGTGCCCACCCATTGTGTGCCCCTGTTTATTCCATCTTTTGATTGCCAGGTACATGTACAAATTGATGAGGCGAAAGATGCACAGAGTTAACTGTGAATCTGGCTGCAATCATTTTCTTCAACTAGGGAGAAAAGAAGTTATATGGCTTGGATTAACTGCATATATTCGAGTGCTAAGCAAGAAAAGATCAAGGCATGCTGAATTGCTACGTCTCTTAAGAACCAAGATGGCTGCAGTTTCAAGTGTTGGGCGTTCCTCTAAGCTCAAGTATGCAGTTGATGATTCTCATTCTTCTTACCTGTGGAAAATCAAATACTAGTTAGTTACAAGCATTTGAACTCTACTGTTGTCTTTTAGGATGTTGTTAACTTCAAATTAGCAATTCTGTTCTCGTTTATTATTGATAAATGAACTTCATCACAAGCTGTATGCTCCCCCAATCGTTTGTATTTGGTCGTTTTGTTGTGAAGGATCATCTCAAACAGAATTATTTGTGTGGTGGGCTGATTGCGAAGCGACCCATGTTGAATTATTAGCTACAGTGGACAAATATCATTTTGGATCTTGTGCCAAAATCAACGCTGATCATTTTCAGTTTCTTATTACTACCTTTATTGGCAATAATCAGACATTTTTCCTACATCCGAATTAAATTATTATAAATAATTTGAAATGAGGTAGTGTATGTTTCGAGATATACACCCGTTTTATTCGGATAAAATAACAAGTTATCTTTATAAAATTACAAGCCAATTTCTTAAAACAAAGCTCACAAATTCAAAATAGTTAAATTTTTAAGTGATATTATTTACACCAAAGTAAAAGGCTCAAATTAAGATATCAAAAATTATTTGAAGTACTTGATTTTTGAGCAATTTTCAAGGATATTTAAATATTTCTAGTAACATAATAAATAGTTTTTTGTCAATAACTACGTAGATGTTTAGTTTTTTGTGAATAACTACCTACATTTCAAAATAAATTATACAACTACCTACATGTTTCAATTTTTTGTGAAACACTAACAACTAACGTTTTCCATCCAAATTTAACGTTAGTGGACCCCATCTTTTACGTTTCCCTTCCAATTATGGTTAACGTATGAAATTACTAAAATGCCCCTTAATGAAAATACTAAAATGCCCCTTAATTAATGAAAGAGAGATTGAATACTTCTCTTCTCAATTAAGTCATTCAATTTTGAACCCACACAAAAAAAAAGTCATTCAACTTTTCATTCATTTGTCAATCATAAAAACCTAATCTCAATTCAATCCTCACTTCAACTCCTAATTAACCAAATTAGAATGCTTAAACCCTATTTTGTGGGAGTTTTTAAATTGAAGAATCCCAAACTTGTGTCATCGTTTCGCAAGAACTTGAAGGTGTGTTAATGGAAGTTAGTAGTGTTGGTGGAAATGAGTTACTTATTTGTGGAAGTGAAACAAAACAATTGTTAAGCTTGTTATCTGTCATTCAAGATTATGCTTTTGTTGTTTTTATAAATTTGGGGATCAATCTAGAATTTGGAGAACATATAAAACACACGCACAACTTTTTAATTATGCAAACACATACCTTGACTTAGGTTTTAAAACAAAAAGGCCCAAATCTATTTTAAGTTTTAGAGTTATTTTAGCAACAATTTTGGAAGAGAAGAAAAGGAAGAGGAGGAGGAGGAGGAGGAAATGAGCGTTGCAAATGAAATGAATGGTTATGACCCACTAACGTTCAATTTGGATGAAATATGTTAGATGGAAGTGTTTCACAAAAAAAAAAAAAAATATGTAGGTAGTTATGTAATTTTTTTTTGGAATATAGGTAGTTATTTACAAAAACACTAAACATGTAAGTAGTTGTTGACAAAAAAAGCCTAATAAATATTGTAAAACATATAGTTTATATAGTACATCTTATAAATACCTGCAGTAATTAATATAAATCATGTAATAATAAAAACATATAATTAATTTTAATAGAATAATAATAAATAAAAACAAGAATAATTATCTCATAAATGAAACAAGAGATAGAATCCATAAAACATACAACTAAAGCAAAATAGTTTTAAAAAAACAAATAAAGAAGCTGTAATTATTATACATAGAACATAGAATAATGTCTTACAGAACAAATCCAAGATGTAAATCATATACAATTATTTACTATGCATAAAACATGTAGTAACATAATAACCTATATTAATTATTAAAAAAACATTCAGTAATAAATATAGAACACAGACTATTATCTTATAGTTTATAAAATATTATTATTTATTGAGAACACGTAGTGATATATTACAAAATATCTATAAATTATTATAGAATATGTTATACATTATTGTACATGGAATATTATATCAAAGAACAAACAAAAAATATTATAAAACAATGATATTACCTTATAAAACAAGCATTACGACAGATTATCAAAAAAAAAAACATTGCAAGTTATAAAATATGTTACTATTAATAAAATAATGTCTATTATAAAAGACGTATATATTACACAATTTAAAACAAACTAATAGAGGTTATCATGGGTCGGGCCGGGTTCAAGCCAGGCTTGACATATTAGAGAAGGCCTGATAATCGAGCTTGGGCCGGGCTGGCCATAGGTTCGGGCCTAATTTTGTTGTCCAAAGCCCGAAAATTTGAAGCGGGTTTGGCAGGTCTTTTTGGCTTTTTCGGGCCAGGCCTAAAAAATTAACTAAACTTCTTAAATTTAAACTGCCAAAGCCCGCGAGAAAGTTGAAAAAATAGGGTCGGGCCTAACCCGAATTCGGGCCAAAAATATCATGCCCAAAGCCCGCAATTTTTCGGGTCGAGTCGGGCTCGTAGGCCTTATTAAGGTTGATCAACCCTACAAACTAACCTTTGAATGAATTCTTCAACATCTAGATTTAACTATTATTTATCAAAATTGAAGGTTCAACTTCATATCAATCTTCATCTTATATCATCAATTTTATGACAAAATTTCCAGAACATTCACACATATTTCATCCAAGTGACAAAAATTTGTAGGTTAGAGAAGGCAAAAGAAGATTTTATTGTATGATGCATAGAGAATGAAGAAGAAGAAATCTAGAGAGAAAAAGAGACGGGTTTGAATGTTAGAGAGAGAATGAGGTTTGCAAAAGATAATGAAATAATTAGATATAGTAGGTCATTTCATTACAATCTCATCAATATTTTAATTTTTTAAACTGAAAAATAGTAAAAAGTTATTTTTACAAAACATTAAGTGTAATTTTAACGAAAATAACATTAGGTATAATCCTGCTAGCTATTCATAAACATGAAGTATGTTTCATTGAACATAAGGTTTATAAGAATAAACATACTCAATGTTCTGTAAAATACACATGAAATGTTTGTAAGATAATTAAATACGAGTATTATAAAACATCAATTATTACTTCTCATATAAAGAGATACATTATTATAACAAATTAAAGAAAGATAAAGAAAAAACATCTTCTACATATTAACTTAATTGTTCAATAAATAATACTCCCTCTGTTCCCTATTTTTTCTTTACATATGCTTTTGGGATGTTCCATAATTTTTTTTGCCAAACAATTTTATTAGATTTATAATATTTTTTTATTAAGATGGACCCATACATCATCCACTATTAGTTGCAAGTTATTTTTCTTTCATCAATTATTACCCCACCACTATTATTATATAATATATCAAAATAAGAGGGTGATTAGTGAACGACATGAATAATACGAAATGGAGGGAGTATGTAAATGGTCTCAACTCTAGTTTTAATTACTCTTGTTGTACTACTAAGACACTTTAATGTTCTAAGTATCCAACATGTTATATAAATAAAAGATGTTTAATAAAAATAATTATTATTTTATTGAGCAAAAACAAGTGTATAATTGTTTTTTCAAGGCAATATATATTTTGATTTATAGATTTATTTATATAACGATATAATTATTCATGTATAGGTGCTAATATGAGTGGAGCATTTTCAATTAAAAAAAATTAACACTCGGCATTTGCAATTTCAAATCGCAACCACTTATGGTTTTCTTACTTTTTCATTCCACCAAAAAATTAATAGTTATATCACCACATATCCCTAAACTATATATAACATAATGTATAAAATACCCCGTTATTTCAAATGCACCATATATCCTTAAACATTTTACTAAATTCACTTAAAAAATTAAATCAAATTATATTAATTAAAATTTGTTAATTAAATTATCTAAATTAATTTTACCTACAACCTCCACTACTCCATCACCACACAATCAGTACCCCACAATTTTCTCTCCTCACCACTCTCTTCCACCACCACCACCACCATCCTCCCTCTCAGTCACCACAAACGCCGTCTCAGATGCCACTAACGCAGACCACCAAACCACCATCTCATCGTCAATGATCTTCAACCCCAACGATCGACCCCTCCACCAATGGCCCAACACCCTCGCCTTAAATTCAACACCCCGACAGAAATAGGACCACCTCACCCATCTAGAATTTGAACCACCCATCCATCCATACAAATCCTCAAGCAACCAAATTCACTACCTTCATTTACCCACCTAAAGCTGTTAAACTTTGAACACCACCCAAATGCTTTTAATTCAAACACCTCTAAAATTTGAAGAGTGGTTGAATCAAAGTGTTGTTATGGTTTAAATTTGAGTTTTTGGTGTACTATTTGTTTGCTTGGACCATTTTTTGGTGGTGGTTCGTTGTTGGTGTGGATCGAATTTTTTTGTGGAGGTGAGTTCGAAGTTGTTCATGATGCTTGTGGCGGTGAGGTGGTCGAAAGGTGGTATCATTTGGGCAGGCTGTTGGTTTAGTTAGGTGGTTTTGTGGTAGTGGTTTAGTTTGGGTGGTGAGCGAAAGAGAGAGACGATGATTGGGTGGTTTTGTTGTAGTGATTTAAGTTGGGTTGTGTCGATAAGTTAATTGTTGACTGTGACTGCTTGGTGGGCGGTAGCAGCGATAAGGTGGTAGTGGTGACTAAGTGGAGGTGATGGTGAGTGGGTGGTGATGGAAAAGATCAGAGGTGGTTGTGGTGGTGAGTGGGTAAAATTAATTTTTTTCATATAATTAGTTAGTTTGAATTAATACAATTTACAATTAATCAAACTTATTTTGTTGATTTGAAGTTAATAAAATGAAATTTAGTAAAATAAGGGTATATTATGAATTTAGTAAAATGTTGAAGGGCATATGATGCATTTCTGAAACAATAAGGGTATTTCATGCATTTTACAATAGTTCACGGATATGTTGTAAAATAGCCGTAAAATTAAAATTGGCCCTATTCTTAACATCGTGTTTTTGTCGAATAATTAAGCATATTTTTGATCTAAATGGGCAGTTTTTGGTTTCATTTACTTTTCTTAAAATCACTAACAAATTACTAAGTAACGAAGCTTATCTTATAGGATTGAGCTTTTTTTTAATGAACTGGAATTATTTTTATTAATTTGAGCGTTTTTATCCTCAATATAATTTTTTATAGAAATTATTAATATAAACTGAAAAGAACAAGGTCTTATACAACACTTTTTTAATACCATGATTTACATTTGTTTTGTGGTTCTCTTTAGTATTCTTCTACTTTTAAAAACTCCAGCATGTGTACATATTTGTGAAAATTACTTAGCTTATATATATCTATTGAATTAACACAAAAACTGGATTTGAAAGCTGTGAAATGTACGGGTAACTATAATATTTTATTGTAAAAGATTATCTAAAGTAATTTAATATATAATATTTTTTTATCTATTTAAGGGCAAGTATTATTTTAATGGATTTTCAAATGTTCTCAGTGAATATAAAGTTTATCATTTAATTTGAAACTATATTTTATTTCATTTAAAAATCAAATGAGCAATTGCTAAATTCTAATAGAAGTAATTTAATTGAACATGATTGATTTGAAAAGGATAAAATTCAATGCAGCGTTCTATATGCTCTTCAATTATTCGATATATGATAACCGTAAGTCTTTAACTCTCATAATTGTAATCATTCAGCAAAGAAAGTTATCAGCTTACTCTTATACTAAAATTATGTTTTCAATAATAACAATAAGTTTGGCTTAAATATTATAAGATAAGCAACAAATTTGCTACACTATCCAATAATAATATTGATTTATTTACTTGTAAAAGCAAATGATAATAAAATATATCAAATAAATATTCAAACTTTAGGACCAAAACAATTGACATATAATTTGAACATCAAAACATTGCTTAGAAAAATATAAAATGAAATACTACCACTGTTTCAATTTAGTTGCAACAATTGAATATTTTGCATTAATACTAACATACCTAAATGATGTCGTGATAACTAATCAACAAAGCGGACAAACGTGCAATGTAATTGAAATTCGGAAGAGTGTCCTAATATAATTACAGAGTAAAATTCGAACACAAAATGATACGGAGTAATTGCTTTGGTAAATTAATTCAGGTTTGGTGGTTGGGGCCTGATCTGAATTGGGGTATTTAGTTAAGTAATCCATAAGTCTGTATCATGACTTTGCCGCTATGAGGAAATCAATTTTTCCGGGGCTTAGGAGAAGCTAATACTCCATACCATATTATCAATTTATCCCCTCTAAAAATTATATATCACAAACAATTGTATAATTCAATATAGTTATCTCTGGCAATAATAATTCAACATATTTATCTCATAGACAATTTACTATTTAATATGATAGTTAGATTTTTATTTTGAACTTGATTCCCTTAATTTACATATGTGGTATGAAAAATTCACATAGTTGGTTTAGAATTAATAAAGTCCTACGTACGTGGTGCTCCAAATGCACAGGCTTTTATAATTTTTTTCCCAAAGATTAACTAATATTATACGATGTAAATTTTTTAACTTCAAATACTTTACCTCTATGATTTTTAATTGCTACATTTTGACTAAATGCATTATTTAGTTTAACATATTCATATGAAATCTTGTTTAATTCCTCCCGACGTGTACTTTTTAATGATATA
Organism: Suaeda aralocaspica; assembly: GCA_016808085.1. Taxonomy (NCBI): domain Eukaryota; kingdom Viridiplantae; phylum Streptophyta; class Magnoliopsida; order Caryophyllales; family Amaranthaceae; genus Suaeda; species Suaeda aralocaspica. The sequence goes on from PYUH01000391.1 coordinate 49,227, forward strand.
GTTTTTATAATTTTCACTAATACATAATGAGAGATATTCACTTTTTATGTTAAATTATCTATTTTCATTAGATTGGAAAAATATACATATTTTTTTTCCATAAATAATTAATCCAACGTGGTGCTATGAGAATTCTCTAAAAAAACCTATTAGAGACATAGAGGGGTAAATGTACTTCATCGATATATTTTCATAAATAATGAAAATTTTATTGTAAATATATCGATACCACTTTAATTGTAATATGTACTACATTAAACCTTATAAGTATCCCTTTTTTGTGATTTTTACGCTTTTCATCAAACTTAAGGTTTTCAGTGGATCCTCTCTCTCTCTCTCTCTCTCTCTCTATATATATATATATATATATATATATATATAAGAATAATTAAGTATATCCATTAATTGAAAAGTTTAATGACCAAAAAGAATATCTCAATCCATTGGAGATCCTTGTTTTTGACCTTTTGGTTCGGGTAGATCTAGGAATTGATTGTCATTACATACTTGATCTTTTGGCTCTCTAAAAAATGAACTAACCTATCTAATGACGTTAGTAGCAATTAAATAAATATTTACCTAAAGTAGAATAATTGAGGAACATATAAACCATTATATAAGTTTTTATCTATTCTTGGCCAATCATGTCAAATAAAAAAGTAATACAAAAAACGCTCTACCAAAAAAGATAAAGTAACAAAAGAAATAAATATAAATAATAACATTAAGATAAATTTATATAAGAAGATTTTTAAGGGATAAAAAACTATATATTTTCTATCCATGAGCTTCGCACATGCTTAAATGTTAGTATATTTGAATTAAAGTGACTTATAAACAAAAATTCACATAAGATTGAAAAATTATTTTACATAACTTTGGAATCACCTTAGTTTTTGGTTGTCAAAGCGACATGATTCCCCCAAAATTTTGTTAACTAAACCTTCAACTATTGGATATTAGAATTGCGCCTACAACAAAGTAAACTTTTTAGCAAAATGAGATATATTAACTTACTTTTAGGGTTATCTTGATGGTTGTGGTTGTTTGTATATGACCAATAGGGTTAGATCATTTTGTATGTAATTAGTCCCTCATTCCCATCTTATTTGCTCCATAGCCCTACTTTTTGTGAGAGCTATTTCGAGTTAATGGTAAAGAAAATGGGACGGAGGGAAAAATTCTTGTTAATTGATAATGGGTGCTCTTGAGAATTTAAATTTAAAAAATTAATACATTGTTTGGTGTACACCTTATAAGTTTTAAAATCACATGGGTACAAATGAGAAAAACTCCTTTTTAGAAAAGAACAGATAAATGAAAATGAATTAATTTTTTTTATAGTTTTTAGTTATGTTCATTAGAATCTTCTGTATAAACTATTTCCTTGAATATTGCTTGGAAGATTTATAAGTCCTAAAATACATCTACACTTTTTGCAATTGGTAAACTATTGTCCATGTCATCATGGCATGGTAAATTTTTTTTTTTTTGCTAGTTCAGCAAATAATTGCCATTTGAAATGGAAATTTAAAAAGAAGAAAAACGTCATTTAGAAGGATGAGAAACCACCCAAAACGCTAGTGAAAACAACTATCGAAAAGTACATAAATTGCCATTCTGATTGGCAATTTTCCCTGCATTGTTTTGCTGCGCTGCTTGCATTTCTATGCCTGTGCATATGCACTCTTTGAAACATGTAATTCAAAACAATCATTCTCCACAATACTAAAAAAACCCCACAATCATCCATATCAAAGCTTGTGGTATATATGTGTCGACACCTACATTTGGTCCCACCCGAAGGCCGATGATTAACGTGTACCACGTTGCAACAAGCCCGGTTTTCGTTAATTGAATGCATGAAAAATGAATGAGCAATCGCTGGAAATAGCCGACGATAAGTTTTGATGGCCGAGCTGCATCTAAAAACAGTTTATTTCAAATCATTTCATAAATAAGTGACTCGGCCACGTACGCTGAGGAATCCGGAAGATTCCGTACAACGTAAAACAACTTTAGGCAAATGAAGCGAAGTCAGGAGATAACATCACGAATATCGAAAAAATGTCAAGAATTGAGTCCTGGGCCTTAAGCGCTCAGTTCGAGTGCCTAGACACTTGTTGATAATCTCGCTTCTCGCTGAGCGCTAGGGCGCTCAAGCAAACTCCAAAAGCCTATAAAAGGCACGCCCCTCAATGCATTCATCATTCATTATTCACTCATCACATAACTCACACAACACACATCCTTTCACTCTCTCTCTAATTTATCTCTACTTTCTCTGTCTAAAAATTTCTTAAACACTTATTAAAGCTTCAATCCCGAGAGTTGTTCTTCAAGCATTCAAAGAAAATCGTTCGACGACCGCACGAAAGGTACTTCAAATGAGGCCAAACATGTCAACAATATCGTCCAAAACTCTCTAAATCTTTATTTTTGTGATTTATCGCTTTCTTAGAAAATCGACAAGCTTAAATTAATTCATGAAACTTTTACTAATCATGGTTCGGTTTTCATTTAAAATCAACTTTAAGTAGAAACACGAACTAAGTTTCGTACGTCCTCATGAATGTCCATGTTTATCGCTTTCATCACCTAGAATCCATGCTTAGGTTTAAGACTGGAAAGCAAGCTATCACATAACGCAAAGATAAATCATGTAGCACGGCTTAAGGTCCTTAATATTGACTAATCCTAAAGCGGTCACCCTCACATGTTACTAGAATATATGTGTGCATTAATCAAAACCCGCGTAGCAACGTCCTTATGTGTTCTTAGGGCTAATATGGAAATATCTATGACATAATTCATTATTATGATTGTGAAATTACATATGAGACCAAGTAGAGTCCGCTATATGCTGGGGGACATTGTGAACTACTCTCGTCTTTGCCCTCGTCCCCGAATCCAGAGATATGAGACCTTCTTATCCTTGGCTATCAATTTACCTACGGGCTAGACCTAATGGGGTTTCGTGAGCTCCCGAAAAGAGCACGGTGGCGACTTCTCTACTTGGGTTTTGAGTTTTTTGACTCACTCTGTAGTACCCCATATTTTCACGTATTTTTAATTTCGTATTTTATATGTATATCTTTAGTATATCTATTGGAAAAATTAAGTTCAATAAATATATTAAAAAAACATAATTAATTGTTACTAGAAATAATTATTTTATGTTTTCTAAAGTTTGTAAATTATAACTTATGACACTTTGAGTTTTATTAAATATTTTAACAAGTTTCTAAAAGTAGAATTTTCAAGGGGCTCCTAAATTGTTTAAAATAAGGGCACAAAAGTAATTTCAAACATTAAGGGTATTTATGTAATTGCACTAAATCCTACTTCGGGGCTTATAAATACCCCATAAAACACGAATTTTCATATTTATTTTGCAAGTTGGTGATTTATGATTTAAAAAAAAGAGAGAAAAAAATTTCGAATTTCTGAAAAGAAAAGAAAAAAAAAATTCTTGCTCGCTCCTCCCATTCATCGCCCCTCGTCGCCGGCTATCTCCTTCTCGCGCAGCCACCTACTGCTGTACGTGATGTGGGACAGTCACATACCTGTAAAAAATAACCTACAACTCCAACTAATGTAGATAGGGATCGAATCCATATGGAAGCAACGAATTTCTGCTAACTCTAAAAAGCTATTCTGCCGTAAGGGGCCTTTGAATTTGTTTTGAACTAATCAATTGATTAATACTAAAAAAGAAATTAAAAACACGAAAATATATCAATAACAAAGCCTAGGACATCGGTTCACCATAGACCAACCAATGAATTGAATAACAATTAATTGATAAGTTATTGGCTTCCTGAACTAAGGCTCACTAATTGTCTCGAATCTAGTCTCCTTCAAAATTTCTCTAACGGCTCTCGCTCACTTAGATACGTTTTGCCTATTATCCCTGTGATCTAATTGTGGTAATCTCACCTCTCGGCATCGATTTTGACTATATCAAACTAACAATTAAACTTGGCCAGAATTTAATTGAAAGCAATATAAATTGATAAAAGGAATTCAGATATCAACAATCATGTTAATTAATCATAAAACAACGCATTGGAATCGATCCATGGATCCCCTAGCCCTAGAAAATGAACTACTCACACATATAAATAAGAATAAAGATATTAAATCAACAAAAGGAAACAAAACTAGAAACATAATTAAGGATGAACAAATTAACAAAGAATAACAAAACTAAATCTAAAACATAAAACTACGGCATAAATAAATAACAAAACTAAAACTAAAACTAAAAACATAAACTAAATTAAAAACTAAACATGAATCAAAAGCATAAAAACTGAAAGTTGAATGGAAACCTGAATTTATATTGAATTAAGTGATTGAAAGAATTCCACAAGAGTCACTTATAGAGAGAGAAAACTAACATAAACTAGGTTCTTAGAATAATAATGATGTGTGTGAAAACGTAGGGAAGAATTACATTAATTAATTATGAAGTCGGAAATAGGAGGAAACGAAGCAAAAATCTCGTAAAATGTACTGTGCCCGGCCTGCCGAGCCTGCTATACTCGAATCAGGCACAAAATACCCGAGCTGGGCATGATGATTAGGGGGCCTTCGGGCTCCCGGCTTTGCTTGTAACCTCTAGAACTCGAATTCTATGCTTCCCAAAGGCTTCTAAATCACTTCCTAGCTTCCTTATAGCTTCTCAAAGTAGTCAAGACCCCTACTAACTTTCCAAGTGCTCAACATGAAGCGAAAACCGACACAAATTCCTGCAATAAAGGACAAGCTGAAACAACAATCACTAAAAACAACCAAAGTTAGTAGAATAGGCTCAAAAGAGCCTTGTGAAAGCCAAAAACCAATATAAAATGGGGAAAATAATGAATATAAAATGAACTTATCAAATTCCCCCAAGCCGAACCTTTGCTTGTCCTCAAGCAAACAACTAAACAAACACTGACTTGACCCCTTTAACTTTGCAAAACAAATCAACTCAGGCAATCTCGAGTATGTAAGTTCCTCAACCAACCCATCAAAGTTCCTTGACCGCCATCCACTTAAATCAAAATCATAAAGCCAACCATGTAAGAAATAAAATTGGATGACTAGAGTAGCTCACTCGGTGTCACTCCGTACATACAATTGAGCATAAAAATGATGAAGCTCACCCTTAACGCCCAACAAGGAATGCAAATGCAAAAAGTGTTTGAGAAGCTAAATCATATCTCACACCTCATGCAAGTGTTTAAGGGTAGTCACTCAGCCTAGTGCAAAATTTGACTCGAAATGCAAGTAATACTCACTAGCCTTAGCAATTGACTTACTTCACATAAACTAAAAACTTGTACATGCCGATCATAAAGGTCTTTATAAGCTTGTAACGTGGCTAGGGTGATGGGTATGATAAATTTGGGATAATGTGGTGAAAAATGTGGGTAATACGCATATGAAATTGAACAACATTAACAACATCTCCAACATTAAGCTCCAACATCAAACCAATTCTTATAAAATTCACATCTCACCATAAAATTTTACAATTCAACAAACCAAAATCACAAGTTTTTCTTTCTTCTTACTTTTTTTGATTTCAACACGTTTTTCACTTTTTTTTTTCATATTCTCTTTTTTTTCATTTCCTTTTTCAACTTTCAAGATTAACAAAACTTAGGCTCACGACTGTTAATGACTTGTCATAGGAAAAATCATCACACATACATAACTGGAATAAATATATGATATAAACTTTTCAATTTTTTTCTTTGTAAACTAGCTCAGACAATGCTATGCAGAGCCTTATTATGAAACCTATTATTAAAATTTAACAAACATACATTCAAACATTTTTTCAACATCCTCCAAAACTCCCAACAAATGTACAACAACAACATAGCAACACCATACTCCCCCAAGCCAAGCTTGGGCATATATCAATCAATAAAATATGGCCAAAAAGGGTTGTAATGTGGCAAAAATGAAACGAAAGGTAAAAATCTCAAAATAGGGATCAAGGGAAAATCTATGATGGAATGCCTAAAGTCTGAAAGCTCCTATAAGAAATGAATATCTTTTATCATTAGCGACATGAAACATACCAAAGCCAAGCTACTAGAGTCAAAAGCCAAAACATGGATCATACAAGCACCAGGAACTAAATATACAAGGAAAGAAATAAGCATATAGTAATGTATGCGGATCAAATTCTTCTTTTAACACAATTCAAGACTCTACTCTACACATGGCTATATGGCAAGATAAGAAACTGTTTCAAGCTAAATCAAGTTCAAGTTCGAGTTGTCAATTCCCAAAACATAACTCATCACATGCCCAAATCAATCAAAATCATTTTAAATAAAAATGCGGGGAACAGCGAAGTCACCATTCATAAAGTTTCATTATCCAAAATATTCAATAAATTTCAAACGATTCAATTACTAACTACTAGAACAAAACAAAACTCTAGACTATGAAAGCAGTGCATTTTTTTTGTCATATGTAAACTCTTACTTCTAATAAGTAGTACAAACCATATGACTATCCTAATAAAGCAATAAAACTACACTATAAAGCAATAAAACTATACTAAGAAAGTAAATAAAACTTGCCTCCCCTAAGCCAGACTCAGCAATGTCCTCAGTGCTGAAGGGAGTAGAGTGACAGAGAAAGCAAAGTGAAGGGGTTTTAGGAGTTTATGGAAGGTGAGAAAAGTTTTTGAGGAGAAGGAATGAAGTGGTGATGGAAAGAAAGAGAGGTATGGGCTCTAGAGGTAAGCTTGTGTAGCATTCACGTATTAGAATTTGACCATTTCTCACTCTTTCAACCATATCTAACAATAAAAAAATCGGATGAACCTGATTCTTACTTCTTTGGAAAGTATATTCCCAAAGCTTTTAAGCAGTAGGTCGTAATCCCCATAAAACATTTTAGATAAAAAGTTATGACCGTTTAAAAATGACATTTCAGTGTAGTTTAAACCCGAGCAGTTCGCCCGACCTAGGTGTAGGGGGCTCGGTTCGAGTGCATCCCTTCCGGGTAGCCGGGCCTGTTGACTGAGGATGAATTTTTCTAAGTCTTGAAATATGTGACGCGCGCCTGGTTCGTGAGTGTTTCCCCGACGGGCATCCAAGGTGCCCCGGCTGTCTAGGCACAATGCATATTGTAAATTTTTCGAGTTTTTTCTTCTTTTATTCCTTTCTTTAATCATATAGGCTCTCCTAAACTGCAATACTCCAAGAAAACTCAACAAAAACGTTAGTCCCTCACGCTCACTCACTAAGAAAAGCTAAACTAAACTAAAAAATGACAAAAATAAACTAAACTACCTACGGGTTGCCTCCCGCAAAGCACTTGTTTAAGGTCATTAGTTTGACCATATCACCTCATACCTCATGGAGGATCAAAGAGTGAATGCGATCCCCATTTAGTTAGATATTCATAGCAATTTGGGGTTATTGATTGTTCAAATGCCTCATGTTCCTTGTTAAAACATCAACATTTGTCGTATTCACCTTACAAGCATGAGAAGATTGTTTTTGCGGTTTCCAGCGTTTCTTGGGATGAGATTTCCTTTTCTTTTGATTCTGACATAGATCTTTATTGTCACCATCTCCGTCACCTGCAATAGAATTCAAGCACAATGGGTCCTCCATAAGATCCTTATTAGGTGATTGAGGTAAGTCATTATGAACAATCTCATTAATTGTAAAAATTGCATGACATAATTGTTCTATGTTGGGACATTTTAAAGCATCATTAAGGTTAAAAGTAACCTTTTCATCACCTACAGTAAGAGTTAAACTACCGTTCTTCACATCAATCACAACACCTGCAGTGTTCAAAAACGGTCTACCTAATATAATGGAGATATGAGCCCTCATCCATGTCTAGAGCCACAAAGTCTACGGGGATAAAGAACTTCCCCACTCTTACGGTACATCCTCTAAAATACCTTTGGGGAACTTAATTTCTGTCAGCCATCTGCAAGGTAATGTTAGTAAACTTTAAGGACCCCATATTCAACTTCTTGCAAACAGACAATGGCATTACATTAACACTGGCTCCTAAATCGCATAATGCTTTATCAATGAAAAATGGGCCAATGATACAAGGAATAGAAAAACTTCCTGGATCCTTGAGTTTTGGTGGAGACTTATTCTACAAAATTGTATTACATCCTTCACTTAAAGCTACAGTCTCTATCGAACTCAATTCACGCTTCCTGCTCAATATGTCTTTCAAAAACTTAGTGTACGAAGGCACCTACGTAATCAAATCAGTGAAAGGCACAGTAACCTACAAATTTTTAACAATATTGATAAATTTTCGGAAGTAATTTTCATTCTTACTCTTGTCTACCCTATAGGCTATGAGGGAAGGGTAGTGGCATTTAGGAGGTGCCAATATGTCAGTGGGTATGTTGGCTACATAAACCCTCTTTGTAATAACTTCATCCTCTTTTGCAAGAGTCGGCGCCAAAATCTCTTCAATCATCATATTACTGGACTTCCCAATTCAGACAGTCGGATTAGCATCAACATCATTTGTTGGCATCTTAGGACCCTTGTAGTGGGTCCCACTCCTAGTAGATATGGAATTGACATGTTCTCTTGGAGGAGCCGGGGGTGCAGGTTGTGGTGGAAGATGACTCTGCTGCCTTTGAGCTGGGAGCAAGCTGAGCAATGTGAGTCTCAAGTAGCTTGTTAAAAGCTGCTCGTTGACTAAACTGAGTCTTCATTGCTTCAATGTTCTTCTGCATCTGTAGCATCATATTCTTCAACTATGAAATCTCATTGCTTGGTTGGGGTGGTAGTGGTAGTGTTGGTGGTCTATTGAAACCCAATGGCTGTGGTGGTGGAAACTGCTGCATCTGCTGATATGGCTGCTGTGGCATGAATTGCTGTGGATTTTGCACATTTATGCTGTTCTTGTAGGAGAAGTATGGATGATCCTTCCAACCTAGATTGTATGTGTTAGAAAACGGGTTGTTCTTGTAGGCTTGGAAGGCACACACTTGCTCTATGGAACTATGACATGACTGTGAATTGTGACCGAATGAACCACAAGAATCGCAGAAAGGCTCCGTACATACATCCCAAAAGTGCAGCCATAACCGCTACAGATGATGGTGGAGGAGATGTAGTACTAATCTTGTCGAGCTTTTGACTTATGGAATTGATCTGTGAAGCTAAACTCTCGTATTTGTCATCAACCACTAGTAGAAAAATTTGATTTTGCTGCGCCCCATTTGCTGCGGTTTTTGGGATTTTTAAAGAACCGCAGCAAATAGTTGTTGATGATACACATGAAAAATTATTTGCTGCGGTTGATTTTTTTGCTGCGGTTCTTTTGGTTATTTGCTGCGGTTACAACCGCAGCAAATAAAGCAGCCCAAAAAAAATAGTTGAAGCCCAGCCCAAATGAAGTGGTATAAATGCCAAAATCCTCCAACAAATTATGTTCTTTCTAACCCTAACCCTAACCCTAACTATAACTGAGTCTTCATTGCTTCAATGTTCTTCTGCATCTGTAGCATCATATTCTTCAACTATGAAATCTCATTGCTTGGTTGGGGGTGGTAGTGGTAGTGTTGGTGGTCTATTGAAACCCAATGGCTGTGGTGGTGGAAACTGCTGCATCTGCTGATATGGCTGCTGTGCATGAATTGCTGTGGATTTTGCACATTTATGCTGTTCTTGTAGGAGAAGTATGGATGATCCTTCCAACCTAGATTGTATGTGTTAGAAAACGGGTTGTTCTTGTAGGCTTGGAAGGCACACACTTGCTCTATGGAACTATGACATGACTGTGAATTGTGACCGAATGAACCACAAAATCGCAGAAAGGCTCCGTACATACATCCCAAAAGTGCAGCCATAACCGCTACAGATGATGGTGGAGGAGATGTAGTACTAATTCTGTCGAGCTTTTGACTTATGGAATTGATCTTGAAGCTAAACTCTCGTATTTTCATCAACCAC
>PYUH01000391.1:59656-176393 GCA_016808085.1 Suaeda aralocaspica
TAGTAGAAAAATTTGATTTTGCTGCGCCCCATTTGCTGCGGTTTTTGGGATTTTTAAAGAACCGCAGCAAATAGTTGTTGATGATACACATGAAAAATTATTTGCTGCGGTTGATTTTTTTGCTGCGGTTCTTTTGGTTATTTGCTGCGGTTACAACCGCAGCAAATAAAGCAGCCCAAAAAAAATAGTTGAAGCCCAGCCCAAATGAAGTGGTATAAATGCCAAAATCCTCCAACAAATTATGTTCTTTCTAACCCTAACCCTAACCCTCACAACCTCACTGACCTTACCTCTTCTCTTCTCTCCCTCACAACCTCACTCTTCTCTTCTCTTCTCTTCTCTTCTCTTCTCTTCCTCACAGTGTCACTCGTCTTCTCTTCTCTCCCTCACAGCGTCACTCGTCTTCTCTTCTCTCTCATCTCCCTCTTCTGATCTTCCAAACAATTTCTGATTCAGTCGATTCCTTCAACTTCCAGAAACGGTTCAAAAATAGGTCGAAAGATTCGAAACGCTGTGAAAAATGGAACTCCTTTCTGGAATCTTCTTACAAATTACTCCAATTCGTGATGATCATGTTCGTGTTATCAAGTTTATTCGGTAGTTCCTCTTTCGTAACCCTAATTTTTCAATTATTTGATTTTACTTTGATGTGTTTCGTGTGTGAATTTTTCGGATTTTTTTGTCTGTGTTACTATCTTTGTTCAAGGTCGTAATTGTTATGGTTTTAGTATAATTGGAGATTGAATTGTCTATTAAACTTAATCATGATTTTTTTTTTTGTGTTTTTTTGGTGATGTTATATTAGTTAGAAATTATAAATGATTGAATGTGAATGTTTAATTCTTATTTTAGTAACTGCAATTGGAGAATTATACTCTTTTTTATCAACCCTAAATTGGGGAATTAGGGTTTTATATATTTAGTATGAAAATATGTTTTGTAATCGAAGTTTTCACTGTTGATTAGTCTTATGATAAAGTAAATGTAGTAAATTGTTTGATATTTAGTGGCAATTTCATTTGCATTTGGTTTGTTGAATTCGTTGACAATATATTGATTGAACTTTGCCAGCATATATAGTACATGTACTATGAATTCAGTTTCAGAGGAAGTTGTGTTGTATAATATATTGGGAATGTATAACTAAAGTGTGTTTGCGCTCACGTGATTGCTGCTGAAAGACATGTTCAAAAGTAGTAAAGGTTTAAAGAGGTAAATTTACGTGTGAGGGCAAATATCAAACACGTTCTGTCTGAAGATGATTTCTTTACTATAGAATGCAGGTTGAGGTCAGTAAATTCACTGAAGGAGTCAATGACAAGGCAATGCGTCCTAATGGCTTGCCTGAATGCTTGATACGATACGATATGATTTTTAGTATACTCTTGTTTCTCTTGGTTGTCTCTGATGTTGTGTATGCCTTATTTTATTCAACAATGTTTTGCTTTGAAATTTGTTATCTCAGCTTGTCAGAAGGAAGCAGCTTTGGGTTCCATAATAGAGGTTGTACGTTCAGACTGTGAAGCAGCCACGATCTCTCAGTCAATCTGTGTCAGTGAGAGAGTGACTGAGTGAGTTGAGTAAGCGTGCGAGAGTGAGTGACAGAGAATAATAGTCTCTGTGAGAGAGACAGAGAGAGAGAGAACAATTGCATCTCTTATGGTGATGCAATTGTTGAATGATGATCGAGTCCCTTATAGTCCGACAATTGCTTGATAAAAAATGAGTCCTTTTTCATAAGACACTAATTATTTCCAAATGATGAAGGGACTCAAGTGATGACCATGGTCAACATCATTGAGGTTTGAGTTGCTCCAGGCTTAAAAACCTGTTGAAGTAGCCTAACTCGAATGGTGGGTGATCGTAACCACTTCCCTGATGGAGATTATGTCAGCAAAACATAAATATATATAGTCTATTGCTGTGTTGTTGTGGCTGCGGTTGTGTTCTTGTGGCTATTGCTGTGATGTTGGTTGAATGATGAATATATGAATGCTTGTGAATGAATTTTGCTTGTTTATATATGAGTTATGAATGAGAACACTATATAAAATAAATGATTGAATGAGACTACTATATAAATAAATGATTGAACAAAAGAATGGTTGAATGAGTAATGGATGCTGGAATGAGATATTTAGATGAGATTGAGCTTATGATTGATTTTATGAATGGTAATGCTTGAATGAATGAATAAGAATAGGAATGGTTGAATGAATGTATAGATATGGTTGAATAGAAGTGTATTTTTTTGTGATAGAAGTGTAATTCAATTGAAAATAATTGATTCTATGTATGTATAACATTTCAGCTTCTAATTTTGCTTTAAAATGCAAAAAAAAAAAAAAAAATTTTTTTTATTTTCTTGGGTGCTTATTTGCTGCGGTTATTCACAAAACCGCAGCAAATAAGTGTTTTTTTTGGTGGGAAACTGCACTATTTGCTGCGGTTTTACAAAGAACCGCAACAAATAATCCAGTTTCCCTCCAGTTTCTGGTGTGTTATTTGCTGCGGTTACCTGAATAACCGCAGCAAATAACCCAATTTTTTGCTGCGGTTAAACCGCAGCAAATAAAATTTCATCATTTGCTGCTGCTATAAGTGCTGCGGTTCAAAACCGCAGCAAATACCCGGGAAAAAACGTCACCGGAGCAAATGACGTTTTTTCCACTAGTGAACCACATGCTTTCCACCTCTATTTGAGTGTCCTAAGGGATTTACACATGCAATTTCTTCAATCAAATCATTAGCAGCATTAACTTCCTGGTTAATGAATCTACCACTAGCAGCTGAATCAAGCAATGTACGACTCTCATTCCCTAAACCGTTATAAAATGACTAGACCAGGAACCACTTCTCAAGACCGTGATGTGGTCATAATCTCAATAGATCCTTGAACCTTTCCCATGCTTCATACAATGTCTCATCCGTCTCCTGGTTGAAATTTGTGATCTTGCTTCAAAGGGTTGCAGTTCGCTCTGGAGGGTAATACTTTCTTTGAAATGCAAGAGCCAACTCTTCCCAACTGTTAATATTGTCCATATTGAGATTGTTCAACAAAGTACGAGCTTTGTCTTTGAATGAAAATGGGAACATCATCCTTCTAATGTAGTCCTGAGAGACCCCGGCTTGCTTGATCGTAACACAATACTGGACGAAATTATTCAAATGTAGGGTCGGATCCTTCATTAATGTTCCTGCAAACTGATCGATTCCTTTACACCATATTTACCAACGATGGCTTCAATTCAAAATTTAGAGCCTCAGTATCAGGGAACCGATATGCACCTCCTAATGTTGCAGAACTAGGTTAGGAATAATCCTTCAATGATCGTGCTTGCGGCGGCGACGGCTGTGCATCATTCCGTGGTATATTATTCTCGTTAAACTGTGATTCTGCCATCTCTTCCTTATCAGAATTATTAGAAATAATCAAATCAGCAAAAAGTTGTGACAGATCAGATAGTATACGTTGAGACAGAATAACTCTCTGCAATCTCCACTTCATTCAACGACTCTGTTTATGCAATGACCGTTTTGGCTCATGATCAGTCCAAACCGGCATACAAACCTAATAACTTCACAACAACTGAAACTACAGGTAACCGTAAGAACTGTCTCAAAGAATAGTTAGTTCCTTGAGACGAAATAAAAATAAACAAAATAACTCGATTAGCAAAAAATAAACAATTAACTCCCAGGCAACGGCGCCAAAATTTTACGAGGGACAGTCGTATACCTATCAAAAATAACCTACAACTCCAACAAATTTAGATAGGGAAGTAGGGATCGAATCCACAGCGAAGCAACAAATTTATGCTAACTATAAAAAGCTATTCTACTGTAAGGGCCTTTTGAATTGGTTTTGAACTAATGAACTGATTAACATTAAAGAAGAAATTAAAAACATGAAAATATAACAATAACAAAGCCTAGGACATCAGTTCACCATAGACCAAAAATGAATAGAATATTGATAAAATATTAGCTTCTTGAACTAAGGCTCACTAATTCTCTCGAATCTAGTCTCCTTCAAAACTTCTCTAACGGCTCTTGCTCACTTAGAATCGTTTTGCCTATTATCCCTGTGATCTAATTGTGGTAATCTTACCTCTCGGCATCGATTTCGACAATAACAAACTAACAATTAAACTTGGCTAGAATTTAATTGAAAGCAATATAAATTGATAAAAGGAATCCAAAACATCAACAATCATGTTAATTAATCATAAAACAACGCATTGGAATCGATCCATGGATCACCTAGCCCTAGAAAAGGAACTACTCACACATAACTAAGAATAAAGAAATCAAATCAATAAAGGGAAACGAAACTAGAAACATAATTAAGGATTAACAAATTAATAAAGAATAACAAAACTAAATTTAAAACATAAAACTAGGGCATAAATAAATAACAAAACTAAAACTAAAACTAAAACTAAAAACATTAACTAAAGTAAAAACTAAACATGAATTAAAAGAATAAGAAACAAAAATTGAACGGAAACCTGAATTTTTATTGAATTGAATGATTGAAATAATTCCACAAGAGTCACTTCTAGAGAGAGAAAACTAACATAAACTAGGTTCTAAGAATAATAACGATGTGTGTGAAAACCTAAGGAAGAATTACATTAAGTACTATGTCAAAAATAGGAGTAAATGAAGCAAAAATCTCATAAAATGCACTATGCCTGGCCGGCCGTGCCTACTGCACTCGAACCGGGCACAACGTACCCGGGCCGACCGTGGTTATTAGGGGGCCTTCGCGCTCCCGACTTTGCTTGTAACCTCTAGAACTAGACTTCTACGCTTCCCGAAGGGTTCTAAATCACGTCCTAGCTTCCTTTTAGCTTCTTAAAGTAGTCAAGACTCCTACTAACTGGCCAAGTGCTCAACATAAAGCGAAAACCGACACAAATGCGATAATTCCTGCAATAAATGACAAACCGAAACAACACGCACTAAAAGTTAGTAGAATAGGCTAAAAAGAGCCTCGTTAGAGCCAAAAACCAATATAAAATGGGGCATATAATGAATATAAAATGAACTTATCAGCGCGCCACCATGCCGGCCACCACCGCTCCTCCCCTTCTTATTTTTGTATATTTCTAACCTATTTGAAATTTTTTTTCTTCCTCTTTTCTTTTTAATTCAATTATGCATAAATTTGAGTTTATAATTATGGTTAAGCATGTTTTTATGATTTTAATCTTGTTTTATAAATTAATGATCATGTTTAAAGTATAAATTTATAAAGTAGTTCATAAAATTTTAAATTAGGGCTTATGAAATTATGAAATTTATAGATTCATGATTTTTAATGATCTAAACTTTCATATTATGATCATAGATTGTTGTAGTATGAGCTTGTGATGATTTTATGAAGTTTAAATGTATTTTTAAGGGTTTTTAAGTTGTTTAGTATTGCTGTCAAATTTTTAAAGTTATGAAAACTAAGAGTAAAAAATATTATGAACATGTTTTGAAGCATGAAAAATTATTTTAAAGCATAGATCACATGTATGATGATAGTATGAGATTGTAAAAGTGTTTTGTGCTTGACTTATGAAGTTCTAATGTGATTTTAATGAGTTTTGAATAAAAATTAATGCTGTAAATTTTTATTAAAACGTGTTTATGCCGAATAAAAATAGTAGCATGTGAAATAATAAGTTGTAATGGTTTTTAATAAATCAAAATATTATATAATGATCGTAGGACATGAATATAAAATTTTAGGATCAAATAATAATATTTAGAAGGGTTTGTAAGTGTTTATAAGAAAATTGATGAAGCTGCTAGTTTTGGAAAATTATCGAAAATCAAGTGTATTGCGAAAGAAAAATTAAAGTAAAGTATAGAATTGAATAGAGAACATATAGGGAAAGTTTTGGACAAGTTTCAATTGTAAGTAGTTGGTTTAGAGTTGTTGTAGAAGTTAGTCAACATGGTTTTAATTTTTTTTTGGAATTTCTTTATGTAGGAGAATTAGAGTTAGGGGACTTTAAGAAGTAGTGGGGGATCACCACTATTATACAAGGTACATAAGCACTAAAGCCGAATATATAAGTAGAATTCATGCTTGTTTTGTTGATCTTGTATGCTATGCTTGCGAACATAAGTTGTTGCTTGGTTGTTGAGTTGACTTGTATGAGAAGTTTTGATAGCATGAAAGTATGAAAATATGAAAGGATGTTTTATATCAAACTGACATTCCGTATTTATAGTGTTGTTAATTATATCATGAGTAATTTGAATGTTAATGTTATTTCTAAAGTTTGACAAATAGTCAATAAAGAAGGAAGTTAAATCAATAAATAAGTTGATTAGTTACTTAATCAACAAGAAAAGTAGTTAGTGAATAATTTATTCACCTGTTTAAAATGCAGAAAATGAGAAAATAGTTTGCCACTCACATTTAATGTGTGGTAAGGGAAGTTTAGTTTAATTAAAGTACACACAAGATTATTTTAGAATCACTATAAATCCAAGATACTTAATATGGTTTTGCTTGATTCTGTGCATGCTTCTATATGTTTGTGTGCGAGTCATAATATTTACTAAACCTGTTAATCATGTAAAGTGAAAGAGGTTTCACACCAAAACTCTTGGAACATACATACCTTGATTATGAACAATGGGGGGGACTTACGGGTGTTTATGTAACTTCTAATTGGGGTACAAGACGTTGTACTCTTTTATATTTTTAAATGTGCTGTAATTCCGTCACTTCTTGTGACATAGGTAACTCCTTCTTGGAGTTGCTCCCAAGTTGGTGCCCAATAGGGCGATTATTAAGGAAAGGAAACCGGTTCGATGCGAAATCCAAAGTTGAAATATCATAAAATTTTTTTTTATGAGATGTCAACAGTAAGAAGTATATGTGTTATTATTTTTTTTTATTTTGATATTAGTCATGTTTTGCATGTTCTATAGTATTTATGTACTTAGCTTTGCTGATTGTGTGTGTTTGTGTGCGTGGGTTTGTCTTTGGCTTGGCCTTACGACGACCCATTTCGATGGCGATTAGATGTATAGAATAAAGAGAAAGCTACAGGGACAGGTGGGCACAGTCAATCATGCTGGGATTAAGTGTTGAGCGATTGCATTGTAGTTTTCTTAGTTTTGTGGACTTGTTTGTTATATATTGTTGATGTTGACTTTTGGTTTTTCGAAGCTTAAAGTTTATTTGGTTTTGAGGGACCGTTAATATGGTTCCGAAGTTTAATAAAGATTTATTTTGGTTACTAGAGCTTAGTTTATAAAATAAATTTCTATTCCGAAATCTAAGGGAAAATTTTGGAAGCCAAATAATAGAGATGTGAATAGGGTACATACGGCTAATTAGGGGTCGTGTGTACTTTTGGAAGAAGTGTCCTAACAATCCTCTTGGCAAGGATCGAGCTAGAAGCTTGGTGACTTGCCGTTTGTGCAACAAAATTGGACACCTTGAGTATGAGTGTTTTTCTAAGGGTAAGAGAAAAGAAGTACAAGGGCCACAATTCAAGGGAAATTCAACAGGAGGTCAGTAGAAGGGTTTCCAAGGAAATATGGGAGGAAAGGCAATGCAACAAGTCAGGAATAGGAATGGAAGTGGCAATGGAGGAGTTCAGGCTAAGACCTCGAATGTTGGAAAGATGAATGTGATGGCATGAAGTGAAGCGGATGCTAGTAAGGATGTGAATACTGGTACTTTCTCTATTTACTCTCTTCTTGTTAAAGTTCTGTTTGATTATGGTCCAATAGATACAATAGTGTTAATTCCTGTTTTGGGAAAAGTAGATACAATAGATATTTCAATAGTGTTACTATCAGGACAAGAAGTACAGTGTTCAAGGATATTTTTGGATGTTCCGATTGAGATTGAGAGTGTAACACCCCACAGTCCACGTATGTTAAGAAAGTATTTTTGTATTTTATTCGTATAATTTTATTTATTGAAAAAAAATTATGTTCAATAAGAATATTAAATGAAAAGAAATTAGTAATAATAAAATAAATAAAAATAAATAATAAATAAGTTCTAATTAAAAATAATTATTTGTGTTAATAAATAATATTTTATGTTTTCAAAATATTTTAAAAGGCCTGTAAAAACAGAATTTTCAAGGGTTTCCTAATTTATTTTGAGGCAAGGGCCTAAAGGTAATTTCCACTTGTTAGGATAAGTAAAGGCTTTTCCAAGTCCTACATTGGGGCCTAAAAATACCCTTTAAAACCAAAATATTCAGATTTTCATCTCATAAGTTGTCATTAGGATTCCAAAAATTTAGAGAGAAAAAGAGAGAAAAAAAATAGAGAAGTGTTTTTTGCACAAAAAAAAAAATTTTGTAGTTTGATTTTCGGGAAAAAAAAACCTTTTGTTCTTGGGATCCGTGCCTCGCCGTAACCCACCCGCGCCAAGCCACAGCCACCCGCGCCCAGCCGAACCATCGCGCACCACCAGCCGGACCGTCGGCAGCCACTCCTCCTCCCCTATTGGTATTTTCGGAACTTTTATAAAAAAAATTTCTTCCTTCTTCCTTTTTGATTCAATCTTGCAAATTCATGTTCATATTATGTTCATATTTATGTTTAATCATGCTTTTATAAGTTTTAATCATGTTTTAATAAAGTTATGATTTGTTTTAAGGCATGAAATAATTTGTTGTGCATGAAATTTTAGATTAGGGTTTATAAAGTATGCAAGTTATGATTTTAATGAGTTTTTATGACTTAAACTTCAATATTATGATCATGAATTATTGTTTTGTGAATTTATGAAGTTTAGTTTGATGTTTATAGGCTTTGAAAATAAAATAAATTGCTGTCCAAAACTTATACTCATGAAATTCAATTGGATAGATATTATGGACATGTTTTGGCTCATGAAAAATTATTCTAAAGCATAGATTGGTTTCATAATTATGTTAGTTGATTGTAGAAGAGTTTATGTTAGTTGATTGTAGAAGAGTTTTGCCATGAAATTATGATGTTTTTAAGAGTTTTTCATGACTTTAAAATTAATAAATAAATCTGAAATTTTTAAAAATAAGTTAAAGTAAGTTTTAAGTGTTCATATTATGCTAGTATGATCACATATTAATTCTATGATTTTACATATAATTTTTAGTATGTTTTTTTGAATTTTAAAAGTGATTTGAAGCATGTTTAACATGCTTTCCAGAATTTATAAAGTGAATAATTAGGCTTTGAAAGTATGTAATTAGCATAAATTGATCATATGAATTAAGTAATACATTGTATGATTGATTTATGTTGTTTTTGAAGTTTTTCAAGGAGTTTTGGTAATTTTATATTGCTGTCCACTTTTCTAAAGTGACATACTAAGGTTTTATAAAGTATATATAAGTCCTAAAAACCATGTAATCATATAATAGAAAAGTAAAGTGAAGTAAGGAATTGAATAGAGACCATATAAGTAATGTTTTGGGCAAAGTTTCCAATATAGAAGTTAGTTTATAGTTGTTGTAGAACTTATTCAACAAGGTTTTAATTTAGTTTCGGTTTTTTCTTTTGTAGGAGACTTTGAACTAGTCCACTTCTAGAA
Organism: Suaeda aralocaspica; assembly: GCA_016808085.1. NCBI lineage: Eukaryota > Viridiplantae > Streptophyta > Magnoliopsida > Caryophyllales > Amaranthaceae > Suaeda > Suaeda aralocaspica. Next base: position 69,213 of record PYUH01000391.1, read on the forward strand.
GTTGTGGCGGAGCACCATTATTTTACAAGGTATGTAAGTACTAAAGACAAACACAAGAAATAGAATTCATGCTTGGATGATCCTTGATTATATAAAATATTGTCGTGCTTGTTTGAATCATGAATTTATGTGCATGATAAGTTTATTAGAAGCATGATTTTTATAGTATGATTGACATTCCATGTTAAATAGTAATATAAATTCTTATAAGCTTGATTTGGAATGTTATGATCAGTTTGTTTGGCCAATAGTTATATTAATAAAGGAAGGAAGTTTATTTTAAGTTGGTTAGTTACTTAATCAACAAGAAAGGTAGTGGTGAATTTTTATTCACCTGATTAAAAGGAAGTTATAAGCAATTATTTTGTACAAGTTACCACTCACAATTTAATGTGTGGTCAACTAGGAAATAAATATTTAGCCACTCACAATTAATATGTGGTAAAGGAAGTTCAGTTTAATTAAAGGACACAGATAAGATTAATTATGAATCACCTTAAATTGAAGATAATCAATATGGCTTGCTTGATTTGATGCATGTCTTTATGTGATGATTGTATGTGAGTCATAACATTGCTAAACCGGTTAATCACGAAAAGTGTAAGAGGACTTGCATCAAAACTCTTGGAACATATATACCTTGAGTATGAACAATGGGGGGAGTCGTATGGAACAGTGATCTATGACTTCTAATTGGAGTACAAGACGTTTTACTCTTTTATATTTTTAGTGCACTGGATATCCGTCACCTTATGTGACATAGTAATACCTTCTTGGAATTGCTCCCAAGTTAGTGCCCAACAGGGTGATGATTTTAAGGAGGAAACCCGTTCGGTACAAGATCCATAAGTTTAAATATAATAATTAATGAAGTTGAGTCTATGTATAGGTGAAAGGCTGTCAAAGGTAAGTTGTGTGTATGTTTTATTTCTTATTGTTTGTTGCATATTATTTAGTAGTTATGTACTCAGCTTTGCTGACTGTTTGTTTTGTGTGCATGGCTTTGTCTTGGACTTGGACCTACAAAGTCCCACTTGTGGTGAGTAATTGCCTAGTAAAAGTTAAGTTGCAGGTAAAAGTGGGCATAAGTCATTTCATGATGGGCTAGAGTGAGAGCGCTTGCTGTGTTTTGTAGATTTACTTTATTCTATTGTTGATGATTGACTAACATCTAGTTTGGATGTTGTTTTATTTCTAAAGCCTAGTTTTGGTTTTTAAGGGCCATTAATATGGTTCTGAAGTGCAATAAAGTTTAAAGTTGATTTTTATTTTGAGATTATTTTAAAGTTTAATTTTAAATTGGTTTTGGTTTTAAGACTTCCGCTGTAGTACTTTGATAAATGCCTTAGCCGTTATCACGGTGGTGGTAATACTTTGGTTTTTCCATGTTTAGAAGCGTTGAATAATATAATCCATTATAATTATAATATGTTTTCTGGAAAAATAAGAAGTAAGAAGTTAGGAAATTCCAGGGTGTTTTAGAGAGAGTGGAGTTTAATTCTAACCTAATCGAGTTTGACTTAGGTGACTTAGAAGTGATCATAGGGATGGATTGGTTGAGTGAGCATAAGGCTGAGATTTTGAGTGAGCCGCAGAAAATCTCGTTAGTTAATAAAGGGAAGAAGGTGAGTTATTGGAGGGTCGGAAGGCCGAAACACAACAAAATAGTGTCAGTGATGAGATTTTCTAGGTATGTAAATAAAGGTTTCCCAACTTACTTTTGTAGTGTGAGGGATGTAGATCATGTCGAGTCTTCTAAGCCCGAGGAAATTGAGGTAGTGAGAGATTTCCTAGACGTGTTTCCGGAGGAGATTCTGGGAATGCCACCAAAGCAAGAAATCGACTTCACCATAGACTTAGTTCCAGGAACAACGCCTATTTCCAAAGCACCATATAGGATGGCACTTGCGGAAATGAGTGAGTTGATTGAGCAGTTGCAGGATTTTTTGCAGAAGGGTTATATTAGGCCTAGTGCTTCACCTTGGGCGGCACCAGTGCTAATTGAAAAGAAGAATGATGGGAGCATGAGATTATGTATTGACTATAGGGAATTGAAAAAGGTGATGATCAAGAACAAGTATCCTTTACCGGGGATTGATGACATGTTTGATTAGTTGAATGGAGCTACTGTGTTTTCAAAGATCGATTTGAGGTCAGGATACCATCAATTGAGGATTGTTAATGAGGATATACGAAAGATGACTTCTCTTACGAGGTATGGGCATTACGAGTTCACTGTTATGCCTTTTAGGTTGACGAATGCCCCAACAATTTTGATGGACTTAATGAATAGGATCTTTTAATGATTCTTGGATAAGTTTGTGGTAGTGTTTATTGTTGATATTTTGGTGTACTCTGAGAGTAAAGGAGAGCATGTGGACCATTTGAGGACAATTTTGATGACGCTAAGGGAGAATAAGTTGTATGCAAATTCTCGAAATGTGAACATTGGTTGGAGAAAGTCGCATTTTTGGGACATATTGTGTCAAAAGAGGGAGTTGAAGTAGATCCAGCCCAGATCGAAGTAGTGAAAGAGTGGCCTACACCTAAGAATGTGTCGGATGTGCGAAGTTTCTTGGGTTTAGCAATGTATTATAGGTGGTTTGTGAAGGACTATTCGAGGATCGATAAGCCGATGACGTCGTTAATGAAGAAAGACTACAAGTTTGTTTAGAGTGATACGTGTGAGGAGGCATTTCAGTCAATAAAGGAGCGTTTGACTACGACTCTAGTGCTGACTTTGCCAGATCGGAGTGGTTCTTATGACGTGTATAGTGATGCTTCCAAAAATGGTTTGGGATGCGTTTTAATGTAAATTAGAAAGGTGATTGCGTATGCTTTGAGGCATTTGAAGCCGTGCGAAGAAAAACGAGCTAGCAGCAATCTTGTTTGCCTTGAAGATAGGGAGGCACTACTTGTATGGAATGGAGTCTAGAATCTACATGGACCACAAAAGTTAAAGTATCTTTTGACTCAAAAGGATTTGAACATGCGACAAAGGAGATGGCTTGAATTGATAAAGGACTATGATTTAGATATCCAATACCATGAAGGGAATGCCAATGTGGTAGCAGATTCTCTATGTCGTAAAACGAAGCATGGAGTGAATTCACTAGTGGTTGTTGACGAACTATGTAGAGACATGGAGAGAATGAATAAGGAGAACCAGGATGGAGATATGAAAGTGGATAGAATAAAGGAGATATTTTAGGCAGGAAAGGCTATGGACTTCAAAGTCCATGAGGATGGAAGTTGGAAGTATAAAGGAAGGTCGTGTGTACCCCAGAAATATAAAGATTTGATATGGAAGATTATCGAGGAAGGTCATAATACACCATACTCAGTTCATCCCGGAGGTGATAAACTGTATAAGGATTTGAAGAAGGTGTATTGGTGACCTAGAACGAAAAGCGAAGTAGCTGAATTCGTGAGTGTCTTAGTTGTCAAAAGGTGAAATTTGCACATAAAAGGCCATAAGAGGAAGATACCAAGATGGAAAAGGGATTGCATATCAATGGATTTTGTAGCTTGCTTTCCAAAGTCAAGAAATCAAACTGATACTATATGGGTTGTGGGGAATAGGCTTACTAAGTCAGCGGTGTTCATATCGATGAAGGAGACTTCGAGGATGGAAGAACTTGCAAAGGCTTACACAAAGCATGTTGTGAGGCTACATCTAGTTCCAAAGAATATCGTGTCAGATAGGGATTCTAGGTTTCTTTCGAAATTCTGGAAAAGTGTTAAGGAGAACTTCAGTACAACGTTGAAAAAGACTACAACTTTCCATCCAACAATCGATGGACAAACAGAGAGAACCATAAAGACTTTGGAGGACATGCTGAGAGCTTGTATAATGGATTTTCAAGGGAATTGGGAGGATGGTTGGGATTTGATTGAATTCTTGTACAATAATAGTTACCATGCAAGTATTGGCATGGCACCTTTTGAAGCCCTGCATGGAAGCAAGTGCAGAAGTCCCTTATGTTGGAGTGACATAAGTGATACAGTAATTCTACGACCTTCTTATCCTTGACTATCAATTTGCCTACGGGCTAGACCTAATGGGGTTCCGTGAGCTGCCGAAAAGAGCACGATGGCCTAATGGGCTTGACTGTCAATTTGAGTTTTTCGACTCACTCTGTAGTACCCCATATTTTCGTGTATTTTTAATTTCGTATTTTATACGTATAATTTTACTATATTTATTTGAAAAATTAAGTTCAATAAATATATTAAAAAAACATAATTAATTGTTATTTAAAATTATTATTTTATGTTTTCTAAAGTTTTTAAATTATAACATGTCACTTTGAGTTCTATTAAAGCCTAGGGCATTGGTTCACCATATACCAACCAATGAATTGAATAACAATTAATTGATAAATTATTGGCTTCCTGAACTAAGACTCACTAATTCTCTCGAATCTAGTCTCCTTCAAAATTCCTCTAGCACCTCTCGCTCTCTTAAACTCGGCATATTATCCCCGTGATCTAATTGTGGTAATAATCTTACCTCTCGGCATCGATTTCGACAATATCAAACTAACAATTAAACTTGGCCAGAATTTAATTGAAAGCAATATAAATTGATAAAAGGAATTCAGAACATCAACAATCATGTTAATTAATCATAAAACAACGCATTGGAATCGATCCATGGATCCCCTAGCCCTAGAAAAGGAACTACTCCCACATAAATAAGAATAAAGATATAAAATCAACAAAAGGAAACGAAACTAGAAACATAATTATGGATGAACAAATTAACAAAGAATAACAAAACTAAATCTAAAACATAAAACTAGGGCATAAATAAATAACAAAACTAAAACAAAAACTAAAAACATAAACTAAATTAAACATGAATTAAATGAATAAAAAACGAAAGTTGAATGGAAACCCAAATTTATATTGAATTGAATGATATAAAGAATTCCACAAGAGTCACTTATAGAGAGAGAAAACTAACACAAACTAGGTTCTAAGAATAATAATGATGTGTGTGAAAACCTAGGGAAGTTAATTACGAAGTCGGAAATAGGTGGAAACGAAGCAAAAATATCGTAAAATGTACTGTGCACGGCCTACCGAGCCTACTATACTCGAATCAGGCACATAGTACCCGAGCAGGGCATGATGATTAGGGGGCCTTTGGGCTCCCGGCTTCGCTTGTAACCTCTAGAATTCGACTTCTATGCTTCCCAAAGGCTTCTAAATCACTTCCTAGAGTCCTTATAGCTTGTCAAAGTAGTCAAGTCTCCTACTAACTTGCCAAGTGCTCAACATAAAACGAAAACCGACATAAAAGCGTCAATTCCTGTAATAAAAGATAAACTGAAACGACAAGCACTAAAAACAACCAAAGTTAGTAGAATAGGCTCAAAAGAGCCTCGTCAAAGCAAAAAACCAATATAAAATGGGGACAAATAATGAATATAAAATGAATAAGGAGAACCAGGATGGAGATATGAAACTGTATAGAATAAAGCAGATATTAAAGGCAGGAAAGGCTATGAACTTCAAAATCCAGGAGGATGGAAATTGGAAGTATAAAGGAAGCTGGTGTGTACCCTAGAAATATGAAGATTTGAAATGGAAGATTATCGAGGAAGGTCAGAATACACCATACTGAGTTCATCCCGAAGGTGATAAACTGTATAAGGATTTTTAGGTGTATTGGTGACCTAGAATAAAAAGGGAAGTAGCTAAATTCGTGAGTATCTTAGTTGTGAAATTTGCACATAAAAGGCCACAAGAGGAAGATACTAGGATGGAAGTGGGATTGTATATCAAGGGATTTTGTAACTTGCTTTCCAAAGTCAAGAAATCAGAATGATACTATATGGGTTGTGGTGGATAGGCTTACACAAAGCATGTTGTGAGGCTACATCGAGTTCCAAAGAATATCGTGTCAAGAAGAACTTCAGTACAACGTTGAAAATGACTACAGCTTTCCATCAAGCAACCGATGGACAAACAGAGAGAACCATACAGACTTGGAGGACATGCTGAGAGCTTGTATAATAGATTTTCAAGGGAATTGGGAGGATGGTTTGGATTTGATTGAATTCTTGTACAATAATAGTTACCATGCAAGTATTGGCATGGCACCTTTTGAGGCCCTGTATGGAAGCAAGTGCAGAAGTCCCTTATGTTGGAGTGATATAAGTGATACAGTAATTCTAGGACCTTAATTGATTGAAGAAACTACCAATACGGTAAGAATAATACAAGCAAAGATTCAAGCTGCACAGAATAGACATAAATCTTATGCGGACCAAAAGTGTCAAGAAGTTGTGTTCGAAGTTGGTGATAAGGTGTTACTTAAGGTATCACTGATGAAAGGTGTAATGAGGTTTGGAAATAAGGGAAAATTGAGCCCAAAATTCATTGGACCCTATGAGATCTTGCAAAGGATTGGAAAGGTTGCCTATATGCTAGCATTACCAATGGAGTTGAGCAAGGTTCACGATGTTTTTCATGAGTCTCAACTAAGAAAGTATGTGCCGGATAAGTCACATGTGTTGCAACCTGAAACAATAGAATTGGACCAAAGCTTAACCTATTAAGAGATGCTAATTGATAAGTTGATATTTGATATGTTTTTTACCCCTGATCCCGATTGATTTTTAGCTCTAATACGAATCTTTTGAGCCATTTCTACTAACTTTTGCTATTTCGAGTGTTTGTTGTGCTTTTTATTATATTTTACCGGAATTGATGATTTATCATTGTTTTCCGAGCCTTTTGAAGCACTTGAAGAAGTTAGTGAAGAGTTGAAGTCATTTGGGAAGCTTAACTGAAGAATAGAAGTGCTAAAACGAAGAATTAAAGAAGTAATTTAGGAAGAAAGAGCAAAAACCGAGAAACGGAGCCAAAGCAAGCTGTTCGCCCGGGTCGAAGCCAGTCGCCCGGGTAAGGGCTGCTCGCCCGGACCCCTCCGGGCGGGTGGCTCTGAGGGCGTTTTCAGCGTGTTTTTGAGCGTAATTAGGCTTAGTACTTAAGCTTTTAGTCTCCTAATTTGTCATTTACGCTCTTTTTACTTTTACAAATCCTAGTTTACTCTAAAATTCTCTCTAAGGGTGGAATTCTATTCAATCTTTCAATCAATAATATTCAGGTTTTATTTCAATCGCAATTCTTGTTCTTAATTGATTTTTGTTTTTATTAGTTTTAATTTATGCTCTTACTTTTATTAGTTTTATGCTTAGATTTAGATTCTTGATTATTGTTGGATTGTTTAGTTTAATTATGTTTAGGATTTTAATTTCTTCTATTGATTTAGTTTTTTGTTCTTTCAATTATGAGTGAGTAGTTTCTTTTCTAGGACTAGGGGATCCATGGATTGATTGGTGATGTTTTGCTCATAAATATTAGTTTAACTATTAATGTACTTGAATTCCTGTTGTCAATTGTTATTGTTTTCAATTAAATATTGGCCAGGTTTAGTTGTTAGTTTGATATTGTTGAAATCGATACCGAGAGGTAAGATTACCACAATTAGATCATAAGGACAATAGGCGAAACGAGTCTAAGTGAGCGAGAGCCATTAGAGGAGTTTTGAAGGAGACTAGATTCGAGAGAATTAGTGGACCTTAATTCAAGGAAATTGATAATCTAATTAATTAATTAATTAATTATGTGCAATTCGTTGGTTAATTTGTGGTGAACCGATGTGCTAGGTTTAGTCATTAATTTAATTCCTTAATCAATTTAGCTCTAATTCTAGTTAATTTCTTGATCACAATTGTCACCCAAAGGCCCTTTACACAATCTAAACTTTTTATAAATAATAGGTTTAATTGTTTCCCTGTGGATTCGATCCCTACTTTCCTAGCTATATTAGTTAGAGTGGTTAGGTTTTTTTTTGATAGGTGTGCGATAGCCTCATCACTAATTAAGATACTTGATAGTAAGGTTCGGGATACTCGTAGGAAAAGTGTCAAAATAGTGAAAGTGTTGTGTTCTAACCAAGAAATTGAAGAATTAGCGTGGGAAGCTGAGGATATGATGAGAGAAAAGTATGCAGAGTTATTTCAGGTTAGTAGAGTTACGGGGACGTAACTCAATTCCTAAGGGGGGTAAAGTGCGATATAATTTCGCACATTTTTACCCTAAATTTTGCAAGTTTTTACGTCTTTTAGTAAAGTTTTATGTATGTTTACTAAAAGTTATTAATGAAATGTCGAGTTAAATGTCTAAAGTCTACAACAACTTAGGATGAAAATGAAAAGTTTTAAAGAAAACATAGTCTCTATTCAAGTTCCATACAATAATCTACATAAAGGTTCGGGTCGAAACTTCTTTTAAGGTGTTTTAGACTGTAATACCCCATATTTTCATGTATTTTAAGAATTTAATTTCGTATTTTCTGTGTATATTTTTAGTATTTTTATTGAAAAAATTAAATTCAATAAATATATTGAAGAAAGAAAACTTAATTGTTACTTAAAATAATTATTTTATCTTTTCTGAAGTTTATAAATTATATCTTATGTCACTTTGAGTTTTATTAAATATTTTAACAAGCTTCTAAAAATAAAATTTTCAAGGTTTCCTAAATTGTTTTAAAATAAGGGCACAAAAGTAATTTCAAACATTAAGGGTAATTATGTAATTGTACCAAATCCTATTTTGGGGCCTATGAATACCCCTTAAAACCAGAATTTTCAGATTTATTTTGAAAGTTGGTGATTTAGGATTTCAAATAAAAAATAAAACGAGAGAAAAAAATTCAGATTTTCGAAAAGAAAGAAAATTAAAATCTTGCTCGCCCCTCCCCTTTGTCGCCGGCTGCCTCCTCCTCGTGCTGCCCTCTGCTACCGTGCGCCACCACGCCGGCCACCACCTCTCCTCCCCTTCTTATTTTGGTATATTTCTAACCTATTTAAGGTTTCTTCCTCTTTTCTTTTTAGTTCGATTATGCATAAATTTATGTTTATAAATATGTTTAAGCATGTTTTTATCATCCTAATAATGTTTTATAAAGTTATGATCATGTTTAAATTATAAAATTATAAAGTTCTTCATGAAATTTTAAATTAGGGTTTATGAAATTATGAAATTTATAGATTCACGATTTTTAATGATCTAAACATTCATATTATGATCATAGATTGTTTTAGTATGAACTTGTGATGATTTTATGAAGTTTAGATGTGTTTTTAAGGGTTTTAAAGTTGTCTAATATTGCTGTCAAATTTTTAAAGTTATGAAAACTAAGAGTAAAAAATATTATGAACATGTTTTGAAGCATGAAAATATTTTAAAGCGTAGATCATATATATGTATGATGATAGTATGAGATTGTAAAAGTGTTTTGTGCTTGACTTATGAAGTTTTAATGTGATTTTAATGAGTTTTGAATAAAAATATATTGCTGTAAATTTTTATTAACACGTGTTTATGCCTAATAAAAATAATAGCACGTGAAATAAAAAGTTGTAATGATTTTTAATACATCAAAATATTATATGATGATTAAGGACATGAATATAAAATTTTAGGATCAAATTATAATATTTAGAAGGGTTTTAAAGTATATATAAGAAATTTTATGAAGTTGCCATCTTTGGAAAATTATCGAAAATCAAATGTTTTGCGAAAGAAAAATTAAAGTAAAGTATTGAATAGAGACCATATAGGGAAGGTTTTTGACAAGTTTCCAATGTAAATAATTAGATTAGAGTTGTTGTAGAAGTTAGTCCATATGGTTTTAATTTAGTTTCGATTTTCCCTATGTGGGAGAATTGGAGTTATTAGACTTTTAAAAGTTGTGGCAGATCACAACTATTATACAAGGTATGTAAGTACTAAAGGAAAATATATAAGTAGAATTCATGGTTGGTTTGTTGATCTTGTATGCTATGCTTGCGAACATAAGTTGTTGCTTGGTTGTTGAGTTGGCTTGTATGAGAATTTGATATAGCATGAAAGAATGAAAATTTGAAAGTACGTTTTATATCAAATTGACATTCCGTATTTATAGTATTGTTAAATAGATCATGAGTAATTGGAATGTTAAAGTTATTTCTAAAGTTTGACTAATAGTCAATAAAGAAGGAAGGTAAATCAATAAATAAGTTGATTAGTTACTTAATCAACAAGAAAAGTAGTCAGTGAATTATTTATTCACATGTTTAAAAGGGAGCAAATGAGTAAATAGTTAACCACTCACAGTTAATGTGTTATAAAGAAAGCTTAGTTTAATTAAAGGATACACAAGATTATAGTTGAGGAAGAGTCGAGTTCAGTTTTATCGGGTCACGAGTGAGGGGATATTCTAGGTTTCGAGATCGAGAATCCATAATTTATTATTTTAGTGTCCATAGATTTAGTATCTAACTCTGAGATGGAGGAGGATGAGAGTGAATCACCAGCGGATGTTAATGACGAGAATTATGTTGTTCATTCTGATTGGTGTGATGGTGTTAATGTTTAAGGATCATGTTGTGATAGAATTCGAGATGTTTTAGTTGTTTCCTCCATGTTACGAGCTAAGGATGTTTAAATCTCTTCATTTATCTTCTTTCATTTGAGGAGAAGTTGGCCAAGCATGTCTCTTGAGACATTTAATATGAGTTAAGTGTGATAAGCTATTATTTGTGTTGAATAATGCAAGTTCCTTCTATAAGATGTTCCATTAGGTTGAGTGGAAATTCAATGGAATTTTTTTTTTATTATATGCTTTTATTTTGACTAATGGTTGTGAAAGCAATCAAGATAAAGTGCAGTAATCGAATCTGGGGAATGCAATTTCCTTAGAAGTTGAATTAAAGTTATGATTTGTGGAAAGTTCAAGTCTTTCCTTCAGTACGCTGTTAATATAGGGTTAGTCCGTGTCTTGATAAGCAAGTCTTTCCACTTTAGGATAAGGAGAATGTCTAAAAAAGATAGTGATTCGCTTAATGAGTTTGTAAGGTAATTAGCTGACATAGCTCAACCGTTGGCTGCAAGGGGTCTTTCTATAGAGGTTCAGTTGCAAATAGTTAGGCACGTGTTTGAGACGCTCGACGATCTTTATGGGGAAGCCGCACACCTCTGTGATTTAGAGAAAAAGAAAAATGAGATACTAAAGGAGAGTGATGGAAAGGAGAAAAGGAAGAATGTTTGAGGAAGCTCTAATCATCATGGCAGTCATAATGAGTCTAAGAAGCCTCGCTTCAATACGAATTTTCAAGAGAGTACGGGGAATTTTGGTAAGTCTGAAAACATTGATGGTTTCAAGGGGTAGTTTGCAAGCTGAAAAAGTAGAGTTTATTTCTATAAGAAGTGTCCTAATAATCACCCGGGAAAAGATTGTGAGAGGAATCTGGTTACCTGTCGCTTGTGCAATAATTTAGGGCATCAGGGGGTACGAATGCTTCTTGAAAAGTAAGAGAAAGGAAAGTCATGGAGGACAATTTAAGGGTAATTCTTTAGGAGGGCTGCAAAGAGGTCTCCAAAGAAACATAGGAGGGAGTGCACCAATACAGAATGGATACATGAGTTGTAGGGGTGATAAAGAGGGTCAAGCGAAGGCTCCTAAGCATAGGAAAGCTCAATGTCAACGACGAAGTGATCACTGAGAATTTCTCTATTCATTTTATTCATGTTAAAGTTTTGTTCGATTTGGGTGTAACATGTTCTTTTGTGCCTAGTAAGGTTTCCAAACATTGCTGTTTATCTAGGAAAAGCAGATATAATAGATATGCCTATAGCGATTTCGTCAGGAAATGTAGGGCAATGTTCTAAAAGTTACTTGGATGTATCGATTTTGATTGAAGAAGTGGAAATTAAGGCTAAATCGGTTGGGTTTGAGTTAGGAGATTTGGAGGTCTTTCAAGGAATGAATTGGTTTAGTGAGTATGTGGCCGAAATCGTGTGCAAGCCACAGAAAATTTACATCGATGAAGAAGAGTAAAAAGGTGAGTTATTGGATGTCGGGAAGACCTAAGCACAATAAGATTGTGGCGATGATGCGATTTTTTCTAGTTACGAAAAAGGGGGGTTTTCCAATTTTATTCCTTTAGTATAAGGGGTGTGGATTGTGTTGTGTCTTCTAAGCCGGAGGATATTGAGGTAGTGAAGGATTTCCTGAATCTGTTTTCGGAGGAGATTCCGGGAATGCTGCCGAAGCGAGAAATTGATTACACTATAGACTTAGTGTCGGGAACCGCACCCATCTTTAAGGTACATTGTTGGATGGCTCCTATGGAAATGAGCGATCATAACGAACCATACTGGAGAAGGGTTACATTAGGCCTAGTGCGTCGCCTTGGGGAGCGCCAGTGTTGTTCGTAAAGAAGAAAGATAGGAGTATGATACTATGTATCAATTATATAGAGTTGGATAACGTGACAATTAAGAATAAGTATCCTCTGCCAAGAATCGATGACTTGCTTGATCAACTGAAAGGGGGAAACCATGTTTCGAAGACCAAATTATGGTCAGGATACCATTAATTGAGGATTGCTGAAAAGGACATACCAAGGACAGCTTTTAATACAAAGTATGGGTATTACGTGTTCTCTGTGATGATATTTGGGTTGACTAACGCGCCAACAATTTCATGGATTTGACAAATAGGGGTTTTCAGCGGTTTTTGGACAAATTTGTGGTCCTGTTCATCGATGATATTTTTATGTATTCGAAAAGTAATGAAGATCATGTAGAATATCTAAGGAATATTTTGTCAACGTTTAAGGAATATAAGTTGCATGCTATGTTCTCGAAGTGAGAATTTTGGATGGAGAGAGTTGTGTGTTGAGAAATTTTGTGTCAAAAGAGGGAGTTGAAGTGGAGCTACAAAAAAATTAAGGCAGTGGAGGAATGACCTACACTTAAGAATGTGTCAGATGTGTGAAGTTTCTTGGGTTTAACATGATATTACTAGAGGTTTGTGAAGGAATTTTGAAAAATTGCGAAACCCATGACGTTGTTGATGGAGAGGGATTGTAGGTTTAGTTGGAACAATAAGTGTGAGGAAGCATTTCAAATTTCAAAAGAGTGTTTGACTACGGATCCAGTGTTGACTTTACCAGGTGGGAGTGATTCTTAAGATGTGTATAATGATGCTTCTAAAAATGGTTTGGGGTATGTGCTTATGCAAACAAAAAGGTGATTGCATACGCTTCAAGAAAATTAAAGCCATTCGAAGTAATATATCCTACTCATGATCTCGAACTCGCGGTAATTGTCTTCGCATTGAAGATATGGAGATGCTACTTGTATGGGGTAAAGTGTATGACCTACACGGATCACAAGGGCTTGAAGTACTTTTTCTTTTAAAATATCTAAATACGCGTCAAAGGAGATGGCTTGAGTTGATCAAGGATTATGACTTAGACATACTGTAACATGAAGGGAATGTGAATGTGGTAGTGGATATTATAAGTCATACAGCGAAGCATGGAGTAAATTCTCTAGTAGTTGTTGACAGACTATGTAAATACATTGAGAGACGGAGCTTAGAAGTCATGAGAAAAGTCATTGGAAGGAGTGCTTTATAACCTTAGAATCCAAACAACGGTTTTCCAAGAGATAAAGGAGAACCAAGATGGAGACGTGAAGTTGGAAATAATAAAGGAGAAATTGAAAGCAGGAAAGGCAACGAATTTTAAAATTTTGATGATGAGAGTTTAAGGTATAAAGGAAGGTGGTGTGTACCATAGAAATGTGAAGATTTGAAAAGGAATTTCATGGGGAAAGGTCATAATACACCGTACTTTGTCCACCCAAGAGGTGACGAAATGTATAAAGATCTGAAAAAGGTGTATTGGTGTCTTAAAATAAAAAGGGAGGTAGCTGAATTGGTGAGTGTAGACATCTACATTTTTCCCCGCCTTTAGGTTGATGATAAACATATACCACGTCGCTTACTAGTCCGTAAGTGTAGCAAGATGAAAGATTCAACCCGAAAGCACCTAAAAACCTCATAAGAACACAGAAAAACCTAGAAATATTTTGATATGATTTAATTTGATTTGATTTTATCTTATTTTTCCATATATTTTTCTAGATTTTTTCCCATATTTTCCACTGTTTTAAAATTTATGCTAACAACTTTCGAAACGCTCGAAAAAGCATTTTCCGCAAGAACGAGCCTAAAACATGGTCATCAAGAAGGTAAACCTTCGAGCCCAAGTCATGGGCCCAAGGAGAACCTTCTCCTTACTTGAGCCCAACGAACTTCCCTCATGTTGAGTTCCTAGCTTTTGTTTTGAATGATGACAAACCACATTGAACTATTGTATTGTATGCAAGTTTCTATTTGCATGTGCAGGTACTTAAGAAACAAGTTCAATGATGACCAGATAAAGCTCGAGAAACCAAGTCTTGAAGTTTGCATGAAGATCAAGCTCATAGAGTCTAACTCTTAGGTCTTAGATGCAATGTAAGTGGTATGAAGGTTTACATCTGCAATATAAAGATTGAAATTACAGAGATGCACTAATTATGAATGACAAGGAACTTAAGTTACTTGGCATACATAATTATAAGTAAACTTGGCTGACTAGAACAGTCTGGGAACAGTGCTGAACTAGTCCCCTAGAGTTTACTTCACACATCCGTATTTTAGGAAAGTTTCTTTTTGCGCAAAATTGTTTTTCAAAAAATAACACAAATGCTTGGATTGGTATTCAAGGCAAATATTCTTAAGTATGGAAAACATGTTATTTAATATTGTGCTGATTTTACTTGATTTCAAATAAAATCAGTGAGAATATTTTCAAAGGATTATTTCTATTATTCCAATGAAAATATTCTCTTGCAATATTACATGACATACTAGACAAAGGTTTATTTAAGGAGATTTTCCAGCAGACAACCGAGATAACTTTTGTACGAACAAAAACAGAATATTATGATTTGTAAAAGTGCTCTCTAAGTCTCAATTTCGCAAAAAATCTCATCACCACATTAAGGTCTTAATATTCTCTCTTTTGTAAGCATTTAGGCTAATTGTTATTGAGAGACAAAGGTTTGTAATTTGAGCATTCTAAGAGTTCAGTGTACTGGGGTAGTTGCTCTGGGATCATCTTCATTGGAACCTTCATAGTTGAGGGTTGAGTCGAACTTCCATAGGTGGAAGTTGGGGAATCATATTGTGCATGGGTGCATAATTCATTGAGTGTAATTCTTTTGTTATTTTGAGTTGACTAATAGAAGAGTAAGTGAGTGGAGGACGTAGACTTATTAGAAGTCGAACCTCGTTAAATCTTGGTGTTGTTTATTTTATTGATTTATTATTTCCGCTGCTTGAGAACTTGTTCTAAACTGTTCTTATAATTAATCGAAAACTTTACAACAACTTTACAACAACTTTACAACACTCAATTCACCTTCCTCTTGAGTGTCACTTGTACTTTCAATTGGTATCAAAGCCTAACTTCTTGAAAGGGTAACACCTAGAGAAGGCAGAAAAGATAAATACTTAAGAGATGATGAATGTAAATTCTGGATCAAGGCTGCCCAAGTTTAATGGAACAAACTATCCCTTGTGGAAGAACTGCATGCAAAACTTTGACATTGGCACTGACTATGAGTGTTGGATGATAATAAAAAATGATCGTAAGAAGGTGGCTAACAACGCTGATGGAACATATAAGGAGGAGAATGAATACACTAGCACAGATCTTAAGACACTTGAGATGAACGCAGAGGCTATGTCACTTCTTCAACAAGGCATTGCTGATAATGAGGTAAGCCGTATTTTACTGCAAATGAAATATGGGAAACTCTAGAGTTAGCCTATGAAGGCACTATTGAAGTCAGGAGATCTAAGGTAGATATGCTTACATCTAAATATGAAGGTTTTGATATGAATCGAGATGAAAATATAAAAGATATGTATACTCGTTTTATGTCAATTATTAATGAACTAAAATCTCTTGGAAAAAGTTTCACTAGTGAAGATTTGGTTAAGAATGTTTTGAGAAGTTTGACAGGTAAATGACTGACTAAGGTAACTGCAATCCAAGAAGCCAAGGATTTAACCACTCTGATTGTAGAACAACTTATTGGGTCGTTAATGACTCATGAGATGTTGGTAAGCAAAAAGAAGGAAGGAACAACCAAAAGTCAAGGGCTGGCCTTGAAGGGAGAAGAAAATGAAGAAGATCTGGATGCAATAGGTCTCATGGCAAGCAGGTTGGAGAGAAGCCTCAGATCTCAATATAAGGGAAAATCTTGGAAAAACAAAGGCAACATGAAGAAGATCAGTACCAGCACTGGTTGCTTCAAATGTGGTGAAACTGGACATATGATAAAGGATTGTCCAGCTTGGAAAGTTGACAAGGGAGGACAAATGGAGAAAAAGATGACAAAGAGAGCGATGCTTGCTGCCTGGGGAGATTCTAACTCAGGTGATGAAAGTGAGGAGGAAGAAGCCCTAGTTTGTGTGACTGCATTGTTGGAGAAGTAGACCAGAGGCAGACCAGTTTAGGAAAGAAGGGACACATGTGTCTCATGGCTGGAAGCAGCTCTTCTGATGAAGAACAGGTAACTATTTCTGATATGCAAGATCAAATGGGATATTGTGATAGAGATGAGTTACTAAATTTCATGGATGCTGCTATAGAACAAAATGTTAAAGGCAATGCTGCTTATAAGGCTAACAAAAAGAAACTAAGATAAGTAACTGAAAATCTAGATCTTAGTGAATGCAGTTCTGCTGAGCTTGTACTTATTTGTACAGAATTAAAAGAAAAAATTTCAAAGCTTGAAATAAGTCTGGATCAAAAGAATATAGAACTTGAGATGCTAAAACCTCAATCAGTTTTTTCAAAAGCAGATTTTTATCAAAACAGTGAAAGAAGTTTTAGTAAGCTTAAGGAGGCAGAAGTTGAAGATATAAATTTCGAAGTACTTAAACATAAATCACTTTCTCTAGAACATTATGACTTAATTCTAGCATATAATTATATGGTTGATGATGTGGAAGAATTGTTCAAAGAGCATGTGAATCTGAGAACTTCTCTTTCTAGCACAAGTAGTTCTAGTATTAATGTCAATAACTTATGCTTGGAATATGAAGGTAAGATTTGTGATTTACAAGCTGAAATATCTGAGTTAAGAAAAGATATCCACCCTAAAGTTGTTTCAGACAATCAATATGTTGATATTGAATTCTTACACTTAGAATATGAAACAAAAATCTGTGATCTTCAAGCTGAAATATCTCAACTAAGGAAAGGCAAGAATACTCGGACCACTTCTGAACCAGGTCCTGAATTGATTTCAAAACTTAAGGATGAGCTTCATAGGGCAAAGTTGGATCTTGCCATTGCTGTTGAATATAATGAAGCTCCACTTAAGAAACTTGAGATCAAGGAACAGGATTTGAGTGATTGCCTAAGACAGATGAACAGGTTGCTCGATGCTCAAATTACTCTAAACATCCTGACCTCACAACCTGGTAACTCTATGAGGTTTGGATTAGGGTCTTCTGGAACTAGTTCTCAACAACCCCAAAAGTTGGGGAGAGATGAGACTTGGATCTCTGAATTCAAGAGAGGTAAGTATGTTTTTACAAAAGACATGCATGTATGCACCTAATGTGATAAGAATAGACATGTTATTGAAACTTGTTACACCAAGAAAAAACGTAATAAGAAAAATCGTTCTCATGTTCAAAGAACTCATAATCATCAGTGTTACACACATAATTTGTCTAAAAATGGAAAACATGATAAAACGAGAAAGACAAATGTAAAACAAATCTTGGTTAGAAAGGACAGTATCAAACCAGTTCCCATCGATAAGGAACCCAAGAAAATCTGGGTTCCTAAAACTAAACCTTGATTTGTTTGTGTAGGTTAGAGTGAAAGGAATGCCATTATGGTATTTGGACAGTGGTTGCTCAAGACACATGTCTGGAGATAAAAGGCAATTCCTTTCACTCGTAGCCTATGAAGAAGGAAGTGTCACCTTTGGAGATAATAGTAAAGGTTTGATCAAAGGTATAGGTAAGGTTGGTAAGACGCTTTCTCAAGCAATTGATAATGTATATTTTGTTGAAGGTTTGAAACATAACCTCTTGAGCATATTTCAACTATGTGACAAAGGAAACCATGTTGAATTTGAAACAAATCTTTGTCACATAGTCAACACTGAAACAAGGAAAATGGTCTGTAAGGGGTTCCGACACAATAATGTTTACATAACATTTTTGAGTCAGATTCCTAAGACCAGCGCCACTTGTTTCAATGTTATGGAAGATGATCATTGGTTGTGGCACAAGAGACTTGGACATGTAAGTTTATCTTGCTGAATAAACTACGATCTCAGGAATTATTTACAAGTTTACCTAACATAAAGTTTGTTGCAGAACATATTTGTCATGAATGTGCAAAATGTAAGCATGTCAAGTCCTAGCCAAAGAAGTTTGTAAGCACCACTAGACCATTCGAAAATTGTGCACATGGATTTGTGTGGAGCCATGCGTGTACAAGGTCGAAATGGTCATAGCTATGTGTTTGTGTTAGTTGATGATTACTCTCGTTATACTTGGACAATATTTCTAAAGTCTAAAAATGAAACCTTTGAAGAATTTGCAATATTGATAAAACAAGTCCAAAATAAGATTAATCATCAACTGGTCTCTATCCGGTCTGATCATTGTTCTGAATTTGACAATGTCAGCTTCATTACCTACTCTAATGATCTTGGTGTATCTCACAATTTCTCAGCCCCAGAACTCCACAACACAATGGAGTGGTTGAAAGGAAAAACCGCACTCTAGAAGAAATGGCAAGAACAATGCTTCTAGAGAGTGGTCTTCCTCGAAACTTCTGCACTGAAGCTGTGAGTACTGCTTGCAATATTTCAATAATGCTGAGACCTTTACTAAAGAAAACACCTTATGAGCTTAGGGGAAGAAAACCAAACATTGGACACTTACGCGTTTTTGGGTGCAAATTCTTTGTACACAATAATGGTAAATCAAGTTTGGACAAATTTGATCCTAGAAGTGATGATGTCGTTTTCGCTAGATACTCTTCACACAAAAAGGCATACAAAGTCTTCAACAAAAGAACCTTGTGCGTGTAAGAGAGTATCCATGTTATGTTTGATGAAACTAATATGTTTAGCAAGCATGTGCAGGTTGATGATGATGAATTCCAAATTGGCATGCTAAACTTTAAAGGAGCTAAGGAAGTAGAAGGTACTGAACCAGATTCATTACACAACTCTCCTAGAGAGGAAGGGTCTGGTCAAGCACAAACTCAAAAAGCTCATGAAGTAAGAGGAGGAAATAGTGACTCAGAGGTTCAACCACATGAATACAATGCAGCTGAGACCACTATGGAACCAGGTGCACCTGTTCAAAATAACAATGTAATAGGGGGATCTAATACAGGAACCAGTTCAACTTTAGGAGGAACCAATGCAAATCTTGACATGAACAAATCCTTCAAGTACAAATCTGTTGTACAAAACATTTGTGCTTTCTACTCTTTTCTTTCAAATGTTGAACGAAATGATTATAAGACTACTTTAATGGATCCAATTTGGGTTTTGGCCATACAAGATGAAGTTAATCAGTTTGAGAGAAATCAAGTATGGCATCTTTAACCCAAGAATGAAAACATGTCTGTTACTGGAACTAAATAGGTGTTCAGAAACAAACTTGATGATGCAGGTATCATAGTCTGGATAGTGGTCCAAGGATTCAATCAACAGGAAGGAATTGATTATGATGAAACCTTTGCTCCAATTGCCAGGCTTGAGGCAATCTGGATTTTAATTGCTTTTACAGCTCATATGAATATCAAACTCTTTTAGATGGATGTTAAGACAACCTTTCTTAAAGGTTATTTAAAAGAAGATGTATATGTGGAACAACCCCCTGGATTTGAGGATAGTGACTTGCCAAACCATGTTTTTAAACTTGACAAAGCTCTTTATGGTCTCAAACAAGCTCCCAGAGCTTGGTATGACAGGCTGTCCAGTTTTCTTTTAGAAAATGGATATAAGAGAGGTTCAGTTGACAAGACACTATTCTTGAAGGAAAAGGGAACTGATCTGCTAGTGGTCCAGATATATGTAGATGATATTTTGTTTGGAGCTACTAATCCTAATTTATGTAATGAGTTTGCAGATTTGACGAATAGTGAATTTGAAATGAGTATGATGGGAGAACTTGCATTCTTTCTAGGACTTCAAATCAAGCAAACCAAGGATGAAATTATGATTCATCAGTAGAAGTACCTCAAGGAGTTGCTGAAAAGATATGGCTTGCAAGACAGCAAAACTTATGAAACATCCATTCCAACTTTTACTAAATTGAGCCTTGATAAGAAGGGAAAGGGTGTTGAGGGTAAGTTGTATAGAGGTATGATTAGCTCATTACTCTACTTAACAGCCAGTAGGCTAGATATAGTGTTTTCAGTAGGGTTGTGTGCAAGATTTCAAAGCAACCCTAAAGAATCTCATCTAAAGGCTGTTAAGAGAATTTTAAGGTATCTAAATGGTTCTAATGATCTATCTTTGTGGTATCCAAAAGGAAGCAGTATGAATCTTATAGGATACACATATGCTGACTTTGCTGGTTTTATTATGAACAGGAAGAGTACTTCTGGAATGGCTCACTTCTTAGGTTCCTGTCTTATCTCATGGGGATCTAAGAAACAAAATTCTGTGGCCTTATCCATAGCAGAGTCTGAGTATATTGCAGCAGCTTTATGTTGTGCTCAGCTCTTGTGGATAAAGTCACAACTAAAGGATTTTGGGATCTGTTTCAGAAGTGTTTTCATCTTATGTGATAACACAAGTGCAATCAATATTTCGGAAAATCCTGTTCAACATTCTAAAACCAAGCATATTGAGATTAGGCGTCATTTTCTAAGGGACAATGTTGAAAAAGGTAATGAAGAATTGGATTTTTGCAGGTCAGATGGTCAACTAGCTGACATCTTTATAAAATCTTCGAGCAGAAATGTTCATCAAGCTTCATACATTGTTGGTTATGATTAGGATTAGACAATGAGCTCTTAAGTATTGACTTGTCCCTTTGGCTAGTCAAATGATGTCAATATTTACATATTTTTGTTTTGTTTTTCTTCATGCTTTTTAGGTCTCACAAAGGTCTTATGCGATGCTGAGCTGATTAATTTAGTACTCAAGTGCCTTAGCATAATCTTGTAAAAGGTAAGTTGGGATAGACTAGTTTTAAACCATTAGGGAACCAGATCCATGAGGCGGTTATTTTTAGTCAGTCAGTTTAATTTCAAAAAATCAAAATTTTGGAAATAAATATAATGACGGTTATATTTATGGCAACTTCCTTTTTGGTTGAATGGACAAATATTCAGAAGATTACCGTTTTGATTCAAATCTCCTACAAATATATGCTTCTGATCATACTTGCCTTCTTCATTTCATTCTCTTATTTTCTTTATCTTCTACATATTCTCTCCACTATTTTTTTTCTCACACACAAAACCTAATTCATCTAAATTCTTCTTACTTTCTCTCACATTGTTCAAAGTGTTTCTTTTTGTGCTCAAAACAGAGGAAATATTCAGTCTCATCATGTCGAAAAGAAGAAGCACACGATTGGTTTAGAACGAAGTTAGTGAATCTCCTGAAATTGAACCGAAGAAAACAAAGACGATGGTTAAGTTATTGAGTTTGTGATAGAAGATGTGATGGAAGAGGAAGATGTGAACGAAAAGGAAGAAGTGCCATTGTTTAGAAAGAACACCAAGGCTGCAACTTCAAAAGCCCTTACTATAAGACCCCCCACACCAAAATCCACCACAAAAACAACTACATAGGCGGTTACACCAAAATTAACCGCCAAAACCACAAAATCTTCCACACCTACATCCACAATATCAGCCACTGCCAAAAATTCATCCACACCAAAATCCAAAGAATCAACTCCTGTACCAATAGAGACATCAAAATGAAAGGAACTATAGATTGTTGAAGAATCTAAACATGAGAAGGAATCTGAATCTGAATCCAAGTCGGAAGAAGAAGAAGTTGAGGAGGAAGAAGTTGAAATAGAAGAAAGGGAAATTGAACAAATGGAGGATGTTGTTGCTGAAGAAGTGAAGGAAAGGAAAGGAAAGTCAGCACTAAGAAACCGTCATAAAAAAGGTTAAGAAAGTGGAGAAGAAGGCTACTAAATCATCAAAAACAAAATCTAAATCACCCACACCTAAAATCACTCCCAAACCAATTGAGAAATCAAAAAGCGAGGAAGCTACTGAAGAAGAAGAGGAAGTTGAGTTAACCATTGAGAACGAGAACACAAAGAAAATAGCAAGCAACGATACTCGTGTGAAAACAGTTGCTAGAAAGGGTGCAGAAGCGTCCAAGGGGAAGACTATCATGAAGGAAGCATAACCAGACCAAACAACAATAGGGAAAAAGAGAAAGCAATGTGATGTTGCGATCTCTTCAAGCATGAAATCTAAGAAAAATAAGACTACCACTCCTAACCCTCTATATAACGTGAAAGATAGACAAATTTTGGTAGGATTTTGTGTTGCAAAAAGTTGGGTTGCACAAAAATTCTTGATTGACGATAACGAGGCCTTAGATTTTCAGAAATGGTCTGTGTTCTTTGCAAAAGATTTAGATGTGTTGATGCCCCTAGCTGAAGAATTTTACTCATACCTACATACTAAAGATGATGGATCCTATTTCTCCTTTGTGAAAGATACTCCCATAAATTTTTCTGAAAAGAAATTGGCTGAGATTCTCAAAGTTCCTACAAAGACACTTGATGTTTACTCTAGAGAAAATTGGCCTTCTGTAAAGGGAGTCACAATAGAACAGATCCAGACTAGACTCTTTACTGGTCCACCTAAAAACAAGAATAGGTACACCATTGGACAGTTAAAGGAACTAATCATGAGGATATTCCACACTATAGCCTCAAAGATTGTGTGTCCTAGAGCACAAGGCCGTATGAGTGTACGGTTGATGGATAGTGTTGTCATTTACTGCCTCATTGAACACATTCCTGTCAACCTCCCTACTATGATGTTAGAACATCTGATCTGCTATGTGGAGAAAGCTAATCATGCTCTTCCATATGGAGGATGGCTGACCTTAGTATTTGGGCACTAGAAGATACCGATGGTGGGAGATTATGGCACCATGTCACATCTCACAAATCAGATAATAGGTCGGAAAGGCATGACATATGCAGGAGGTGTTTTAAAAATGAAGGATGAAGGGAAAAGTGATGCTGGTCTTGCTGGGACCAGTACAGAAATAGTTTAGGCTACCTATGCCTTGGTTAAGCAGCTGAGTGATCAAAATCAACTAATGCAAAATATGGTAAATGGGGTCACTACACTATGTGCTGCACTTCAGGAATCCTACAGACAGATTGAGGTTCGTCTTGACAAATCAGGAATACTTGGTGGAGAGGATTCTGAGGACAAGGACGACACATCAAAAGCTGTAGGTGATGCTGATGATTAGGATGCTGAACTTGAATCTGAGAAGGATGAGGAAGAGGATGATGAAGAGAATGCTGCCTGTGCTTCAGAAGAAGAAAGATATGATGAGACTGAACAAGACTCTAGAGCTGATTGATCTCTTTGCTTTCCGCTTATTTTATGCTATTGCTTCTAACCCCCTGCTTTATTGAATTCTTATTCTGGTTTCCCCCTTCCCTTTTCATAAACATTGTTATTTTGTAATTTGGTTTGCTACTGGTTTGTAATAACTTTTAGGACAAGTATGTTTGGCACTTTCGCAGGAGCACTTGGTAGAATCAGCATCCCTAGAATGCTGTTTGAAATACCTATTTAGCTAAGATTTTATATGATTAGTAGTTTCACTACTGATTGTGTTTAGTTATTGTTCTCACTGCTTTTATGCTTTGACTGTTTTGATGATGCCAAAAGGGGGAAGCAGGGTGATGTTCTGATCTCTTCTACCTAATTCAGGGGGAAGCAGGTTAAATGAATATTACTAACCTGTGTGTGTTGCAGCAACTAGAAGCAAGATTCATAAACTTGCTAGTGGTGACAGACCTATAAGGTGAGGAAGGAAATATATTCAAAGCATTTTACTACTTATCATCCCAACGACTTGTTTGCTTGACAACAAGTCTGATGAACTTACTGATGTTCTTATTGCGATTACATGTTTAAGTCTAAGAGCTTTGTGTCTAATTAGCATTTTTCTTGGTATTTAGCAAACTCTTTCTTAAACTATTGTCAGTTACTTGTGAACTGGTTTACTTGTTGATACAAATATTGATTACAAATTCGAAGGTTTAATTGAAGCAGCTAACAAGGGTGCAACCATGGGGGAATTAATTGCTTATGGAGATTCAAGTCTAATAGGTGCATCCAGAGTTGGTATTTGCGTGTGCATGGTCACGCATACCTAGGTGTGGCACGCAAATCAAGACAAGAAGGTTGACAAGGGGAATAAGTTGGTTTTGCCTATGAGTTTTTATCCCATTTCACTTGATAGGGGTTTTCTCATTTTAGGCATTGAGTCTTTCATTTCTTGAAGTGTTTTAATCTTCATTTACATCCTTATACACATGGAAGATGACTTCTTGAAGGTTTCTTGATTGAAAGATTAAATCTTGAAAGGTTTCTTGAAGATTTGAAGAAAATCTAAAAAATTGCACGAAATTCGACCTTACTCGTGTGGCGTCAATTTTAACGATTTTGTGTTGATTTGGGTAGATCATATTTTTGTGTAATTCGTTGATTATCTTGATTATAATGGTTGTAGAAATTTTGTTAGGAAACTTTTTGTTTAGATATAGTTTGTTAGCAAGTTGAGAATGACATGTTGTGATGATGTGGCATCTTATCTTGTGAGTCATTGTTGAGTCATCTAGGGGACGATTTTAGCTAGGTTTGTGCGTGTTTTTTTAGCTTGTTTTGTTATGATTTTTTTGATGATTATTCCTGTGAGATTAGTTAGTGGCTTTGAGGGTGCCTTGAGCTTTAATCAACGACTTATTAATCAACCTAAAATTGTGAATTTCGGTGGCTAAGCCTTTAGGAGTTCGTAATTTTAGTTATATATCCTTGTGAGTTTTTGATTCATACGAAAAATTCACATCAACTTTGGTGCTTTCACTGAGAGGTTAAAACGATTAATACTCAAGTAAATAAGCTATGGCAGAGGAGCAATCTATAAACAACAAACACGGAATTCCTTATGAGCAAGATAGAGATGTTCAAAGAGACAATGAGATCAAGGAATTGCGCAATAAGTTGGAGGTAATAATGCAATTCGTTGGAAGCAAGTCTAAAAGCGCAAAAAAATCGAACAAACTTGATGAGTCTAGTCCAATAGTGATGATGATTATAATAGAGGTTCACATAAGCCTAGGAGGGTTATAGACTCAAGTTCAACTGATTTAGATGATAGGAAAAGGCACAAAAAACGAGACAAACCAAGGGATGATGACTAAAACTTGAAGTTGGACGTTCCTGAGTTCAATGGAAGTTGGGATCCAGAAGTTTTTCTTGATTGGTTGAGGAGAAATGGAAGGGTGTTTAATTATAAGAAGTATGATGATTATAAGGCCTTTAAGGTGGCGGAATTGAAGCTATCATCTTATGCTAGTCTTTTGTATGAAGGCTTGCAAAGGAAGAGAAGGAAAGAAGGGAGGTCCAAAATTACCTCTTGGCGCAAATTAAAGAAGGAGTTGAGAAAACGATTTGTTCCTCATGAATATGAACAAAACAACTTCCTAAAGATGCATGCTTTGAAACAAAACTCAAAAAGTGTTGAAGAATACATTAATGAGTTTGAAAGGATGGTCATCATATATGATATTGAAGAGAAGGAGGATCACAAGGTGGCTAGATTTGTTGCAGGGCTTGATGAATCTATCAAGGAGAAAGTAGAATTGCAACCTTATTGGAATTTTGATCAAATTTGCAAGGTATCCTTGAGAGTTAGAAAGCAAGGACACTCGAAAAAGTCTAAGACTTTCTTCAAAAGTTACGAATCCGAAAAGGAGAAAGAGGTAGTGTTTGCGCAAAACACTCAGCCTAGGGTTGAAAGTGGAGATAAGCCAAGGGTCATTACCCCTACCAAATTCTCATCAATTCCTGATGATAAAAGGAAGTGTTTTAAGTGCCAAGGATATGGTCATGTGCAACGAAATTGTCCTAGTTCAAGAGTCATCACAATTAGAGAGGCGAGGGAGATTGAAGAAGCCTATCTAGATGTAATTATTGAATAAGGGGAGCAAGATGACGTTGAGCAAGAGGATAAAAATAGCAGTGATTCCTGAGACTCATGGCCAAGCCTTAGTGTTGAGAAGGGTTTCACAAGCAAAACCCACGCCCTTAGAGGAAAGCCAAAGAGATAAGATCTTCATGATAAGATGTGTAGTTGGGGGCAAGTGTGGTGATGTGATCATTGGTAGTGGTAGTTGTACGAATGTGGTGTCTGCTTTGTTAATTCAAAAGCTCAACTACCCTACTCATAATAATCCTCATCCATACAAGCTTCATTGGCTAAGCAATACTAGTGATGTTAAGGTAACTAAACAAGCTTTAATATCATTCAAAATTGCGCAATATGAGGATAATGTGTTATGTGATGTTTGCCCTATGGATGCGTGCCATATAATACTTGGAAGGCCGTGGCAATATGATAGATCTGTTCAATATGATG
This sequence comes from Suaeda aralocaspica, assembly GCA_016808085.1. Lineage (NCBI taxonomy): Eukaryota > Viridiplantae > Streptophyta > Magnoliopsida > Caryophyllales > Amaranthaceae > Suaeda > Suaeda aralocaspica. The sequence continues at coordinate 95,823 of PYUH01000391.1, forward strand.
GAAGAACTAATTTGCATGTCATCAAAAAGCACGCCAATGGCAAATCTATTGCATTAAATCCATTGAAAGTTGTGAAGGTTAAAAAGCGGGAGATTTTGGAGAATAAGAAGGGGGCGTTTGTGACGAGTGTAAGAGAGGTGGAAAGGGAATTAAATTCTTGTAATCAGGTATTTGTTCTCATGGCTAAGGAAGTACAAGAAGGTTCCTCATCAATTCCATTAATTTTGAAGCTTTTGTTGCATGACTTTAAAGATGTGTTTCCTAATGATTTACCACCGGGATTACCACCTATAAGAGGCATTAAACATCAAATTGATCTTATTCCTTGGGCTCAAATTCCAAAAAAAAATCGCCTATCAATGCAATCCAGAGGAAACCAAGTAGATTCAAAGGCAGATAGAAGAGCTAATGGAACGTGGATACATGAGGGAAAGCATGAGTCCTTGTGCAGTGCCCACGTTGATTGTACCTTAAAAGGATGATACTTGGAGAATGTGCATTGATTCAAGAGCAGTCAACAACATCACTATCAAATATAGATTCCCAATTCCAAGGTTAGATGATTTGCTTGATGAGTTATAAGTTCTAATGTGTTTACCAAGATTGATCTTAGGAGTGGGTATCATCAAATTCGCATGAGACAAGGTGATGAATGGAAAAGAACTTTCAAAACAAATTTGGGGCTCTATCAATGGTTTGTTATACCATTTGGTCTTACTAATGCACCTATTACTTTCATGAGGCTCATGAATGAGGTATTGAAGCCATATCTTGGAAAGTTTGTTGTTGTTTACTTAGATGACATTCTGGTTTATAGTAGAACTAATGAAGATCATCTACATCATCTAAGGAGTGTTTTTGAAACATTAAGGAAACAACAACTTTATGGGAAGCTCGAAAAATGTTATTTCATGGAACCTAGTATCATGTTTTTGGGGTATGTGGTCTCACAAGATGAAGTTTCTGTTGATCAAACAAAAGTAGAAGCAATCAGAACTTGGCCTACTCCAACTAATGTCACTGAGGTTCGTGCTTTTCATGGATTAGCTTCATTCTATAGGAGATTTGTGAAGAATTTCCCATCTATTGTAGCTCCTATGTCCGAGTGCATAAAAAAGGACAAGCCTTTTGAGTGGACAAAAGAGGCGCAAAAAGCCTTTGAGAGGATTAAAGAGATGCTATACAACACACCCATTCTTGCATTGCCTGATTTTTCAAGACCTTATGAAGTTGAAACTGATACAAGTAATGTGGGGATTGGTGCAGTATTGTTTCAAGGGAAGAGGCCTATTGCTTACTTTAGTGAGAAATTGAATGGAGCAAGGTTGAACTATTCTACCTATGATGAAGAGTTTTATGCAATTGTTAGAGCTCTTGATCATTGGAGTCATTATCAAAGACCTCATCACTTCATTCTACATTCTGATCATGAATCATTAAAGCATATCAATGGCCAGCAGAAGTTGAATCTTAGACATGCCAAGTGGGTAGAATTCCTACAATCTTTTCACTTTTCATCAAAGAACAAAGAAGGCAAGTCTAATGTTGTTGTAGATGCACTTTCACGAAGGTATGCTCCCATTAGTGTGTTGAATTGCAAGCTACTTGGCTTAGATATGATCAAAACATACTATGAGCATGATGACAATTCCGGTCCTATATTGCAACAAATGAGCAAGGGTGTAATGGGCTCTTATGTGATGCATGACGGGTTCTTATTTAAAGGTAATCAATTGTGTGTACCTAAGTGTTCAATTAGAGAATTATTTGTAAGAGAAGCGCATGGTGGAGGATTAGCAGGGCATTTTAGCATAACTAAAACTCTAAAAATGTTACAAGAACACTTTTATTGGCCTAAGATGATTGTTGATATTGAAGATATCATATGTCAATGTGCAATCTATAAATTGTCAAAAGCTTCTTTTCATCAAGGTCATTACACACCATTGACTGTTCCTGAAGGTCCTTGGGAAGATGTCTCCATTGATTTTATTGTTGGATTGCCTAGAACTGCAAGAAGCAAGGATGGTTGTGGTAGATAGATTTTCGAAGATGGCTCAGTTTACACCTTGCCATAAAACAGATGATGCTATGAATGTTGCAGACCTGTATTTCAGAGACATTGTAAAGCTTCATGGAATTCCGAAAACTATTGTAAGAAATAGAGATACAAAATTTATGTGCTATTTCTGGAAGTCTCTATGGAAGCTTGTTGGCACGAAACTACTCTTTAGTAAATCATACCATCCTCAAACTAATGGGAACAAAAGTCACAAATAGAACACTTGGTGTCTTGTTGCGTGGTTTGGTGAGTAAGACACAGAAAGATTGGTACTTGAAGCTTGCACATGCAGAGTTTGCCTACAATAGGTCACCTACTTTTTCTACTAAACACTCGCCATTTGAGGTTGTATATGGGGTGAATCCAAAGTTTCCTATTGATCATATTGATATTCCAAAGGGTGAATTTGTGGACAAGGATGCTTTGTCGAAAATTGAGTATATGCAGAAGCTTCATGCGCAGGTCACAGCTAGGATTGAGAAGGTGAACGAGAAATACAAGGCTCGCACAAATAATAATCGTCATCAACATTCTTTCAAAAAAGAGGGAGAATTTGTTTGGCTACACCTAAGGAAGGAGAGATTTCCAAATAAACGCAAGAATAAGCTTATGCCTAGGTGTGATGGTCCATTCAAGGTGTTGAAGAAGATTGGTGACAATGCTTATCAACTTGAATTACCAGGTGAATATGGAGTCCATGCTACATTTAACATTGGTGATTTTGAATCCTTATGTTTCTGATGATCAACTTCGAGGTTTGAGGACAAAATCCTTTGAAGAAGTGGAGGATGATACAAATATTGATCACAACTTCGAAAGTTTGATTGAAGTTGCTAACAAGGGTGCAACCATGGGGGAATTAATTGCTTATGGAGATTCAAGTCTAATGGGTGCATCCAGGGTTAGGATTTGCGTGTGCATGGTCACACATACCTAGGTGTGGCACACAAATCAAGGCAAGAAGGATGACAAGGGGAATAAGTTGGTTTTGCCTATGAGTTTTCATCCCATTTCACTTGATAGGGTTTTTCTCATTTTAGGCATTGAGTCTTTCATTTCTTGAAGTGTTTTAATCTTCATTTACAGCCTTATACACATGGAAAATGACTTCTTGATGGTTTCTTGATTAAAAGATTTAATCTTGAAAGGTTTCTTGAAGATTTGAAGAAAATCTCAAAAAATTGCGCTAAATTGGACCTTGCTCGTGTGGCGTCAATTTTGACGATTTTGTGTTAATTTGGGTAAATCATATTTTTGTGTAATTCTGGTTGTAATTTGTTTATTATCTTGATTAGCAATGTAGTAGGAAGTTTGTTAGGATATTTTTTTTTATTTAGATATAGTTTGTTAGAGTTTGTTAGCAAGATGGGAATGACATGCATGTAGTGTTGATGTGGCATCTTATCTTGTGAGTCATTGTTGAGTCATCAAGGGGACGATTTTAGCTAGCTTTGTGCATTTTGTTTAGCTTGTTTTGTTAGGATTTTGTTGATGATTATTCCGATAAATAGTCTCAACATTATTTTGTAAGAATTTAGATTATTTAGTTGAAAAAAAGTTTTGTTTGTTTACTTAGAAAACAAAAACAACCGAAAAATTGAGTTGGTGGACTTTTCCGTTATTCTCTTATGAGATTATTTAGTGGCTTCGAGGGTGCCTTGAGCTTTAATCTAAGAATAATTAATCAACCTAAAATTGTGAATTTTGGTGACTAGGCCTTTAGGAATTTGTAATTTTAGTTATCTATCCTTGTGAGTTTTTGATTCATACGAAAATTCATATCACTTGTAAATGATGCTTAATCTGCAGGAACAGTATGAGACCAGTTCATTGATTCTAAATAATTCAAAATTTCTGAAAAGTTCCAAATGTTAAATGATACTATTTGCAGGGGAACTTCATAGTTTGTCATCATCAAAAAGGGTGAATTTGTTGAGTTCGTAGCTTTTGTTTTGAATGATGACAAACCACATTGAACTATTGTATTGTATGCAAGTTTCTATTTGCATGTGCAGGTACTAAAGAAACATGTTAAATGATGACAAAATAAAGCTCAAGAAGCCAAGTCTTAAAGTTTGCATGAAGATCAAGCTCATAGAGTCTATCTCTTAGGTCTTAGATGCAATGTAAGTGGTATGAAGGTTTACATATGCAATATAAAGATTGAGATTACAGAGATGCACTAATTATGAATGACAAGGAACTTATGTTACATGGGATACATAATTATAAGTAAACTTGGCTGACTGGAATAGTCTAGGAACAGGGGTGAGCCAGTTCCCTAGAGTTTACTTCACACATCCGTAATTTAGGAAAGTTTCTTTCCGCGCAAATTTGTTTTTCGAAAAATAACACGGTTGCTTGGCTTGGTATGCAAGACAAATATTCTTAAGTATGGCAAGTATGTTATATAATATTGTGCTGATTTTATTTGATTTCAAATAACGTGTGAATCATATGACCTATTTGATTCGTAATGGATGTCCTTGTTGGGTCACCACTAAGTTGTGGAGTGGATAGTTGGACACACCCTAGTCATGGTACCCTCTTGAACACCCTAAGCCTTACTTGTAGTTGCCTCTTAGAACCTTTGCTAGGATTGTTGGACTTGACCTCATGGATAGGTGTGTTATTACGTACGACATGCTATATGATCATATGTTCTATGCTTGTATGAATGTACTTTGCAGGAATCTTGCTCTCTAGTAGCCTTTTCACCTAGAGAGTCGTATGTTGACCATGTTAGCTTGTCATGTTGACCAAAGGTTCATATAGACCCCCATAGGTTGCATAGCATTAATTTTGTAAAACGTTTTTTCATATCCCCCAAATAATAATTAAAGAAAAGATAGAAAAGAAGAAAATTAGGGTTAATAAAATACTATGCATCATACATTCATGTAGAGCTAGGAAGCAACCATGATAGGCCTTGCATATGTCTTAAGAGTCAAGTCATTGAAACAAAGTGAAAGAACAAGTGATAATACCTAAACATCGAAGGGTAGATCGTGCATGAACCAAATCAACTATTCCTCTTTGGACTAGAGAACAAGGCACGAGGTTAATTCGTAAGGACACTCCGGTTAACATTCAAATTCAAGAAGAACCAATACAATCCAACCCCACATTGAGTGATCAAGAATCCACCGCCACGATGCACGAAATGGCTCTCGCCTTAGCCAAAGTAACGCAAGCCTTGGGAAAAATGAAAGTTGAGATGAACGATCTCAAAAATAGACATACTATACAAAACATGGAGAAGGTAGGTAGAAGGGTCACCAACCAAGACTCTTATTTTGATTCTCCTAATATCGATCCGAACTTGACCGATACCTTGCCATGAAAGTTCTCCATTGCTGAACTTCCGAACTGACAATCTAAAGTAATTCTTAAGAGGCTTCAAGTTCTACATGGATGTGGAGAAGATCAATCTAAGACTTTTCAAAGGATCTTCCCCATGGCTCTTGAGCCTGTATGTAAAAAATGGTTCTTCTTACTTCCCGATAATGACACTTCCACTTGGGAAGACATAGCTCACGCATTAATGACCCGCTATAAGGGAAACACTAAAGCTATCACCTCTAAAAGGGAGCTTGAAATCCTTAAACAAGGAGAAAAAGAAGGGTTCACCTTCTAACTATCTCTTTGGAGGGCAGTCGCGGCACAAATGGTAACAAAGCCACCCAAAAAGGAGCAAGTCAAAACCTTCATCACCAACTTGCTCCCAAAGTACAAAATCATCTCAAGTACTTGGGCGTTGACACTTTTGAAAAAGTCTACTACATTGGGATTGGGTTTGAAGACGACATTAATGATGTAGTGTTTATTTGTCTTTATTTTCCATAGTTTTCCATAGTTAGTTGAGTTACTTTTTCGTTCCTTTTCCTTAGCTTTCCCTTTTTTTTCCTAAAGTTCTTAGTTAACCCAGTTCCCTTGCATCTTTTTCATATTTTACTCTGTTTTGTGTTGTTTTTTGTATTGTCTCATTCTTGTAGGTTTCTCCATTTTGGTATGGAAACCAAGACAAAATATAGTGAAGCTACACAAAGTATTTAGCGTTGGTTCGGGTCGGATATTATTTATTTTGAAGCCATTTGGTCTGGTCAACATGTTACCATGCTCGATGTTCCATGATATCCCAAGCTTGACTCACTATATCGTAAACCATAGCTTAGTGACTTAGCTCAAACAAGCAAGCACCAACCTTCATAATGAGCACAAGGAAAGAGTAAATATTGCAACTTCCCTTTTGTTTCACCCATATCTATCAGCATACTGTATATGTTTTCATGTTCTATCAATTGGAGGTTATTGTATGTATCCTGAGCTCTGAAACGATAGGTCATTTGCCTAATTTTGATGAGTATTGACTGAGTTATGCCCTTTTTAAGCAGAATAGTTTGTGCAGTCTGAAGCGTAACGGTGGCTAGCCCTATGTTTTCCACGTGTTCTGTTTTTCTTCTTTGCAACTTTCTCCCACTTGTGCCCCAACCTGGTGATGTTTTTGCCTATATAACCAAAGGCAGCTGCTGAAGTGCCATATAGAATCATAGATAGAAAAAAGTTCGAAATAGCTAGAACAAGTTGAAGATAGTTAAACTCTCATTTTCCTCTCTAGATTAATTGTATTCAATTTGATCAGTGATTAGTTCTTTTTCAATTTCATAAGTTGTAATTCAATCTCTTTTAATTCTACTCAAAGTTGTTATTCAAGTGTTTTTGGGTAATGTTCTTGGTTTCTTGGATTGCATTTCAAGCTTCTTAGTCTTTGTTCTGAGTTGATAATCTTGTATTGGGGCATTATTGGAGTAAGGCGTCAAGATTCTTTAATTTCAAGTATTCAAGATTCATAGTAAATTTCTAAATCATCTTCAATTACCATTTCAAATTACATATTGTGTAGCAATCTTCTTTACTTTAAAGTGTTGTTTTATAAAGCTCTTTATTAAGTTAAACTTGTCCTTGTTCTTAATTTGCATTATTTCAAGTTCATAAGTTTTCTTTATCAAGTTAAACATGTCCTTGTTCTTTTGCTTACATTATTTCAAGTTTATAAGCTTTCTTATGAAGTTAATCTTGTCCTTGCACTATTGCTTTTTGTCTTAATTATTCTCAAGATTAAACCTTATCCTTGTTTTCATTACCATTATCACTTTTGTAGTTTGATTACATCACTTGCATAACTTATTTTTTTGTAATAATATTGATAATTAAACAAGCTATTTCTCTTCTTACAACTTTTGTTTAGTTTAGTTTAGTTTATAATCCATTGTCATACCTTATTTCTTTGTTGTAATTTGTAATCATGAAAAAAAAATTGTGTTTAAATAGTAAAATATGTAGTGAGTAGTTTTTAGTGCTAAGGTGTGAGTGAAACCCTCACCCCCTTCACGACATAATTAGGTTCTTAGTAAAAACCAAGCTTGGGGGTAACTAGAGTTATAACATTGGGTTTTAAATCACGTAATCTATGACTTGCTTCCATAGATGTCGTCTTAGGTTCCTCAACGAAGGATCGAGAGAAGAAGTTAAGTGAAGACTCCCCATGTTTAATTAGTTTGAAAACCATGAAAATGGGTGTTCAAGTTAAGGAACGTTACTAGTCTTCATGAGAAAGTGCTTAGGAGCCGTTTTATGCTCACGCCATGAGAATAGGTCGTGTTCATAGTTTCGCTCGTCATGCTAGCTCGAGAGAGTAGGCATGACTCTTAGAAAGACTTCCCCTTGACATTCCCCTCTACGTTCGGTTTAACCTAGGAATCCATGCCTTCATGTAAGAAGTGAGCGGTGTATACCTTACCTTAGTCGTCTTTATTCCTTAAAATCAAGTTAAAATAATTCAACATTAGTGACAATCTTTCTTGTAAAAGAAAATCGACTTAAACTTATTCCTTAGATCGCCTTAGTGTAAAGACCTTTACCTCGTGAGATTCGATCCTTACTTGCCCTTACTAGTAGCCTAGTGAGCCTTGTATGGTTTATCTTTGGTAGCCACTTCGACGGGCTATCAATTAACAAGGAAAGTGGAAAAGGAAAATGGGCTAGCAATCCAAGGACCAACCAAACAAAGAGTGCATCAACTTCCAACAACATCAATGCCATCGAAGAAACTAGAGCTCCTTTTTGTTGCCGGCACGAGTACACTCCCTTGGGTATTACCAATAGTCAAGCGTTCAAGAGACTCTACTCAAAAGGAAAGATAAGTCCAGTAGGGCCCACTCCGGACCCCACTCCTGAAAAGAGATCACTACGATGGGATGCCAACAAATACTGCAAGTACCACCAAGGTAGAGCTTACAATACTGAAGAATGTTGGACCGTCAAAAATATTTTATAAGACATGGTTGAAGATTGAAGGCTCCTCATTATGCTCGGAGGGAAGAATCTCAACATCCAAACCAACCCCCTTGCTATCTTCATGATGGAGGAAGAGAACTTCTACTTTGATCCTATTACTCCCATTTCTTCCGTAGGACGAATTGTCCCCCGAAATGCCCTAGAGGATGATGCCACTCCCAAGATCTTTCGAGAGGGAGAAAAGACTTACGACGACCTTCCTCCCTCCAAGGATCCATATGCATGTGGTTGCGGGAAAAGGGTTCAGAAAGAAAGATTGGAAATAGGATCGGATGAGCCCATTAATAATCTAAAATGTTGTTTCCGATTATGTAAATGGCATTTTAATGAACCTAAAACCCTTGACTTACCAAGTCCCTTCATTGAACTCCCCATATAACTTATGGAGGAAATATGGGAGAGACTTGAACCCAAGAGTATAGGCATGATCATTATGGTTAATAAATAATGGAACAAATACATCGATAAAATGGTACATAACCTGATCACTTGGAAGAGAAACTTCAAATATCGTTGGCTCATCGAGGAACCTCTTCCCTTGGTTCCCCATATTCCTCAAAATCCACCCGCCTACAGGATTCCGGAAGGGTTTCATCGCCAAGAATGGAAAGAATTTAAAAGACTATGCCGTGAATTTACGAATAACATGGCACTTTGCATCAATGCAGTCGAAAAAGATGAACTATCTTTTGACCCACATGACTTAATTACTCCTTTGGGACAACTTACCGCACAAGAAATTACCTTTCCATCTCTCCAAGAAGTCAACGGAATATGGGATAGTGATGATGAAGACGTTTATGCTGGAAACGTAGTACAACCCACTTACCACACTCTCATGCATTGAAGAAGATGACGTACCGCCGAGGTTCTTAGGCCCTTGTCACCTCTTAAAGACAATAAGGTTCAAGTCCTTACCCGAATAGGACGGCTTAACACAACACAAAATCAAAACAACACTCAAGCAACTCCACCAACTCCTCCACCTCTAGAGGAAAATGTGGTTATTAATCAACTCAAAAGAACCAAGGCCGATGTCAACATGTGGCAACTACTAGTCTCTTCGGTAAAGCATAGGCAAGCTTTACTCAAGGCCCTTTCAGACTTAAAGTTTGGTCAACCTTATTAAATATGAGCATTACAAGTCGTCCATCGCTTTTTATGATGAGGACCTGCTTACCAAAGGAACAAGCCATAACAAGGCTCTCTACATCTCGTTCGTACGTAAACAACTCAATATACCTATGACTTTTATTGACAACGGTTTGGCTATCAAAGTGTGCCCTTTGGGAACTGCTCGAAAGCTTGGGATATGACAAGAAGAATTCCGTGTTAGTAATCAATCCATCCGAGCCTACGACAACACACGAATGGACACCATGGGGGTTGTACGACTCAACTTGCTCATAGGACCCATTGAGATGAAGGTGAAATTTCATGTTATAGATCTCCCAACTAGCTTCAACCTTCTCCTAGGAAGACCTTATCTCCATGTATTAGGGGCGATTCCCTCCACCCTTCATCAAAAGATCAAGTTCATGCTAGAAGGAGTGTTGATTACTATTTAATGCATCTCCAAAGAGAATCCAAGCCACCGATCAACCTATCATCAACATCGAACATGATGATCATGATGATGACTTATGGGGATTCTCGATTGCTACCATTGAAGAAGAAAATAAGGCCCATTTTGACTTCGATCCTCACTCAAACCTTGTTGTGAACGCCTTACTTCGCAATCAAGGATATTTCCCTAGAATAAGCATGGAATTGAGGAGGGCTCTTGTTGCCTCACTTTTCAATCTCCAACCAAAGAACGATAGATTTTGATTGGGGTATCTCCCAACCCAGGAAGGCTACAAGGATATTCAAAAACAGAAAGTGGCTAAAAAGGGTGGAGATATTGTGATTCGCCCCTATTCCCTTACCTTGAACAGGAAATTCTTGAAAGAAGGTTAGAACTTCCCCTATTTCGAATTTCCCGAGCCATTATATGGTGTCAATGGAGTGAGATACCCGGGATTGGAAAACTTTTCTGACTATCACTTCGGCGAAGATGAGGCTACTCCAATCACTAAAAGGAAATCCGAACTGGATGATCTCGATGCACAAGGACTAGGGTTGCTGTTTGGGTTAGAATGTACTCCACCAACTGAACAAGAAGTGCTCATGGCCATGAATACCAAAGCTTTTGATCCAACCAAACTCATCACTCCTGCAAGTTAAGTGGTTAGAGGATTGCACAAGAATGTCAAGATCACTACCCCGGAAGGAAAGATCATGGACGTCACAATAGGAGAAGGCCTAATGTTCGATGAGTCTGAAATTGAGTCTGAATCTAAGTCCGAGCCTAGTGCCATTAAGATATCTAGTCCTAAAAACTCTGTAGTTGCTAATAAGATTGTCGAGGAGTCTGTCCCTCCTTTAGTTTCCGCCACTAGGGCTAATTTTGATGTCATGCTCAACGAGTTTAGTAATAAAACTTCTTTTTCTTACTCTCGTCTGCACCTTCTTCCCTCTCTCCATCACATGATTGCTTTGTTTCACAAAGTTAAAGTCAAAATGATGATGACATAATAAAAGCTGTGGAGGAACATGAAAACAAAACTCCGATAATTGAGGAAACTGAAAAGATCAACATCTCCGATAATGACACTCTAAGGGAATTACAGATTGGTCTCACGGTTAATCCTCAAGAAAAGGCAGAGCTCATAGCGACACTCATAGTGTTTAAGGATGTTTTCGCATGGTCCTATGAAGATATGTCAGGAATTGATCCAGAGATAGCTAAACACACTATTCCTTTCAACAATGGGTCTAAACCATTCAAGAAAAAGCTTAGAAGGATGAAACCGAAAGTCCAACAAAAGATTCGAGAAGAGGTAATTTAGAAGCTAAAGGCAAGGTTCATCAAGGTAGTCCTATTTGCTGAATGGGTGGCCAGCATTATTCTTGTACCTAAGAAAGGCGGAAGAGTAAGAATGTGCGTTGACTTTCGACACCTGAACAAGGCTAGTCCAAAGGATGGCTTCCTATTAGTTCACATTGATGTTCATGTTGATAATACAGCCAACCATACCCCGTTCTCCTTCATGGATGGTTACGCCGGTTATACTGCTACACAATCATGCCTTTTGGTCAAAACAATGCCGGGCTACATATCAACGTGCTACAACAACACTTCTTCACGACATGATACATAAAGATGTAGAGATATATGTGGATGACATGATAGTGAAGAGCAAGGAAAGTAGTGAACATACCCTTGCCTTGAGAAAATTCTTCGAAAGACTCCGAAGGTTCACCACGAGACTTAAAATCCTCAAAAATTTTCCTTTGGAGTTACTTCTCAAAAGCTTCAAGGTCATGTGGTTAGCGCCCGAGGTATTGAAATCGACCCAACCAAAATCAAGGCTATCATGTATTTAAAACCACCAGAGACAGAAATAAATTCAAGGATTCTTGGGAAGGCTCCAATACATAAGCAAATTCATTTCCAAGCTCACTTTGGTATGCGAGTCTATTTATAGAATGTTAAAAAAAGATACCCCGAAAGAAAGGGACGATGACTGCCAACAAGCCTTCGATAAAATCAAAGAGTATCTCGCAAATCCGCCTGTTCTGGTACCACCGACTGCTGGACATCCTTTGAGACTCTAGTTGACCGTTACTAAAACCACCGCAAGAGCCATGCTAGCATAAGATATCAATGGGAAAGAAAATGCCATTTACTACTAGGGCAAGAAATTCCTACAATACGAAGAATGGTATTTTAACATCGAGAAACTATGCTTGGCATTGGTATGGTCTACAAAGAAGTTAAGACATTACTTGTTGACTCATACTGTTCACATAATCAGTAAATGGGATCCTCTTAAATATCTCTTTGCTAAACCTGTAGTAAACAGGCGAATATCAAGATGGATGATCATGTTGGCCGAATTTGACCTTAAAGCCGTGTAACAAAAGTCCATAAAAAGAAGCATAGTGTCTGAATTCCTAGCAGATTCTCCGGTTTAACTTTGACTTGAAGATTACGAATTTGTCGATGAAGAATTGATGACGGCCGAAGAAGAAAGCTGGTCCTTGTACTTTTATGGTGCCTGCAATAAACAAGGATGCGGGGTCGGTGTTTTGAAAATCTCACCTAAAGTGGAGCACACACCCATATCAGTAAAATTAGACTTCAATGTGACTAATTACGCCGCTGAATACAAAGCCTGCATTATAGGGCTCGAAGCTACTGTTGCTTTAAAAGTTCAAAAGGTAAGAGTTTATGGAGATTCTTTTTGATCATAAACTAAATCTTTGGAAGATAGAAGGTTAGAAGCGAGAGCATAGCTCCTTATCAAGCCCATGAGGTGTAAATCACCTCCCAAATCGAAGAAATCGAATATGCTTACCTAAAGAAGGAGTATAACCAATTCGCTGATGCTTTGGCTATGTTGGCATCAATGGTCCGCATTCCAAATTCTTTGACAGAAATGCCTTTGATAGTCGAAAGAAGAAAAGAACTAGCTCATGTGTGCATGGTTGAAGATTGTGAGGTGAACGACGTCACAAATGAGGAGCCTTGGTACAGTGACATCAAGAACTATTTAGAAAACCAACAATACCCTATTGATGCATCAAAGAAAGAGCAACGATCCCTAAGACTCCTAGCTTCCCACTACATCATTCGGGGAGGAGATTTATAAATAAGACACTACAATGGCTTACATTTCCGATGTGTAGACAACAAAGAGGCTCAACGGATTATGGATCAAATACATGCGGGCATATGTGGAACTCACATGAACACTCGAATGTTGGCATCTAAAATCATTAAACAAGGGTATTATTGGACCACAATGGAGGATGACTGCAATAGATATGTAAGACATTGTGACAAGTGTCAGAGATACGCAAACGTTCAACATATATCTCCGTCACTGCTTCATATCGTGTGTTGCAAGCTAAACATGTGGCACAATTCATTTAAACAAACATAATATGCTGATACGGAGTCCTGCATGAAATCATCAATGATAATGGAACTCACTTTTAGGGTGAATGCGAAGAACTTCTCACAAAAATATTTAATATAACAACATTTTTATTTGCTGCTTCAACTGCTTCAACCCCCATAACCAGTTGAAGAACTTTTTGAAGCTGAATGGGTACGGGCCTGATATGATACTCTGGTTCTCCTAGATGAGAAACGTTTGAAAGCCTTAAGTAATGTCCAAGTCTATCTGAAGGGGATTGGGAGACATTTTAACAAACATGTCAAAGAAATGAAAATCAAGGAAGGAGATTTAGTTCTCAAAGCACTACGAAAAACCGTCTTAGATTCTTGAGGTAACTTCTACTCGAACTGGGCCGGACCCTATATTGTTAAAAAGATACTCCCTGGAGTTGCAGTTGAACTAATGGACATGACAGTGACAACTTCTACAATCTCACCAACTTGGATCAACTGAAGAAATACTATGCTTAATTTATGCTCGTGAAGTTATTGGAAAAGCGTTTGGCCTGATTCTGAAAGGATATGTCAGCAACCTCGACATGGGGTTCGACCCATTTTAAAATAAACCCCCTCATTCCTCTATAGTACTTTAATTTCCTGCCGAAATAAACATAAACTATGTTTATCTTTGTTAAAAAAAAAAGGAAACATGAAATGGGTTGTACTCTTGCCATTAAAGGAATTGAATGATCTGATTATTTGATTATCCAAACATAATTGTTTGAATAAACATGGCATGCAGGCCTTATTCAAAATAAAAACAAGGATTAAGTTTGTGAAACAATACGGCAATCTTCCTACTTAGGTCTAGGTTCCTTCTCCTTGTCCTTTGTGGCCTTTGAAGATTTTCCTACCTTCATCAACTTCTTGGGCACCCATTGTTACTTCCCTAGGGCCTCAGCTACCTTCCCCTTCTCTTTATCTCCCATGAATTATTCTTCTTTAAATCTCTTCCTCTTAGCGGCAACATCAATCTTCAATGGAGGAAGCTTCTCAAGCCTTTTCCATACAGGCACCTTCCTAGGACCCAGTCTATCCTTAATATAAGTAACCTTGGGCTTCTACTGCACTCTGTCCATAGCATACCCATGATCTCTCCTCTCTGCTTCACGAGCCTCCGCGCGAATAGACACAGATTCTGCATTCATCCAAACAAAATAATGCTTGGACAGCTTCTCATAGCATTCCAGTAGTGGAGTCACGGCAATCTTCGTCCTCTTCACTGAATTGTTTTCCCAATTCCTGGCAATGTCAAGTAGCACAAGCTTGTTTTCAGGCCTCAAAGTATCACGATTAGGAATTACTTGTTGGATACCAAATTGTCTCATTAACCTAAGAGGGTAGTAGAAAGTCAACGCGGTCAAGCCGGCTACACGAATATAGGGAGTCTCATCTGAACAAACCATGGTCCGGATCTTCCACCATGAAATAGTCCAGCAAATGTTCATCTTCTTATCAGCAAGACTCAACAACCATTCATGCATGGTAGAATGATGATACAGCCGACGTCGCAGGTACAATTTCCTAAGAGAATATGTGGGGATATTTACGGCAGGCTCCATCTAATTCAGGCGATCCATGAGCCATACCTGCAGTTATTAGCATAAGGGAAAAGTATCGAAGGTAAAATATTTCAAATGTTTCATCACCTATTCTATGTTGATGCACCAAAATAAAAATCATTCTTTTCATGCGGTTTAGCATTAAATGACCTATTTGTTGATAACAATTCAAAAGCGTAGACATTGGTATGATAAACATTCACTTATTTACCTGAGGAAGCAGAGGACATCCGGTCATGTGGGCTTGAGAATCCCATTTCAGGCGAACAAGGGTCACATATAGCTCTCCCGTGCATAGAGGCATAGCGTTTCTCCCATCTTCCTATTGCTTAACAATGGTAATCAAAGCAACATAACCAATTGAAGGTTCACCATTAACAAAGAGGAATCTTGCGAATAAGCAAATCAACAAAGCTCGCCACTTATACCTCTTTCTAGATATTTCAGCAGTCTTGAAATAATTAATCAATGCTACCAAGTCTACTTTCGTACCATGGACTACTTTTTCCATAACATATGTATCAAGATTCAGATAACGTTCAAATATATGAAAGAAGTAATGTTTGGTGTTAGAGAGACATGGCAGACCATCACAAGACAATCCCACTATACCACCTAAATTTTTAGGCAATAGGGTCACCTCTCTCTCACGAAATATGAAGCTATGGGTGTTTGTATTCCAAAATCCAACAGCAGCGTAAATAAGATTAATATCAAGTTGAGCATACCTCAAGGTGATTAGCAAGGAAAGCTTAGTCCTTCAGCAAGCCTTTCTCCTCCGGGTTGAGTGACGAGAGCCATTCGTCACAAATAACTTCAAAACTCCTAGGCATGATTGCAAGAATACACTAGGATGCTCAACTTTCGAACAAAAAAGCTTTCAAGATTGTCTTTGGTTTGAATGAAGACCATAAATAAGCAAGGAGGAGCGCCACATAACTGTACAAGCGCCGGCTAGGGACCCTAGCACTTGCTTGGCGCCATGGCGCAGGATCCCATTTTTGTTTACTATATTTTGGACTTACACACTTACACACTTTCATTCGATATTCATGCACGTCTTCCTTGATTTTCGTGCCCAATTCACTTATTTCAAGTTCGAGTCTTTTTAAATACTTTTTTTTATTTTTATTTTTTGCGGGGAAAGTCAGTACTTTCCCTTCAGTCGAGTCAAAGTAAAAGTCAAGGACAAAGTCGAAAGCAGAAATCAGTCAAATGAGTCAAATAAATCGAGTCAAATATGTACAAAATAAAGATTAAATATATACAAAGTCATATTCATAACTATATACATTTAGGCATGGATAAAGCAAACGAGAAGCTAAAACTCCTAAGTTGTAGGGCCCTGTCTCGTCGACGGAACATCCATGGGAGTAAAATCGAGCGACAAGTACATCTCTGAAAGGCTCGGGGTATCACCGGAACCTCCTGCAAGCGACGATCCTGAAGTCAACTGCTGAAAGAAAACGACAGTCTCGAACAGGCTGAGGAGTGCCAATGGAAGAAGTAAGACTCGGAAAAAATAGGCAATTCCTGTAGTAGTGGACAAGCTGCCACGAGAAGTAGAGTATGGCACAAACCCCTTTCCCTAAGATCACCCTGATGTACTACCAATAAAGGACGAGGCCCCTAAAAGGAAGAATGTAGGACCAAAGGACAAAGGGTTCAGCTACTAAATAACAATTTAAGGCCAATATTACTAATGAGGGCCTTTTTTTCACTATAGTGTGAAAAATATTTAATAGAAACACTCAATTTCTTCTTGTAATAATGGATTGACATGAAGACAATGGATCGGTGGAAGCTTGGTATCCCACCACCACTCCAATCGGCAAAGAATAAACATACAAGACAATGCTCTCAAGGGCCATAAGACCCTGAATAAAGTCATCAAATCCACATCCCGAAAGCATTCGGAGAAGATCGAGATCACGCTGCCCCTTTAGTAAGGTAAGCGCATCCAAGAACGGGGTGCTCGAGCCAAATCCCCAGGTGATGGTTGTCCAAGAAAAGAGATTAAAGAAGTTAGCACTCACATTGCCCGAGAGGGGATAGTGGGAAAGTTGCTGAGCTCGATCGAAGGCCAACATACTAGACAGCCACTCCCCGGGAGACCATGCATGCCTCTTGGAGGACACGTGCCGTAAGTCATCCACCTCTACAACTTAGTTGTCTGAACTAGACCTGTGAAATGCAAGAATTTTGAGTAAAAATTTCAGCAACATAACGGTTGTATATGGACATCCCCCATAAATAAACCATGACCTATGGTTATCCAATCACCTGCAATAAACTATGGAAGACTCAAAGTCTTAGCAACATCCAACAAATCAATATTTTCAACAATTTCAGCCTCACTCTCCAATAAGATCATCATTCTAGAATTGCAAGAAAAGGGGGCTAACATGAGTGGATATATATTTTGTATTCGTTTCATATAGAGCATTACACAAGAAAAAACCTTTAGAAGCTTAAAGAAACTAATTTTGAACTAAAACTAAATACGAGAGCTTCTATGTTCGATTCATTCATTTCTAAATTTTTCAAGCATGGTTTTGTTTCAAACAACATGCAAAGCCATCATTTAACTAATTAAGATTAAAAAGGAGTTAAACCTTCTATGTTACTTAACTTATATGATCTATGTAAGTTAATAGTCATTTTTATGAAAATTAGCTTCAAAATTCTACAACTTGTTGCCAATTTGAGTTATTCTCAACTCATCATCACCATTGATACATGAGAGTAAGTTCGTTTATGAATAAAAGCAAATTACACAAAATCCCTTACTATAGCTCATTTCAAGTTCATATGAACCATATGAATTATATGAGCTAAAAACTTCAAATTTCACAAAAATTTCACAAGAGCTCAATTCATGCCATTTTCAAGTCACAAACACATTCTTATCAACAACTCAACAAAGTAAACCAAGTCTCACACATTCATTCACTCCAAATCATACATTCATACTTCACAACTACAATCCCTATTCTAACAAGTTGAGTATCACTCAAATCTCACTTGTTTTATTTCAAACCACTTCCTATATGTTCCATTATACTCATAGAAGCAAAGACATGCATCAATTTCGACATTCACGGGCAAAACCAAGAAAACCCAATTTTGTGGTCACTACTACTTCATGATTAACTAAGTGAAGTATTATGCAAAAATTAAGCAACTAAATAACAACATGACCTAAGTTTAGACAACTAACATTGTTAGTGAGTAAAGTCGCGCGAGAATACGAGCTTCGTGCTTCAATGGTAGCAACAATGGAGCCTTGGGAAGTTTGGGGTTTTTGTTGAGTTCGCTCATAGAAAGAAAAAGGAAAGAAAATGTGTTTATGTGAGCAAGTACACGGTCACCAATAAGTACAAACAACAACAAATCAAACTAAGCATACATTTACCAACCAAAAGCGAGAGGGCCCCACCACGAGTGCCTAGGCGCTGGGGCTGTATCATAGTGCTCAACCTGCGCCCTAGCGCTCAATTGGAGATTTTTGGGACCTTCTGTGTGGCCCACTTTACACTTAGGAGATTTTGTTTTTCGATCTTAAAGCTCGATTTACTTCACGTACTCCGACATTCCCCGCCGGCATTTACCCAACAGCTTCATCAAAAATTACCAAAATGCCCCTGAAAGGCGAATCGGGTCAAAAATTACCAAAATGCCCCTGAAGGACAAATAAGGCCAAACAAGTCAGAAGACAACAAATAAAACTTCAACAATCTGCAACATTAACATGTTTCCCTACGACCGAGCTGAGTATAAAGCGGAAATGTTCATATCACCAGACGATCAACCTTACTCTCGAACAATCTATCCCCGGATGGTACAAACACCTTTTTCCTGGATCTCCTATACGATTGCACAGGATCTGAAGGAGATCTATCTTCATCCTCAAGAAACGTAGCACTTTTAGAGGATAAACCATCTTGGTGCACATAAAACTAACCCTTTAGTTTTCCAGGTACCAAGTACTTTGACGTACTTTCGCTCTACGAGACTAGTCATCTATACAAACTCAGTAAAAGTGGGGGCTAACTGTAGAGACCTATTTTTGGTCCCGCCTAACGTCTAATGATTGTCGTGTACCATGTCGCAGACATGTCCGATTCTTGAAAGTCGAGTGCTTGAAAATAAATAAATAAATAAATAAATAAATAAATAAATAAATAAATAAATAAATAAATAAATAAATAAATAAATAAATAAATAAATAAATAAATAAATAAATAAATAAATAAATAAATAAATAAATAAATAAATAAATAAATAAATAAATAAATAAATAAATAAATAAATAAATAAATAAATAAATAAATAAATAAATAAATAAATAAATAAATAAATAAATAAATAAATAAATAAATAAATAAATAAATAAATAAATAAATAAATAAATAAATAAATAAATAAATAAATAAATAAATAAATAAATAAATAAATAAATAAATAAATAAATAAATAAATAAATAAATAAATAAATAAATAAATAAATAAATAAATAAATAAATAAATAAATAAATAAATAAATAAATAAATAAATAAATAAATAAATAAATAAATAAATAAATAAATAAATAAATAAATAAATAAATAAATAAATAAATAAATAAATAAATAAATAAATAAATAAATAAATAAATAAATAAATAAATAAATAAATAAATAAATAAATAAATAAATAAATAAATAAATAAATAAATAAATAAATAAATAAATAAATAAATAAATAAATAAATAAATAAATAAATAAATAAATAAATAAATAAATAAATAAATAAATAAATAAATAAATAAATAAATAAATAAATAAATAAATAAATAAATAAATAAATAAATAAATAAATAAATAAATAAATAAATAAATAAATAAATAAATAAATAAATAAATAAATAAATAAATAAATAAATAAATAAATAAATAAATAAATAAATAAATAAATAAATAAATAAATAAATAAATAAATAAATAAATAAAATAAATAAATAAATAAATAAATAAATAAATAAATAAATAAATAAATAAATAAATAAATAAATAATAAATAGATAAATAAATAAATAAATAAATAAATAAATAATGAAATAAATAAATAAATAAATTAATAAATTAATAAATTAATAAATTAATAAATTAATAAAAAAATAAATTAATAAATAAATAAATAAATATGTAAATAAATAAATAAATCAAATAAGTAAATAAACAAAAAATCAAATAAATAAATAAATAAAATCGTTGTCGATAGGGGTTCACCGATGATAAGTTATGATGGTTGAAATATGCTTAAAATAATTTTGTTATTTTCATTTCATTATTTTATATATCATTTTCACTTCATCATTTTAAATTCATTTTCGAAAAAAAAAATATAATTTAAGCGTATGAATGTGAATGGATTCGACGAATCTTCTTGAAGGGTTTGTTCGGATTATGGCAAATCTAGGTTATGGAAGTGTATAAATGGTGATATGGAAGTGAATTTCTTATATCTTCGTAATATATCAAATATTTCGGTTTATGGAAATAAATATATGAAATAAGGAAGCATAGGAGATACTCCACATAAAAATGGAAAATAAGGGGCTCGAGCGCCATAGCGCAGGGAGAGCGTCCAGGCGCCCAAAGGTCCTGCGCCACAGCGCTCAGTGGGCGTCCTGGCGATAGTTATGACCTGGAACTCAGTTTTGGGCCTAGTGCTCTTCCGGCGTCCTGGCGCTCGCTTACGTCACTTTCAACACTATACATACCCCTCCTTCGACCTTAATTCAGGATCAACTCACATCTTCATAACTTCTTCTATTCTCACTCCCTCTATCTCTAACTCGTCCTTTTCTCTCTTTAAAGCTCCTCGGTTTTTGTGCCCTACTTCGAAAAACGTGCTATTATTATTATTATTATTATTATTATTATTATTATTATTATTATTATTATTATTATTATTATTATTATTATTACTATTACTACTACTACTAATCAACTAAGATTCTTAAAGCTCCTGGTTCTAAAGGGTCGTCGACTTGCACGAAAGGTACTTCGCATGAGGCCAACAACGTCGAAATCATCATCTTAAATTCTTCGAATGAGTTAGTATGCATGTCTACGTGTTTTTAATGTTTTACTAGATAATTGACATCTTATAATTAAATTCATGAAATATTGACTCATTGATGATTCAACCTTAAACTAAAATCAATCTTAAGTAGAAATCTTGCTTTAGGGTTTATGTGATTCATGCTAAATGTTTAATTCTTTTAATCACATAGAGTTCATGTTTAGCTTGAAAGTCATAAAACGCATTTTTCGACTAATACAAGATTAAAGTTAACTTAATCTTAAAGCGATCACCCATGCATGACAAATTGGAAATTTTGTGTACATTAAACTAAAACCCGCCTAGCCTTATTTCCATACGTATTTGTAGGTCTAAACCGGAAATATGATTGCTATAATTCGATGTTATGATTGTGAAATTACACATGAGAACAAGTAGAGGCTTCTATACGAGGGGGGACACTGTGACCTACCGTTGTCCTTACCCTTGTTTCCGAATCCAAAGATATGAGACCTTCTTATCCTTTGCTGTCATTTTGCCATTGGGCTATGACCTAATGGGGTTCCGTTAGCTCCTGAAAGGAGGACGGTGGCGACTTCCCTACTTGGGTTTTGAGATTCTAGAGTCACTCCCTTAGCCAAGCATACTCACACTATGCAATCAAACTACCACGACATTAGAGGTCCGTAAAAAGGGTCGATGGGCCCCCAAAGCCCATGGTCTACACCACTTCCTTCGATGGATCCGCTTTTGAAATGACCTTTCTGGATCAGGATCAATCCACACCAGCAAGCAAATTGAAGACCTGCACAAGCAATAAAACTCCGAAAAAATATGAGAACTACCTCAAAGACCGTAGTAGTCACTTAAGGTAACAAATAAAACAAAAATAAAAGCAAAAGTAGTAGTTTAAGCCCGACTAATAGAATTAAAAATTGCCTCCCCGGCAACGACACCAAAATTTGCAACTGGTGTCGCACACCTCTCAAAATAACCAAAAAACACTAACTAATATAGTTGGGGAATCACGGATCGAATAATTAGGGAAGCGATTAAATTCTATTAGCTCTAAAATATTTAAACTGTGTAATGGGATTTGGTTGAATTTTGACTATACTACTAAAAGCTAGAGAAAACATTGAAGAACTAAAAGTATGGAAAAATAGTGGTAAATTAAGAATTAAACTCTAATAATGAAAACCTAGGGCGGTCAGGTCACTATGAACAATCAATAAACTCATAAAATATTCATTAATCAATTCATTAACATTCATTGAACTAGGGCTCAGTAATTCTCTCGAACTTTAACTCCTTCAAAACTTCTTTACCGCTCTCCCTCGCATAAATTCATTTTTGCCTATAATATAGTGCTCTTATTGTGGTTATCTTACTTCTCGGCCTCGATTTCGACAATTACCTTACTCACAACTAAGTCTGGCCACAATTTAATTACAATCAATAGTAACCAATAATAGGAATTCAATTAATATTTAACGAACGTAAAACTAATTCATAACATGTTCATAGATCCCCTATCCGTAGAAAAAGAGACTACTCACACATGATTATGTAAATCAAAACAAAAACAAATTTAATGAACATGATCATAAACATAAATTAATCAACAAGAAATTAAAACTAAAACTAGAAATTACACTAATTAACTAAACTAACAAAACAAACTGAATTAAACTAAGAAAACAATTAAAATAAATTAAAAACTAAAAGAAACTGAAAAGGAGAAAGGAAAGAAATTACCAAAAGAAAGCTTGAATTGAATTGTTGATGAACAAAACAAAATTAACTACTAATTCTAGAGAGAGAAAGAGTTTAGGATTTCTAATTCTAAAATATGCAAAAAAATTTAGTTAGTTCGTCCACCCAACAATATGGCCTATTTACACTACATTAGACTCGATTAAAATAAGCCCACAGCAAAATCCGCAGGAAAAATCAATAGCAGACAACAAACGACCTTACCTACGCCTGCAAGGAACAAAACGCAAGTACTCCTTGTGCCCACTGCTCCTTTATTTCGCGAATTATAAGGGCATGTTTTATGTTGCAGGCGCATAGAACAAGGGGAGTTTAGGGGTTGTGCCCGCACGTAATTTCCTGGACTACTTATCGATGATCTCTTTACTTCTTCACTCGGTTCATTCAAATCTCGTTTGCAGCTTGTCGTACCTTTGTAGGCAGGATGAGGAAAGTTCATTTTGACTCGTTTTAGCTTCTAACGACTTCATAACTCCCTATTACGCTCCTGCAACGTAGAACTCAAATCGAAAACCACGCGTAATAACCGAGGAAGCATAAAATAAACATTAAAGGCTCTATAAATAAACTAAAACCACTGCAAATTATAACTTAACACCAACGAATGACATTTAGTCAAAATAAATCAAAAAAACTCAACTATTAAGCTTAAAAATTGACCGAAAACGAGGGAAAATGCATTATATGACGTCATCATCCGTGCGCTCCAAGTACTCTACCAAAGGGAATATTTAGCGAAATTGCTGGACGAAGGCTGTAATGTGCGCATGGGCGCACACCCTGCGCTCACATGCACCTCCTGCACCCATACGCACAGAATCGCCTTCATCTCAAGAATTTTTCACTAAAAATTACCCCCTTTCCTCCTGTCATTTTGGGACATCTGGACCTCATTTCAACATCTCTGAACGCCATTTTCACATCTCTCAACCTCATTTCAATCTATTCTTCCCCTCAATTTGAACAACTTTTTGATTTGAACATCTTGCAATATTAACACAGTTGAGAGAAATTCATGAGTTTTAGAGAGCATATAGCATTCTTCCATTATTCGTCCAAAAATTCTTTGTGTTATTTCAAATCTTCACCTTCTTTATTTTTCTTCATCATAAAAAAATCACAAAAAATATTTCATTTTCTTTTTAGTTGATTAGTTTTGTTATTCTCATCTATATCACTATTATTATCATTATGGTTATCATAACATCCATTTTCACATTCGGGACATATTATAGTTTGGATTCTAACAAGCAATCTCAATACCGTTTTGACCCTAGCACACAAGTTATCTAATATGAGGCCGCAATAATCAACATTCTCTCTCCAAGTTCATATTCCAAGCTCGTTATTCATCTTCGTCTCCTTCTCTATTTCTAGCTTATTGTTATTATTGTTGACGCCATCCAAGTTAGCTTACTAAATCCCCTTTATAACCTTTATTTTAATCCGTGTAATATTGAATAAATAATCACTTCGAGATGTAATAAAATACGGAAAATAGAAAGAATCATGCATGGGCCTTTAAAGTTTTCATAAGCATGATTGCTTGATAATGTAGTTGTTTTACTGTTTTATTTTCTTGAGCATGATTACATGTTTTAAAAGCTTTATACGCATGATCACATGAATTTATCGTTGTGCACAAAGCATGATGACATGATCCCTATATGCTTTTAAGCTTCTCCAACATGTTTCACCGCTTTCCCTATTTACATGATTGGAATTTTGTAACTCGCTAAGCGTACTCAAGTCAAATAATATTGTTAAGAATCCTAGATTATAGGAATAAAATCATGGGATCATGGGGAAGAATAAACGGTAAATTAGTTAAGTCAAAATCCTATTGTTCAGGTCTAATCACGTGGGATGATGGAAGGAGTCATGGAGTAGTGGACGATCAATGAACGTGGTTTATGGCTGATGTTTACAACGAAGAATCACTATATAAATACTCCAACAAATTCAGAAGAAGAAGTGCAGAACATCAGAGAAAACACTTGAGTATTCATACGAGTCTAAGTTTTAGTTGATGTTTCACTCCAGTTTACGGGTACTTTCATTTTATTAGAGTCTGAATTGAGTTGTAATCTGTGAGAAAAAGAGAAGTGTGAGAAGGAGAGAAGAGTGGAGAAAAAGAGAAAGAGAAACGAGAGATAAAGAGTGAGAATTGAGAATCATACTCCTACAGGAACTAACGAGTGAAATAGAGAATTTAGGTTGTAAAAGTTATTACAGGCCTATAATAGAAGTGGAGTTTTCTTCCTTTGGGCCAAGGAAGTTATCTCTCGCACACTTTAATTAGCTTAAAATAGTTTAAATTCCGCATACAAGTTCCACACAGCAATTCACCCCCCCCCTTCTTGTAGTGTTACAGTAGAAACAAAAGTTTGGGATGTGTGTTAATGCAAAATAGAAAGGTGATTGCTTATGCTTCAAGGCTATTGAAACCATACGAAGCAAACTACCCTACTCACGATCTGGAGTTAGCAGCGATCGTGTTTTCTTTGAAAATATGGAGACATTACTTATATGGGGTAAAATGTTGGATATACACAAACCACAAGACTTTAAAGTACTTTTTCACTCAAAAGGATATAAATATGAGACAACGGAGATTGCATGAGTTGATCAAGGATTATGACCTAGATATCCAATACAATGAAGGGAAGGCCAATGTGGCAGGAGATGCTTTAAGCCGTAAACAAAGCATGGAGTGAATACCTTTGTGGTTGCTAATGAACTATGTAGGGATATAGAAAGATTGAGCTTGGAAATAATGAAGGAAGGGGAGTTAGAAGGAATTATTTGTCATCTTAGTATCCAACCATCAATATTTGAGGAAATTAAGAAGAACCAGGAGGGAGATATGAATTTAGATAGAATTAAGGAAAAGTTTAAAGCATGAAAAGCTATGGACTTTAAGATCCATTAGGTTCGAAGTTTGAGGTATAAAGGAAGGTGGTGTGTACCACAGAAATGTGACGATCTGAAACAAAGAATCATGGAGGATGGTCACCCTGGAGGGCATAAGCTATATAAGGATTTAAAGAAGATGTATTGGTGGCCTAGGATGAAAAGAGAAGTGGCTGAATTTATGAGCAAATGTCTTACTTGCCAAAAGGGTCAAATTTAAGCATAAGAGACCACAAGAAGAAGTCCAACCACTTGAAATACCAGGATGAGAATGGGATTGCATATCATTGGACTTTGTGACCTGCTTGCCAAAGTCGAAGAATCAAAATGATACCTTATGGGTTGTGTTGGATAGGCTTACTAAGTCAGCGGTGTTTATACCCATGAAAGAGACTTGGAAAATGGAACAAATTGCAAAGGCTTACATAAAACATGTTGTGAGGTTACATGGAGTTCCAAAGGATATAGTGTCAGTTAGGGATTCTATGTTTCTTTCAAAATTCTGGAGAAGTGTCTAGGAGAACTTTGGTACAACATTGAAGATGAGTACAACTTTCCATCCAACAACTGCTGGACAAACAGAGAGAACCATACAAACTTAGAGGATATGCTAAGGGCTTGTGTAATGGATTTTCAAGGTAATTGGGAGGATCACTTGGATATCATTGAATTTTCATACAAAATAGATACCATGCAAGTATTGGCATGACACCTTTTGAGACTTTGTACGAAAGGAAGTGTAAAAGCTCCTTGTGTTGGAACGCCATAAATGAGATAGTGATGCTAGGACCTCAATTGATAGAAGAAACCACAGACAAAATTAGAGTAATGCAAGCAAAGATTCATGCAGCACAAGATAGACAAAAGTCCTATGCAGACCAAAAACGCCAATAAGTTGAGTTTGAAGTTGGCAATAAGGTGTTACTTAAGGTATCACCAATGAAAAGAGTAATGAGGTTCGGAAAGTAAGGAAAATTGAGCCCAAAATACACAGTACCCTATGAGATCTTGCAAGGGATTAGAAAAGTAGCCTATAAGTTAGCATTCCCAATGGAGTTAGCATCATGTGTCTCAACTAAGGAAGTATGTTCCAGATGAGTCACATGTGTTACAGCCTGAAACAATAGAGTTAGACCAATGTCTGACCTATGAAGAGAGGCCAATTAAGAGTCCTAGATAGTAAAGTTAGGGATACTCGTAGAAAGAGTGTCAAAATAGTAAAGGTGTTGTGGTCTAACCAAGAAACCGAAGAAGCTACTTGGGAAGCTGAAGATATGATGAGAAAAAAGTACCTAGAACTATATCAGGTTACTAAGTAGAGTTATGTGTACGTAACTCAATTTTTAAGGGGGGGTAGAAAGCGACCTGCTTTTCGCGCGTTTTTACCCTCAATTTTACAAGTTTTATGAGTTTCTATGACTTTTAAGTAAGTATTTTATGTTTGTTTACTAAAAAGTTGTCAAGTAAGTGTCTAAGGTCTACAAAAACATAGTATTACAATGAGAAAGTTTGAGGTAAATGTAGTCTCTATTCAAATTTCATACAATAATATTACAATAATCTACACTGAGTTTCAGAACGAAACTTCTTTAAGGGGAGTAGATTGTAATATCCCACATTTTCATATATTTTAAGGAAGTATATTTGTATTTTACTCGTATAAATTTAATATTTTTAGTGACAAATTATGTTCAATAGGAATATTAAATGAAAAAAAAATAATAATAAAATAAATAAATAATAATACAAAATAAGATTTAATTAAAAATAATTATTTTTGTTTATAATTAATATTTTATGTTTTATAAAATATTTTTTAAAAACTTCTAAAAATAGAATTTTCAAGAGTTCCCTAATTTATTTTAAGGCAAGGGCATAAAGGTAATTCCCGCTTGTTAGGATAAGAATGGGCCTTTTAAAATCCTACTTTGGGGCCTATAAATACCCTTTAAAACCCAAATTTTCAAATTTCATTCAGCATTAGTTGTCATTAGGATTCCATAATCCTAGAAAGAGAAGAGACAAAAGAAAGGGAAAGGGATTTCCGGGAAAAAACAAATAAGTCTCGGTTTTTCCGAAAAAAGAGGGAGATCGTTTTCTTGGGAGACGTGCCTCGAGATCCGTGCCGTTGCCACCCCGCGCCACCGCACGCCACCGCCGACCACCATGCACTCCTCCCCTTTCTTCGTATATTTCGAACTTTAAAAAAAAAAACATAAAAATTGTCCTTCTTTCTTTTTGATTTAATTTTGCAACTTCATTCATGTTCATATTTATGTTTAGTCATGATTTATAAGTTTCAATCATGTTTTAATAAAGTTACTATTTTTTTAAGGCATGAATTAAATTATTGTTCATAAAATTTTAGATTAGGGTTGATAAAGTATGAAAGTTATGATTTTTATAAGTTTTTATGATTTAAACTTCAATATTATAATCATGAATTGTTGTTGTGTGAATTTATGATGATTTTATGAAGTTTAGATTGATTTTTAAAGGCTTTGAATAGAAAATAAATTGCTGCCCAAATTTTGTAATCATGAAATTCAATAGAATAAATATTATGAACATGTTTTGGGTTATGAAAAATCATTCTAAAGCGTAGATTGGTTTCATAATTACGTTAGCTGATCGTGGAAGAGTTTTGCCATGAATTTATGATGTTTTTATGAGTTTTTCATGACTATAAAGTGTAGGGGCCCTGGGATTTTTGAGTCTCGAACTTTTTTGGTCACCTTCCCCAAACCGTCCATAGGTCGAGTTAGATCTAAAAAAATTGGCTTAAGGAAAGGTGAAATGGATTAATTAGACCTTTTTCAACTGAAATGGAGCGTTGGAACTTGTAACACGCTACAGACGTAGCGTTAAAGGATTTCCCACGCTGACCCTGCAGTGTTACAAGTCCTGTGACACTACAGAGTCAGCGTAGGAAGGTTGGTAACGCTACGAAGGTAGCGTAGTTAACTTTTCAGCGCTGCTCTTTTTTTCTTTTAACCCAATTTTAAATTTTTTTTGGGGGGTGGACTTCATTACCAATACCATCCATGCTAATAACTAGTCGCCAATGAGGTTTAGGAACTAAACTCATAAACCGTGTATTTAGATTAGATACGAATGGGACTCGAATAAGTGACGTTTGTCTAAATTGGACTGAAATCCTCTCCGATACCATGGGGATGACTCGAAGTTTTGGTCGAGCGAACCAAAGATTGGATTTGGGGACGAAGGTGCTAACATGACTGAGTGCGTCGGATTAGCCCATATGCGGCCATTACTAGTTTCCTCTTAACCGTACAAAAATTATATTTAGAATCACACAATTATCAATTTTCAAAATTAACAAAAATGACATTAAATTATTAGTGATAACACACAAAAAACTAATTAATTTAACTCAAACCGTTATTAAAATTGATTTAGGGACCCTAACATGATTAGATTTGTCAGAAAGAATTATCTTCATTAAGCGTTGCAAACAATCAATTTAAGTCCTTTAACAATAGTAAGGTGATAAAGCAGTAAATAAATAGTGAAATAACAACTAAAAGCGCATAAACATGATTTTTAGGGCTCTCAGACAACGTACCACTTCTCCTTTAAAGATTGTCTCTATCGAGTGTTAATTTGGGCAGAGTTTCGAATTATTGTTTCAATATTATCAAAATTTGTAGCCACTTTTTAAGTAAAATAAATAATAAATAATTTTTTTTTGTAAAAATGAGAGTGTTAAAAAGTAATATTCGGTTTAATTAAGCATGAGGGAGAGAATGAGTAAATAAATGGTGTTGAGAGATGAAGAAAATGATGGTTTTTATAGTAACGTGGGAATCCTAATTGCGCTTGCCTGCTAGCGTGGTACGCCGAATCGCGATAGCCCAGTAATGCGAGAAACCCTACAACGCTGGTAGGGTGGCACTGTTAACTTAGTCACGCTGAGCTGTCACGGTGACTAAATTAACTGCGCTGCGTTTTTTTAAAAGATTTTTTCATTATATTTATATTTTTATTTTTTGTATTTATTTTTATTTATTTATTTATTATTATTATTATTATTATTATTATTATTATTATTATTATTATTATCATTTTATTTATTCATTTATTTAAGAAAGGCGTTGGGATAAAAAAGTTCGTTAAATAAGAATGAGACTTTTATAATATCCGAGATTTATAGTTTTTATGCCCAAATATACTCGATTATCTAATCTTCTAAAGAAATGAGTTTTTTTAATTATCACAGAGTTCTGCTACGGGACAGGGGGGACTAAATTATACAGTTAGCCCCCACTTTGATTGAGTCTGAGTAAGACGACAATCAAAGATGCTCGAATCGTTTTTCGAAACTTTCATACCCAGAGCCATGAGCTCCTCATTAACCAATGGGCGTAGAAAATTTTAGAAAGCAATGGCTCTCGAAACTGAAATCGACTTTCCTTTATAGAAATAGATTTTAATAAATTCTCTTATTTATCAAAACATTTAACACTTAGAAGACAAATTAGTATTTTGAATAAATTTGCTTTTTTTTTTTGGAATATTTAGAAAAAAGGAAATAAATTTTCTTGTTTATTACTATTTCGAGTACATTCACTTAAAGAATGTGATACATTCGCTTATTTATTAGTATTTTGAGTGAATTCACTTTTTTATCAAAATTATTGGAAAAATATAATAAATTCGCTTATTTATTACTACATTGAGTAAATTTACTTATACACTGGAACTTTTGAAAAAAAGATGTAATAAATTTGCTTTTTTATTACTATTTTGAGTAAATCCGTTTATTGAAAAAAATAATAAATCAGCTTATTTATTACTATTTTTAGTAAATTCGCTTATTTATTGAAATTATTGATAAAAATGTAATAAATTCGCTTATTTATTACTATTTTGAAAAAATTCCCTTATTTACTGAAGTTATTCAAACTATGTAATAAATTCGTTTATTTATTACTATTTCGAGTAAATTCTCTTATTCACTGAAATTATTGAAAAAATGTAATAAATTCGCTTATTTATTACTATTTTGAGTAAAATTTCTTATTTACTGAAATTATTGAAAAAAAAGTAATAAATTCATTTATTTATTACTATTTTGAGTAAATTCGCTTATTTACTGACATTATTGAAAAAAATGTAATAAATTCGCTTATTTATTACTATTTTGAGTAAATTTGCTTATTTATTGAAGTTATTGAAAAAATGTAATAAATTCGTTTATTTATTCTATTTTGAGTAAATTTCCTTATTTACTAAAATTATTTCAAAAATGTAACAAATGCGTTTACTTATTACTATTTTAGGTAAATTTGCTTATTTACCGAAAGTATTGACAAAAGTTTACAAGGTTGTCATTAGATAACAAATCTTATCCTAACGTAACTTACTTTTGAAGCATTTGGAATAAAGGATGATAAAATGGATTATCATCAAAATTAAATCCAAAGCAAAACAATGCAGCTAAACACCACAACTAGCGCCAGCAGCGTAGTGCCATAGCATCGGCCACGCTGAAGAGGTAGTGCAGCAAGAACAACAACGCTAAGTCTGTCAGCGCGACTCCTTCAGTCACGCTCCTAGGTTAGCGTGCTACTATTTTTTGTGCTGTGAATGTTGTTTGATTTGTAAATGTTGATTTTGTGCAGGCACGATTTTGTTGTCACGCCAAGGCTTCAGCGGGACAACTTTACTAGCGCTGGGGGCGTAGCGCTTCTAATGTAACCGCGCTGCACAGGTAGCGTATTCAGCCAAGCAACGCTGAAGCTGCAGCATTGGAATTGTAAACGCGCTGTGAGTTTTTTCTTAGTTTTTTTTTTCAAGCTTACTTTTGAGAACTATGGTATAAATTTGTGCTAAAATTAGAGGATTGATTGCTATAATTTATTCAATTTGTAGTCATAAAAATGTTTAAGCTTGTGATAATTTATATTTTCTCTTATTTTTATCAGACATATGTGTTCTTGGCAAAGGATTGTCCTAATGATGCTAAAATGAAGTATAATGCTGCATGAATCATTTGAGAATTGTTCTTAGACTTTCATTACTCATGTCATGACCCATGTATTTTGACATTTTAAAGAGTACTAGGCTCTTAATTAGAGAGTGTAGTTGATTAGTTTATTTTAATCAAAACTAAAAAAACACTTCTTGAATAGTTTTAATTATAAGGGCAATGAGATCTTAATTAATAATCAAAAGTGAAAAAATATTCTTGATTAAATTATTTTATTTGTAAGAGTAGCGTGCTCTATCTTAATTTAATAATAAAAAAGAGCAACGGGCACTTAATTAATAATCAAAAGCGAGAAAATGCTCTTGATTAATTTATTTTATCTATAAGACTAACGTACTCTTAATTTAATAAAGAAGAGTAATGGGCTCTTAATTAATAATCAAAAGCCAAAATAATACTCTTGATTAATTTATTTTATTTATAAGAGTAACGTGCTCTTAATTTAATAAAGAAGAGTAATGGGCTCTTAAACAAAAGTAAAAGATGCTCTTGCTAAGTTTTTTATTTTTTTAAGCGATCCTAGTTTGTGAATTGCAGCAATGTCTTCCCCTAGACATGAGCAAGATGGAGGGGAGAGAGAGGGAAGAACGGATACTCGCTAGCGTCGTGCTAAAAACAGTTTAAAGAGTTAACATCGAGTACCACAACCTGCATAGGAGCCCCCCACTTGAGTGGGATAATCGTGTCTTGTAAGTATTATGCCTTTTTGGTTTTCTCAATATTTTACTAATTTTAGATGATATATGTTAGCGAAATGTTATAGGTTGATGATGAATTACGAAGATATGATTCTGGGATAATGCTTGGTAAAACATATGATACTCTTGATGCAAATACCAAAGAGTTTGGTAAGGTGAGTGGTTTTCAAGATTTGTTAGAATCTTATATGGAGAAAGAAAGGTGCAAGATGTCTGCTTGCTTAGTTTGGGAAATGATGGAATGGTTTTAGGATACTCTTAACACCTTTTATTTCCCATGGGGAGAGATGAGTATAACTACTTTCGATTATGGGATGTTTACTGGATTACCCTTGGTGGGTATGGATATCATCACTAATGAAGGAATGACAGGAAAAGAGCCAATTATAGGAGATTTACTTGGGCCAATCTATACTCGATTGAAGTTTTATGAGAAAATTTTCCCTTGGAGTGAATTGTCAGATGCTTTAGCCAATGAATTGAAGATATTATGACAGATATCACTTCCCTTCAAAGAGTTAGGATTTTCCTTTTATATTTGATTGGTAGTATCTTTTTAACAAACAAAGGGCAACTAGTGGCCTTTTCTCTTATCCGTTGTTGTCAGATTTGATAGGAATCAAAGATTATTGCTGGGGGAAAGTGGGTTATGTACATTTAATTTCTGAAACGCGTACGAAATCTCGAGCCATGGATGACCCGCTAAAGAGAGAATGTGTCCCAGCTTCCCTAGGAGGCATTCCTCGAGTTATTGAGGTAACAAATTCTATTACAATGTGCTTATCCACTTATTTGCATCTTATTTTACTTTTTTCTAACCTTTTCTTTTTAGGTGTGGTATCATTTCCCAACTCTTGCCCAAACAAATGACCGACCTAGAGATTCCCATTGAGCCGCAGATTGGGAAAACGGCTAAACATTCGTCATAAGACAGATGTTATATGTCAATCGATTTATAATCTTTCTGAAGAGCATGTAAGGACTCATTGTATATATACACATATTTATATATATTTATATATATTTATAACCGCAATGAATG
Organism: Suaeda aralocaspica; assembly: GCA_016808085.1. NCBI lineage: Eukaryota > Viridiplantae > Streptophyta > Magnoliopsida > Caryophyllales > Amaranthaceae > Suaeda > Suaeda aralocaspica. The sequence goes on from PYUH01000391.1 coordinate 129,325, forward strand.
ATTATAAATTTTCCTTCTTTTGCAGATTTTCTTTCGTCCATGGGAGGAGATAACAGATATTAGCCCTGGAGTGCAGGTTGTACCACCTCTTGAAGAAGCCAGGATCCTATTGAAAGGATGTAGGAACCTTGTTTGGTTTCTGGAGAACATGTTGTTTGACAAACTTATTCTCCTATTCCTTTACCTCCCATGGATCCACCTGTCTTCATTTTAGACTCGAGTAAGGTTCCCGCTACCTTTATGTATGATTTTTTGAGAGGACTCACAGTTCGGGAGTTAGTGTTTGCTGGTGTTAAATACAAAAATTTGGTTCAGGCTCGGCTACGTCCTTTTCCAACATTTGTTAGCTAGGGTAACTTACCTTTCTTTCCCCTTTTCACACATTTGCGTTTTAAGAATATGTTTATTTGTTAATATATTTATATGTGCAAATAATGATGATATTGAAGGTTTGAAAGTTCCTGAACGAAATATCAAATACATTGATGGTTTCGGGAATTTGATTGATGACACTGTGCCATTTTCCGAGGAAGAGGAAGAAGATGATCCTTATATCCCTGAGAATGTTGACATGGTAAGCCGTGGGCTTGTTTTTATCTTTACTTATTATTATTATTATTATTATTATTATTATTATTATTGTTATTATTATTATTATATCATCATCATCATCATCATTATTATTATTATTATTACTATTATTCACACTGCTTATAGGAAGACAAAACATGCTTTTGCGTGCCAGAGTGTCACTATACCTAGGGTAGGTTTCCCTATGTGTTGCCCCTATTTCTAGTTTCATGTCTTTATCACCCATGGGTAATTTCTATGCATTCTTTTCTTTTGTAGGATGTTGTGTCGCGTTATACAACGCATTGGACATTTCGTTCTCCTCGTCCCCCTCGTCCTCCGGGTGACCATTACTGGCGTCACCCTTTTACAGAAGGTCCGACTAGTGGTAAAAAAATGCGACCTTCGATCCTTGAACAAGAAAATAGAGCTCCAGAGGAGCCTAGTAGAGATGAGGGAGGAAGTAGTCAACAAGTCAACCCGCAACAAGGATATGATCCTTATGCTGGCTATTATAACTATGGTCAAGGTGGCTGATGGTCCCAAGCTCAAGAATGGAATTATTATGGTGGAGGCCAAGGGCTATATCCAAGATGTCCTTATGAGATGGGGCGATTTTTGTCGTACGAACCACCAAGGATTAACAATCAAATGCAGTAGAAGGATCGAAGACATTCTACTGATTCTTATACTCCTGCCACTGTTGCTATGCATTATTTCTTTGATTATGGGCCACCACAATAGCTTTTGGTGGCATGTAATTTGTTGAAATTTGTATTTGTAGTTTAACTCAAACTTAATTTTTTGTTCCTTTTATCTTATTTTAGCATTGGGCTTTTAATATTTTAGAATCATGGATTTATAAACATATATACGCCTTGGGATTTTTATGCTAATATTTGAAAACCAGAGGCATATATATTAGCTCAGTTTTTTTTTTTTTTTTTTTTTTTGGCAAAGTATTGTGGTTAAACTGACTTACTCCCGAAAAAAAAAATCACCAAAATTAGTTAGCAGGGAAGAGGGGGCATATCTCATTTTCCTTAAATAAATATGCTTTGAAAAGTTAATTTTAAAGAAAAATAAAATTTCCCTAAATAATTAAAGAGTGGAATGGATTTTGCAAATGAGCTGATTATGGAGGATTTGGGATGCTGCATCTGTAGCGCGTAGCGTGACTAGTATTGTAACGCTGCTGCCGTAGCGCTATAAATCTTGTCACGCTGCCACGTTAGCGCGACTAAAACTTAAGAGCTGCTTGATTTCTCATGATTTCCTAAAAAGAATATAAGAAATTTGCCAAGTGACAATCTTGGTTAAATATATGAATGAACAATTATACATTCATCAAACAAAATCCCTTACAAAAGTTTTATTTGCTAGAGAGAAAAGAAGGAGATAAAGAATGCCTCAAAATTTATTCGTGAATTGAACCGTTAGATTTCTTCTTTGTCTATAGAGGAACGCCTTAAATTCATGCTTATCATATGGATGCTTTGTTTTCTTCGAGGCAAACTCGTATCAATTAGGGTTTCCTTCATGCCACAATCAATTTTTGGGATCCTCAATTCCATGTTTTTACCTTTGCTAACAATAAATTGACCCCCTTTCTGGAAGAGTTTAGCACGATTGTTGGTTTTCGTGCTCAATTTGCCCTTATTTCTGAACTTCATTACACCTTTCATCGGTGATACCTTAAGTAGCACCTTATCACAAACTTTAAACACAACTTCTTGACGTTTTTGGTCCGCATAAGACTTTTGTCTATCTTACGCTGCCTGAATCTTTGCTTATATTGCCCTTACCTTATCGGTTAATTCTTTGATCAGTTAAGGTCCTAGAATAACTGTCTAACTTATGTCACTCCAACATAAGGGACTTCTTCACTTCCTTCCATACAAGGCTTCGAAAGGTGCCATGCCAGTACTTGCATGGTAGTTATTATCATATGAGAACTCAATAAGATCTAAACAATCCTCCCAATTCCCTTGAAAATCCATTATACAAGCTCTTAACATGTCCTCCAAAGTTTGTATGGTCATCTCCGTTTGTGCATCGGTTGTAGGATGGAAATCTGTACTCATTTTCAACGTTGTCCCAAAGTTTACCTGGATACTTTTCCAAAATTTCGAAAGAAACAAAGAATCCGTATCTGACACGGTATCCTTTGGAACTCAATCTAGCCTCACAACATGCTTTATGTAAGCCTTTGCAAGTTGTTCCATTTTCTAAGTCTCCTTCATTGGTATAAACACCGCTGATTTAATAACCCTATCCACCACAACACATATGGTATCATTTTGACTTTGGCAAGCAAGTTAAAAAATGGATTGATAACAATCCCACTTCCATCCCGGTATCTCAAGTGGTTGGACTTCTCCTTGTGGTCTTTTATGCTCAAATTTCACTTTTTGACATGTTCTCACTAATTCAGCCACTTCCCTTTTCATCCTAGGCAACCAATACACCTTCTTCAAATCCTTATACATCTTATCGCCTCTAGGATGCACCGAATAGGGTGTATTACGACCTTCCTCCATGATTCTCCTTTGTACCTCAAGCTTCCATCTTAATGCATTTTGATGTCCATAGCCTTTCTTGCTTTCTATTTTTCCTTTATTCTATCCAGTTTCACATCTCCCTCCTGGTTCTTCCTAATCTCCTCAAATACTGTTAGTTGGATACTAAGATTACATAGTATTCCTTCCAACTCTCCCTCCTTCACTATATCCATGTTCATTCTGTCCATGTTTCTACACAGCTCGTTAGCGACTACCAAAGAATTTACTCCACGCTTCATTTAACGGCTTAGAGCTTTGCCACTACATTGCCCTTCCCTTCATGGCATTAGATATCATGATCGTAACCCTTAATCAACTCAAGCCATATCCTTTGTCTCATGTGTAAATCTTTTTGAGTGAAAAAGTACTTTAAACTCTTGTGGTCCGTCGAGATCCTACTCTTTACTCCATACAAGTAATGCCTCCATATTTTTAAAGCAAACACAATCGCCGCTAGCTCGAGATCATGAGTAGGATAGTTTTCTTCGTATGGCTTCAATTGTCTTGAAGCATACGCAATCACCTTTCTATTTTGCATTAAAACACATCCCAAACACTTCCATCTCGCAAAGTCAGCAGCGGAGCCGTATTGTAATGCTCCTTTAAGTTCTGTAATGCCTCTTCACACTTATCACTCCACACAAACTTACAATCCTTCTGCATTAATGACGTCATTGGCTTAGCGATTCTCGAAAAGTCCTTTACAAAACTCCTATAATATCCTGCTAACCCTAAGAAACTCCGTATATCCGTTACATTCTTACGTGTAGCCCACTTTTTCACTGCTTCGATCTTGGCTGGATCTACTTCAACTCCCTCTTTTGAATCGAAATCTCCCAAGAACGCTACCTTCTACAACTAGAACTCGAATTTTTAGAATTTAGCATACAATTTATTCTCTCTCAGTGTCATCAAAATTATCCTCAAATGTTCTACATGTTTCTTCTTACTCTAAGAGTGCACAAAAATATCATCAACAAAAATTACCACAAAATTATCCAAGAACCGTAGAAAGATCCTACACATTCAGTCCATGAAAATTGCGGGAGCATTCGTTAACCCAAAAGGTATAACAGGTAACTCATAATGCCCATACCACGTACGAAAAATACGTTTTTGGAATATCCTCATTAGCGATTCTCAATAGATGGTATCCTGAGCTCAAATTAAGCCAATTCTCTCTAAATTTACACCTAAGAAAACAGTACAATCTTTTTGGCCACATGTAAACTCCTACCCCTAACGAATGGTACAAACCATGCAACAGTCCTATGAAAGCCGTTAAACCTAACTAAGCACACAAAACAAAACAAAAGAGAGGTTGGAATGATCTATCCAAGCCGGTATCAACTCCTAACAGGAGTCTAACTAAGTATTGAATCAATAATACATCCCGCTCGAAATAAATCCTGAAAAGGAAAAGAAACAAACCAATCTCCAAAGAAAAAGGTGAAAATAAGAGGAAAAAGAAAAAGAAAAAAAATAAAGAAAACGAAGCAAAAGTGAAAAAAAACTAAGCATAAAAAGTACAAAAATACATAAATCCTCCCCCCAAACCAAAGTTTTTTGTCCCGTCCCGGGACAAATAACCATGCAAAGCAGAGGAAGGAGGTGAAGCCGAGCTCTACTAACCGAGTCCCCAGTACCTAGGATAGTACTGGTTATAGAACGATTGATAGGGTTAAGAGGTGGGCTCAGTGCTAGGATCGTATGTAGGTGGCCAGTTAGGATGGTTCGGGAATCCCTGAACCATCCCTGCTGCAACATTGCTCGTGTGCTTCCCCCACTGGACTCTCTTTAGCAAATCAACATCAGAACGGAGTCCTCGAAGTGAATGATCTATCATATCGAACCACTGCTGGTTATAGAGATGCATATCATCAAATCGATTTATCAGGGGAATCATGTCGAATGTGGAGGAGAAGTGACCAGCATAGCTATGTCGTGGTGGCTCAGGTTGTGGTGCAGCTGGTGGATACTGGGCCTGACCGCCTGCTTGCAGAATTAGGTTGACCATCTGCACGGCCCTCTTCTCTGAATCGTCCCTCTCCTGTAGTGGGATGTTGTCAGGTGGGATCCTCCAAGGGTCTTGGCCGTCTGGGTGCTCTTGGTAGGTGAGGCTAACATAGGCATTAGGCAGGTAGCACCATGAAATTTCCCGAACACACCAAACAAACCTCTCTTTGTGCCCTCTCTGATAATGTCTAAGGAAGTTAGCAGCTCTCAAGGCAGTCGTGTCAAGGTAGGGGTTTTCCTCGATCGGGTTTAGCTGGTGGATCTGCTCAGTATGACCTAAAAGTGTGGGCCAACCATGTAATCATGCCACCGATATCGATAGTGCCTGTGTTAGTAATCCCATGTGCAATTTCTGCAAATTGGCGGGCTAGAAAGAACCCCAAGTTATAATGGAGAGGCTGTCTGGCATATCCCTCTGTCACCATCCAAAATAGTTTGATCTCATCAGGGTAATCTTGCCCTAATTCTCCTCTAGAAAATAAGCAGTAAACCACGAACCTCAGGAAATACTGAAGGGCAGGATGCTGTACCTTCGATGTTTTGGCGGTGGTAGAATTGAAGGTGGAGCTGCCATCAGTGATTCTCTCCCACCAGGCTTCCTTAAAATACGGTCCCCACTCATGCTCAGATGTAGACCAAACTGCATTTTCTGGGTTCCATAGAAACCTCTCATTTAGTTTATCCACATCCATCTCATAGTGCTGCCCGAAGATGGTGAAGCTGATGTGTGTCTTTCTTTCAGCACTAGGAGTCTCCTGGGAAATATGGAAGTGGTAACTGGATAGGAAGTCCAAGGTGGGCTCCCGATATGTGTGTGGGACCTGCTGGGTTTTTCCATCAGGATCGGGCATAATGGCGTTGATCCAGTTTCCCCATCCAATCCGGTAAGCCATTCTCATCACTTGATTAGTAATAACAACCTTGTCACATGTTTCATTGTGGAAGAACAGTGTGGATTTGATTGTTCTTTTGCAAAGCTTATCAAGACGTTTCTGCCTGTCCTAATGGTTATGAGGTGGTGTTCTGGAGGATGATGGCTGCTTTCCCTTGGAAGCTGAAGAGGATGTCCCGATTTTCTGAGACTTCTTGGGGCCTCCGCCAAGTAATTTGCCGATTGTTTTCCTCATGATCCTACAAAACATATGCAGGAAAGACGGAAATTAGCATTCCATTGAAGCATGTCTCGAAACAAAAATCATGTCAATCATGAAAGCATAAAGAATAATGAGATGAGGAAGCATGAACAAAGAATATAGTCAAGGCATTGTAGTCATCATACAATCAAAGTTACAAACAAGATTCTGCGGAAATTTCAGCATGATCCGTTTGTAAATGCAACTAAACCAATGAGAACTACAAAGTTCTAATCAACTAAAGCCAAGAGCGCAACCAAAAACATTCAAACTCATGCATTACTTGCATAATATGCCTCCAAAACCAACATGTCCAAGCTCATATTCATTAAAGAGCATCAAGTGAATCACCAAAAACCAACTTACACCATTATATAAACTCAACCATTGAACAATTAATGCCTTAAAAACATCCAAACAACTTCAGTGAGACTTTAAGAACAAGTAGGAATGACTAGTTAAGATAAGTAGCAACTACTAACCATTTTATAACCATAAAGTTCAATATGAAAGTTGCTAGTAAAAATTCATGAGCAAAGCGAGAATTCTAAGTAAGCAATGATGTAATCCAAAGCATGATTTTAAGCATTCTAAGGACTTTAAGCATGAATTTAACTAGTTAACACTCCTAATTAACAACAACTTCATGAGCAATCATCAAAAATTTCATGGAAATATTTCTCAACAATAAAGAACAAAAACTTGCAAGTACATATAATTAACAACTCAAAACATGATAATGAAGCATAAAAATAGCTATTAAACACTCATGAACAACAACAATCAAGTTTAGAGTGATCAATTAAATTCGTAATAAAACTACCCAAAAATAGAAAATTAATGAAAACTTCATAAAGTTCATAAATATTGGATAAAAAGGAAGTTATATCTTAGTAGATGATAGTAGAGTAAGGAATTTGAAGAAATTTGAAGAAGCAACCCAAAAATCAAACCCAAATTGAATTCGAATTTTTGAACCCTAGGTTATGCAATTCGTGATTTGTTTCCAAATTTTAACTCCAAGATGTTGTTTAGAGTAGTGAGAGGAGTGTTGTGTTAAAATTTGAAGTGATTTGGAGTAGTATGGAGTGAGTTATGGTGATTTGAAGTTGAAGGTTTTTGGGGTTTTAATGGTGTGAGAGAGGAAGAAGAAGATATATTGAGAGTTTAGGAAATTAAAAGATGAAAATAAAAATAATATTAATAATAAAAAGATATAATAATAATAATAATAATAATAATAATAATAATAATAATAATAATAATAATAATAATAATAATAATAATAATAATAATAATAATATAAGTATAGTAATATTAGGGGGGGGGGGGCAAAAAAACACGGGTAAATTATGAGGCCACACGCGAAAAAAATAAAACAAAACGAATGGGTGTCCGCAGGAGCACCCTGCGCCCGCAGCGAACAAAGAAGGTTTGAGAGCTGCGCCCGCAGGTGCAGTCTGCAGAAAGTTTCAAACTCTCTGTTTTAAAATGGGGGTGCATAGAAGAGCAGGGGATTTGAACGCTGCGCCCGCAGGTCCTCTCTGTAGGTCTGCTTTGCTGATTTTTTTTCCTTTTTCTCCCTAATTAATGAATTATATTATAAATTATTATTATTAATCAATACTTAAGCACGTTTTAGCTCTTAAACTCTCCTTAATTACCCCAACTAAGCATGAAACACTTAGACTCTTAGCTTGGCTTCACAAAATCAAAACAAAAGTTAAACTAAGCTAAACTAAACTACGAAAGCACACAAAAACACGCAAAAACATGCAAAAAGAGAAAATAAGGGATAGAAAGCTCGGGTTGCCTCCCGAGGAGATCTCCTTTAAGGTTACCAGCTTGACCATGGCTGCATTAGTGATCAAGGCGTCTTAGGATCATCGAGTTGGTTGACCTCAACCAAACCGATGACATCTCCTTCATAGTATGGCTTCAACCTCTGACCATTAACTTTGAATATTTCACCCTTTTCACTTTGAACTTCAACATAGCCAAATTTGCTAACATTTATCACCGTAAAGGGGCCACTCCATCTAGATTTCAACTTCCCAGGGAATAATCGAAGTCTTGAGTTAAACAATAGAACCTTATCACCGACTTGAAACTCCCTTTTCATGATTCATTTATCGTGCCATCTTTTCGTCTTTTCTTTGTGGATTTTGGCACTATCATATGCTCCTAAACGAAATTCATCTAATTCATTCAGCTATAGCAACCGTTTTTCACCCGCAAGCTTAGCATCCATGTTTAATTCCTTAATTGCCCGATAATCTTTGTATTCAAGTTCTACTAGAAGATGGCACGCTTTCCATAAACCAATCTATATGGCGAAGTGCCAATTGGAGTTTTAAACGCTGTCCTATATGCCCATAAAGCATCATGAAGCTTGCTACTCCAATCCTTTCTTGATTTCGCAACCGTCTTCTCTAGAATGGACTTGATTTCTCGGTTTAAAACCTCGACTTGACCACTTGTTTGTGGGTGATATGCGAATCCCGTCCTGTGGTAAACACCGTATTTCTCTAGCAACTTATCCAAACTTTTCTCATGAAAGTGCGTTCCCCCATCACTGATGATAGCTCTAGGGACTCCGAACCTAGGAAAAATAACCTGCTTAAACATTCTTAAAACGGTGTTAGCATCACTATGGGGAAAAGCAATTGCTTCCACCCACTTGGAAACGATTATCCACAACGACCAATATAAAACGATTACCGTTAAAAGAAGGGAATGGACCCATATAATCAATACCCCAAACGTCGAAGATTTCAACTTCTAAAATACCTGTTTGAGGCATTTCATGCCTTTTTGAGATATTACCTGTCCGTTGGCACAAATCACAAGACATGACAAAGTCTCTAGCATCCTTGAGTATCGTAGGCCAATAGAAACCGGATTGCAATACCTTAAACATCGTTTTGGCTGGCCCAGCATGTCCTCCATAGGGTGATAAGTGGCAGTGGTGCAGAACTCCATAAACATCCTAATCTGGTACACACCTGCGGTATAAGCCATCAACGCACTCACGAAACAAGTTAGGGTCATCCCACAAATAACTCCTAACATCATGTAAAAGCTCTTTATGTTGCTGATAAGTTAGATCGGGAGGCAGCACCCCTCTAACTACTAATTAGCATAATCAGCAAACCATGGAGTGTCAGAAATCACAGCTAGAAGATGGTCATCAGGAAAAGAGTCATCAATAGGAGTTGAAATCTTCCCATCTTCATAACGAATTCTAGATAGGTGGTCATCAATAGGAAAAGTGTTAGCACTCTACACCTTTCTTGTCACGGATTTCTAGATCAAACTCTTGAAGGAGCAAAATCCACCTAATAAGCCTCGGTTTTGCTTCTTTATTTCCAAGTAAGTACTTTAAAGCTTCATGGTACGTGTAAATAATAACTTTCGAACCTATAAGATAAGAGCGAAATTTACCGAGAGCATACACTATAGCAAGCAGTTCTTTTTCAGTTGTGGCATAGTTAATTTGAGCTGGATCTAAAGTCTTACTAGCATAGTAGATAGCATGCAAAATCTTGTCTTTCCTCTGTCCTAACACGGCACCTACAGCATAGTCACTAGCATCACACATAATTTCAAAAGGTAATTCCCAATGAGGTGATTGAATGATTGGTGTTGGTAATTCCCAATGAGGTAATTTCAAAAGGTAATTCCCCTATTGAACAATCTATAATTTCAAGGCATTCATCGGTGAATTTAAACTCGACATCTTTTAATAGAAGTTGGGTTAAGGGTTTAGCAATTTTAGAAAAATCTTTGATGAATCTATGGTAAAACCCTGCATGACCTAGAAAGCTTCTAACACCTTTTACACTTACTGGTGGAGGTAATTGTTCAATATCATAGATTTTAGCTTTATCTACTTCAATACCTCTTTCAGAGACTAGATGTCCTAGGACAATTCCTTTCGTCACCATAAAGTGACATTTCTCTCAATTGAGGACCAAATTCACCTGCTCACATCTTTTAAGCACTTTAGTTAGGTTAGCCAAACATGAATCAAAATCAGTACCATAGACGCTAAAATCATCCATGAAGACTTCCATGCTAGACTCTATGAACTCAGAAAATATAGCCATCTTACATATTTGAAAGATAGTAGGTGCATTACATAGACCAAAAGGCATTCTACAGTAAGTAAAAGTTCCATAGGGGCATGTAAATGTAGTTTTTGATTGATCATCAGGATGGATAGGTATTTGAAGAAACCAGAGTAACCATCTAGATAGCAAAAATATTTATTAGTTGCTAGCCTTTCTAACATTTGATCAACAAAAGGGAGAGGGAAGTGATCCTTTTTGGTGGCAACATTTAATTTTAGTAATCAATGCACATTCGCCAACCTGTAACAACCCTGGTAGAGATAAGTTCATTTTTATCATTTCGCAGAACAGTTGTTCCTCCCTTCTTAGGGACTACCTGCACTGGACTTACCCATTGAGAATCTGGCACACCATAAATGATACCTGCTTCAAAAAGTTTGAGAACCTCTTTCTTCACCACTTCCTGCATGTTAGGGTTAAGTCTCCTTGGTCCCTGTATACAAGGCTTATGACCTTCTTCTAGATGAATTCTATGCATGCAAAATCAGGACTTATTCCAGTTAGATCATCAAGTGTATAACCATTTGCCTTTTTGTGAGTTTTGGCATAGCAAGCAACTTTTCAAGTTGACTATCAGTAAGTTTAGAGCTAACTATAACTGCATACATCTCGACATCATCTAGAAAAGCATATTTCAAATTAGGGGGAAGGGGTTTCATTTCCGGCTGTGTTAATTCTTTGATGGCATATGATTGTTGAGGCAATGATTAATACCTTTGGCTCTCCTCTAAAGTCATCTTCTCATTGTTCAATTCATCGCCGATAACATCAATTTCTGAATCTCCTTCACCTGCATTAGCATCTAAACACAAAATGGCCTGTAGGGGATCCTTTGTAAAGCATCGAGGCATGTCATCCAAAACAATATCACCAATAATATCGATCCTATAACATGACTGCTCTATCATGGGATTTTTCATTGCATTATTGAGATTAAATGTCACTTTGTCATCCCCTACAGAAAGAGTTAATCTTCCATTTTTAACATCAATGACGGCACCTGCAGTATGTAAGAAAGGTATACCTAGAATGATGGGGATATGAGCATCCTCATCAATATCAAGGACAACAAAGTCAACATGAATGAAAATTTTTCCTAGTCTAACAGGTACATCCTCTAAAACACCCTTAGGGTATTTTGCAGTTCTATCCGCCATCTACAACGTCACATTAGTAAATTTAAGTTCTCCCGTGTCAAGCTTCTTACAAATTGATAAGGCCATCACACTTACACTAGCTCCTAAATCACATAGAGCCTTATCAATAAATAGAGGACCTATATTGCATGAAATCGAAAAACTTCCAGGATACTTCAACTTAGGAGGAGATTTGTCTTGAAGGATCGCACTGCACTCTTCGGTGAGTGCTACTGTCTCTGTTACATTCAACTCACGTTTCTTGCTCAAAATATCTTTCAAAATTTTAGTGTAAGTAGGCACTTGAGTAATTAAATCGGTGAAAGGCATAGTGACTTGCAAATTTTTAACTATTTTAAGAAATTTTCGAAAGTGATTATCATTCTTACTCCTAGTTACCCTGTTCGGAAAGGGTAACGACACCTTTGAGGGAGGAATTGTATCGTTAACTGAATCTACTGTTGGAGCTTGCTTCTTTGGTGCTTCTTTCTCCTTTGAGACTTCATTCTCCTTTTCTGCTGCTGCTTCCTCAACGTCTTCAATAACAACTGAACTAGTCCTCTTCGTTCCATTTGCAGCATTGGTAGCATCATCATTAGGCATTCTAGGACCTTCATAGTAAGTACTGCTCCTTGTTGCAATGGAATTGCAATGATCATGTGGTTGATTTCTCGACGATGCATTTGATGGAGCAGGTTGAGGAGGAAGTTGGCCTTGTTTGCTTTGAGCTGATGATTGAGCAATTTCTGCTACTTGTGTTTCCAATTGCTGATTTTGGGCATGCATAGCTTCCATGGCTTTCTGCATTTGCATCATCATATTCTTTAGTTCCGAAAACTCATTGATAATTTGTCGTGGAGGTGCTAGGAGTGGTACTGGAGGTGGTGGTCTACTGAAACCCAGTGGTTGAGGTGGAGCAAATCGCTGAACCTGCTGTTGCTATGGTGCAAACTGTGGCTGCTACTACGGATTTCGAGCATTGCTAGTATTCTTTTAGGAGAAGTATGGATGATCTTTCCAACCAGGTTGTATCTGTTGGAGAATGGGTTATTCTTGTAAGCTTGAAATGCACATACTTGCTCCATAGAACTATGGCATGCTTGCATACTGTGCCCAAAAGAACCGCATAAATCACAGAAGACATTTGTAGCACCCGAAAGTGCAACCATTGTCATTGTGTTAAAGGATGGTGTGTTGATCTTGTCTAGCTTCTCATGGATTGTATTGATTTGTGAAGCAAAACTCTCATATTCAACTCACGTTTCCTGTTGAAAATATCTTTCAAAACTTTAGTATAAGTAGGCACTTGAGTAATTAAATCAGTGAAAGGCACAGTAACATGTAAATTTTTAACTATTTCAAGGAATTTATGAAAGTGATTATCGTTCTCACTTCTAGTTACCCTGTTCGGAAAGGGTAACGGCACCTTTGAGGGAAGAATTGTATCAGTAACTGAATCTGCAGCTGGAGCTTGCTTCCTTGGTGCTTCATTCTCCTTTGAGACTTCATTCTCCTTTTCTGCAGCTACTTCCTCAAGGTCTTAAATAACAACCGAACTAGTCTTCTTTGTTCCATCTGCAACTTTGTTAGCATCATCATCAGGCATTCTAGGACCTTCATAGTAAGTACCTCTTCTTGTTGCAACGGAATTGCAATAATGATCACGAGGTGGATTGCTTAATGAAGCATTTGATGGAGCAGGTTGAGGAGGAAGTTGGCCTTGTTGCCTTTGAGCTGATGATTGAGCAATTTCAGCTACTTAAGTTTCCAATTGCCGATTGTGGGTCTGCATATTTTCCATGGCTTTTTGCTTCTGCATCATCATATTCTTCAGTTCTGAAATGTCATTTCTAGATGGCTGTGGAAATGCTGGGAGTGGTGCTGGAGGTGGTGGTCTACTGAAACCAGGTGGTTGAGGTGGAGCAAACCGTTGAACCTGTTGTTGTTGTTGTGGTACAAAATGTGGCTACTGCTGCGGATTTTGAACATTGCTAGTATTCTTGTAAGAGAAGTATGGATGATCTTTCCAGCCAGGATTGTAGGTGTTGGAATATGGGTTATTCTTGTAAACTTGAAATGCACATACTTGCTCCATAGAACTATGACATGCTTGCATACTATGCCCAAAAGAACCACATAAATCACAAGTAGCTATCGAATGTGAAGCCATTGCAGCTACTGTCATTGGATTAGAGGATGGTGTGTTGATTTCGTCTAGCATCTCATGAATTGCATTGGTTTGTGAAGCCAAACTCTCATATTTATCATCTATCACATGTTTTCCTCCTCTCTTAGCATGTCCTCTAGGATTACCAAATTGAGAATTATGAGTGGCAATCGCCTCAATTAAATCATAAGCAGCATTGACATCTTGGCTCATAAATCGACCACTAGTAGCAGAATCAAGCAAAGTTCTACTCTCATTGTCCAAGCCATTATAGAATGAAGCTATTATAAAAACCACTTCTCGAGTCCGTGATGAGGGCACATTCTCAATAAATCCTTAAATCTCTCCCATGCATCGTAAAGAGTTTCATCTGTTTCTTGGTTAAAATTCGTAATTTAACTCCTAAGTTGTGCGGTTCTCTCCGGAGGATAGTACTTCCTTTGAAAAGCAAGAGCCAAGCCATCCCAACTATTTATAGTATCCATATTTAGACCATCCAACCAAGATCGAGCTTTCTCCTTTAATGAAAAAGGAAACATCGTACGACGTATGTAATCTTGAGATACACCAGCTTGCTTGATTATATTGCAGTATTGAATGAAGTTATTCAAATGTAAGTTCGGATCTTCTATCATTGTGCCTGCAAACTAATTCCTTTCAACCATGTTCACCAAAGCTGGCTTTAACTCAAAATTCAGGGCCTCTATATGGGGAACTCGATATCCACCTCCCACTGTTGCTGAACTCGGCAGAGAATAGTCTTTTAAGGACCTTGCTTGAGGTGATGGCGGCGGCGGTGCATCATCCCGTGGTGGGTTATTCTCGTTGAACTGTGATCATGACATCTCTTCTTCTTTATCTGAACTATCGGAAATGTTCAACTCAACAAATAATTGTGTCAAATCAACCAGTGTTCGTTCGGAAAGAATGCTTTTTCGTGATCTCCACTTCCTTCTACAACTCCTCTTATGCAACGATGTTTCCGGTTGAAGGTCAATCCAAACCGGCATACAACCTAAAAACTCGAAACCGAAATGAGAACTACCTCAAGGAACGTGAAGATTCCTTGAGGTAAGAAAAATAAAACCAAAAATAGAGATAAAAGAACACTTTAAACCCGACTAATAGAATTAAAAATTGCCTCCCCGGCAATGGCGCCAACATTTGAACAGGCTATCGCACACCTCTCAAAAATAACCGAACAACTCTAACTAATATAGCTAGGGTAGTAGGGATCAAATCCTCAGGGAAGCTATTAAATTCTACCAGTTCTGAAAAGCATAAAGTGTGGAAGGGGCATTAGTGGAAATTTCGGTAAATGACTACTAAAACTAAGAAGGCTAAGAATAAAACTAGGGAAATGATGGGAAATTCTAGATTAAACTTTATTAATGGGAACCTAGGGCTATCGGTTCACTATGATCAATCAACAAACTCAATTAACGCTCACTAATCAATTCATTGGCATTCATTGAACTAGGGCTCACTAACTCTCTCGAACTTAGACTCCCTCAAAACTCCCTTACCGGCTCTCGCTCGCATAAATTCATTTTTTTGCCTATTATTCAGTGGTCTAATTGTGGTAATCTTACCTCTCAGCCTCGATTTCGTCAATAACCTAACTGACAACTAAATCTGGCCACAATTTAATTGCAATCACTAGGAATCAATAATAAGAATTCAATTAAAAGCCAAGAACGAATTAGAAACATAAATTAAATTCATACCATGATCATAGATCCCCTAACCCTAGAGAAAACGACTACTCACTCATATAATTAAGGGAACAATAACAAAATTAAAATCAAACAACATGATCATGAACAAAAACCTAATTAAAACTAGAATTAAACTAAAATAACTACTAAAAAAACTATATTAAGAATCAAAAATAGCAAAATTAATTAATCTAAACTAAAAACTGAGAAGCTAAAGAGATTCTTGAAATTAAAGTAATTGAAAAGCATAAGGAATGAAAGTACCAAATTAATGATTGAATTGCATTAACCGAAAGCTTGAATTGTTGAACAAAGTAATTAATTCTAAAATTCTAGAGAGAATAATCAATCTTGGATTCCTAGGTCTAAAACTAGGTCTAAAACTAGTTAGGAGTCGTGCCCCCTTTTCATAGAATATATATAGTAATTACGTTTTATTGAAATAAAACCCACGAAGCCAAACCGCACGAAAAGAACAATCACGGCCATAAACCCTTCACCTGTGCCCGCATAGAAGGAATTGAATTTCCTCCCTGCGCCTGCAGGTCCTTTATTTTGGGACTTCTGAAGCTGCTGTTTTATGTTGTGGGCCCATAGGTTAGGGGAGCTTTCAAAGGCTGCGCCCGCATATGATTTTCATAACCATACTTTAACGAACTTCTTGAGTTCTTCACTCGATCTCTTCGAATCTCGTTCGTAGCTTCTCGTAACTTGGCACGCATCTCGAGAAAAGTATATTTTGACTAGTTTTAACTTCTAATGAGTTCATAACTTTCTATTACGCTCCCGAAACATAAAAAACAAAACCGAAAACCACGCGTAATAACCGAAAGAGTATAAAATAACCGAAAAAGGTTCTAAAAGTCAACTAAAGATGCTAAAACCGTTCCAAAACATAACTTAACATCGAAATTCGATATTTAATCAAAACAAAGCCACAAACTTAACTATTTAGCATAAGAATCAACCGAAAATGAGGGGAAAACGCAACATAAAACACGTATATCAGTGGATAGAGTGACTAATTCTGAAGAAGAACAAAATGATCTTGACCTTGAAGAAGTCATGGATGAAGATGTTGAGAAACATTTGAAAGATAATTTTATAGATGATCCTGAGTTCATACTTGAGAAATATGTGGTGTCTAAGGACAAGCTGGATAATGTTAATGTTTAGATGATTTTTAATGGATATAAGTTTAGTTTAGTATTGTTTAGTATTGTTGATGTTTAGAATGTTGGAAATTTTACATTTTTAGTTTCTTTGCGAATAAGTGGCAATAAGCCATTAGGAACTTTAGGAAACTAAGCATTCAAGAACCCTTATGAGAATAAAATAATAGAGGAGTCAGATCTTTTTTGAAATGATGCCTAAGTAGAGAATCAAAACTATGTGAATCATTCGCTCTTGTAGACACCTAAATTTGTTCCCACCTAACGGCTGATGATTAACGCGTACCACGTCGCTACAAGTCCAACTTCTAAAAATTGATTGCTTGAAAAAACGCCTAGTTTTGTGTCAGAAGTCAGTCTTTCACCTATGTGGTCAACACTCAAAAATCTATACGGGGGTCTCGCTGCCCAGTCAGCGAGTCGGGTTGTAGGGGTAAAATGCCGTAAATAGGGGGTTAGGGGGGAACGCCCCCCGAACATTTTGAAAACTAAAAAAACATTGTCAGAATAACCGATGATGAGTTATGACGGTTGAAATATTCTTCAGTTAATTTTCTAATATTTCATATTTATTTTTATGCTTCATTTTCTCATTTTCATTTTTATTTCATCGTATTTTCGAAAAATAAAGAAATTTATTTAATCATATGAATGTGACCGGTCTCGATGAACCTTCTAGGAGGGTTTGTTCTATTTATGGAATCTCTATGTTATGGAAATGAATAAACCGGTTTATGGAAGTAAATTTCGTATTATTTCATAATATTTCATAATATTTTGATTTATGGTAATGAATATACGAAATAAGGAAGCATTGGAGATTCTCCGCGTAAAATCAGGAAAAGTGGAGCTCGAGCTCTATGGCGCAGGACGAGCGCCTAGGCACCGAAGCACGAGCGCCCTGGCGCTCGACCTTGTGCGCTATAGCGCTCCTCCACCGCTCACTTACGTCACTTCTAACCCTATAAATACCCCCCTCCTCGGAGCTTCATTCATGACTTTGACTTCTTCTCATTAACTTCTTCTCTCACACACTCTCTCCCTACGCCATCTCTCCTTCTCTCTCTTAACTCTCTCTTTCGGTTTTCGTGCACTACCTCAAACACTGTGCCTTTATACTTCTTCCTCTTACAAAACTATATACTTATTATTATTAATATTTTTGTCATCATCATCATCATTATTATTATTATTATTAATTAATGAAAGTTCTTCAAGCAATCAATCGAAAGAAATTGTCGACGATTACACGAAAGATACTTCAAATTAGGCCAACAACATCTAAATCATCATCTTGAGTTCCTCAAAGGAGTTAGTTTATATGATTATGTGATTTTAATGCTTTATTAGATAAATGAGAAGCTTAAATTAAATTCATTTAATCTTGACTAATTGATGATTCGAACTTAAACTAAAATCCATCTAAAGTAGAAATCTTGCTTTAGGATTTATGTGATCCATGCTAAATGTTTAATGCTTTCAAATCACGTAGAATTCATGTTTAGCTTAAAATACCAAAAAAACATGTTTCCACTAATACACGATTAAAGTCAACATAATCCTAAAGCGATCACCCATGCATGATAATATAGAAATTATGTGTGCATTAACTAAAACCGGCCTAGCCTTATTTTCATACGTGTTTGTAGGTCTAAACTAGAAATATGATTGCTATAACTCGCTATTATGATAGTGAAATTACACATGAGAACAAGTAGATGCCGCCATACGCGGCGGGATACTGTGACCTATGGTTGTCCCTACCCTCATCCCCGAATCAAGAGATATGAGACCTTCTTATCCTTAGCTATCATAGTTGCCCATGGGTTATGACCAAATGGGGTTCCATTAGCTCAGGAAAGGAGGATGATGGTGACTTATGTACTTGGGATTAGAGATTTTAGACTCACTCCCAAAGCCAACCAGATTCACACTATGCAAACAGACTAGTACAACATTCAATGTCATGTAAGAAAGGGCACGTGGCCCACAAAGCCTTGGGTCCACAACTCTAAAAGAATGGGAATTTCTTTTGTGTGACGAATTGAGAAAGTGATTTTATGTTATTTTATATGTTTTTGTTGTTTTAACTAAGAGTTAGACATAGTTTAATATAAATGCCTTTTCACTCAACAAGGAGAAATAGGATGGCTGAACGTAACAACAATCAGCTGAATGATGTAGTGAGGCAATTAGCTATTGTGGCTGAACAATTAGCTGCTAGAGGAAATAGTAATGGAGCTGACCCTTTTGGGGAACTTTCCAAGAAAATTGCTCATAGTAAGCCGCCTACTTACCAAGGAGAACCCAATCCAACTGTTTTAGAGGGATGGTTGCGAGAGTTTAACAAGCTGTTTGGAGCAGTTGAGTGTCCGGAAGAGTTTAAGGTGAACCATGCAGTTTACTATCTAAGAGGAAAAGCTGATCTTTGGTGGTCACAAAATAAAGCTGTGATTAAGGCTCTTCCAGGGTTCAATTGGGCTGTGTTTCAGGAGTAGTTTCGCAATTAGTTTTATCCTGTGTTCCTTCAAAAGCAGAAAGCTGATGAGTTCCTGGAGCTTAATTTGGGGAGTATGGCAGTTACTAAGTACTACTCGAAGTTTATAGAGTTCTCTAGGTTTAGTAATGAGGCTGTGGAATCAAAAAACATTAAGGCTATTATTTTGAGAGCGGGTTACCCATAGACATCCAGTTGCAACTAGCTAAGGATGTCATCGAGTCCTTGAATGAGTTGTATGGAAGAGCTGCACAATTGTATGCCCTAGGCTAGAAGAAGAAGGAGATGCTGAAAGAAGGTGAGACGTGAGAGAAAAGAAAGGATGGTGGAGGAAACTTTAACCAACAAGAGAGTCATGGGGGATTTAAGAAGCCTCGTTTCAATAATAATTTTCAGGGAAATAAGGGAAACTTTGGGAAGCCTACTAATGGAAATGGGAATAGGGTACAGATGGCTAATCAGGGAGGTTGTGTGTACTTCTGTAAGAAATATCTTAATAATCACCCAGGCAAGGACTGTGCTGGCAACCCAGTGACTCTTATTATGTGCAATAAGCTTGGACACCGTGAGTATGAGTGCTTCTCTAAGAACAAGGGAAAGGAAGGACAAGGGTCTCAATGCAAAGGGAATTCAACTAGAGGTCAGCAGAAGGCTTTCCAAGGAAACATGGGAGGAAAGGCAATGCAACAAGCTGGGAACAGGAATGGAAGTGGAAATAGGGGAGGACAAACTAAGACCTCGAATAATTGAAAGCTGAATGTGATGGCTCGATGTGAAGCGGATGCTAGTAAGGATGTCATTATTCGTACATTCTCTATTCACTCTGTTCCTGTTAAAGTTTTGTTTGATTTTGGTGCAACATATTCTTTTGTATCCACTCAGATTTTGGAAAAGTTAATGCTTGTTTTGGGAAAGGTAGATACAAAAGATATGTCAATAGTGTTACCATCAGGACAACAAGTACAATGTTCCAGGAGCTTTTTGAATGTTCTAATTGAGAAAGAGGGAGTGGAGTTTAAGGCTAACCTGATTGAGTTTGATCTGGGTGACTTGGAAGTAATTATGGGAATGGATTGGTTGAATGAGCATAAGGCTGAGATTTTTTGTGAGCCGCAGAAAATCTCGTTATTTAATAAGGGTAAGAAAGTGAGCTGTTGGAGGGCAGGAAGACAAAAACACAACAAGATGGTGTCAATGAAGAGGTTTGCTAGGTATGTGAAGAGTGGTTTTTCAATTTACCTTTGTAGCGTGAGGGATGTAGATCTTGCTGAGTCTTCTAAGCCCAAGGAGATAGATGTAGTGAGAGATTTCCTGGACGTGTTTCCAAAAGAGATTCCGGGAATGCCTTTGAAGAGAGAAATCGACTTCACCATAGATCGAAGCAGTAAAATAGTGGCCTACTCTTATAATAACTTGCTAGCCCTAAGAAACTCCATACATTGGTTACATTCTTAAGTGTAGGCCACTCCTTTACTGCTTCAATCATGGCTGAATCTACTTCAACTCGCTCTTTTGACACAATATGCCACAAAAATGCTACTTTATCCAACCAGAACTCACATTTCGAGAACATAGCATACAATTCATTCTCTCTTAATGTCATCAAGATCAAATGTTCCACATGTTCCTCTTTACTCTAAGACTACACCAAGTTTTCATCAATGAAAACAACCACAAAGTTATCCAAAAATTGTTGGAAAAACTTATTCGTTAGATCCATGAAAATTGCTGGTGCATTGGTTACTCAAAAAGGCATAACAGTGAACTCATAGTGCCCATACCTCGTACGAAAAGCAGTTTTCGGTATGTCCTCACTAGCAATCCTCAATTGATGGCATCCTGACCTCAAATCAATCTTTGAAAACACAGTAGCTCCTTTTAATTGATCAAACAAGCCATCAATCCTTGGTAAAGAATACTTATTTTTGATTGTCACCTTATTCAGCTTCCTATAGTCAATACATAACCTCAAACACCCATCTTTCTTCTTTACAAATAATACTGGTGCTCTCCAAGATGAAGTAATAGGCCTAATGTAACCCTTTTCCAACAACTCTTGTAGCTGCTCTTTCAACTGACTCATTTTTGCAGGTGTCATCCTATAGGGTGCTTTGGAAATAGGTGTTGTTCTTGGGACTAAGTCTATCGTAAAGTTAATCTCTCGTTCAGGAAGCATCCCAGGAATCTCTTGTGGAAACACGTCTAGAAAGTCCCTTACTACCTCAACATCCTCGGGCTTAGCAGTCTCAACATGATCCGCGTCCCTCACACTACAAAGGTAAATGGGAAAACCTCTCCTCACAAACCTAGCAAACCTCATTACTGACACTATTTTGTTTTGTTTTGGTCTTCTTGCCCTCCAATAGGTCACCTTTTTACCCTTATTCATTAACGAGATCTTTTGTGGTTCACATAGAATCTCAGCCTTATGCTTACTTAACCAATCCATCCCTAGGATCACTTCTAAGTCACTTAAATCAAACTCTATTAGGTTAGCCTTAAACTCCACTCCCTCATTTTCAATAGGAACATCTTGAAATCTCCTCAAACACTACACTTCTTGTCATGAGGGTAACACTGTTGACATATCTATTGTATCTACCTTTCCCAACACAAGTTTTAGCTTCTCTAGAATCTTAGTGGATACAAAAGAATATATTGCACCAGAATCAAATAAAACTTTAACAGAAAGAGAGTGAATAGAAAAAGTACTAGTAATCACATCCTTATTAGCATCAGCTTAGACTTCGAGCCATCACATTCAACTTTCCAGTGTTCGAGGTCTTAGTCTGTTCTACTCCATTCCCACTCTCATTCCTATTTTCGACCAGAGGAATCACATTTCCTCCCATATTTCCTTGGAAACCCTTTTGCTGTCCCCTAACTGAATTTCCCCTAGATTGAGAATTTTGTCCCTCCTTTCTTTTATTGTTAGAGAAACATTCATAATCACGGTTTCAAAGTTTGTTACACAACCGACAAGTCACTGGGTTCCCTACACACTCCTTCCCTGGGTGATTGTTTAGACACTTCTTGCGAAAGTACACACGCCCTCCTTGAGTAGCCATCTAAGCTCTATTCCCATTTCTAGAAGTAGGCTTCCAAAGTTTCCCCTAATACCCTGGAAATGGTTGCTATAACGAGGTTTCTTAAATCCACCATGATTTCCCTGCTGGTTGAAGTTTTCTCCTATCCTTCCTTTTCTCCCACGTATTATTACGGATTTGCAACTGAAACATACCCTAATTAAACCCTGGTAAAGCCCTAATCACAGCCTCATTTTGTGACAACCAAAAATCAGCTTCTCCTCTCAGATAATAAACAACATGGTTCACCTTAAGCTCTTCTGGACACCCAACTGCCCCAAACAACTTATTAAACTCTCTCAACCATCCCTCTAGAATAGTTGGATTGTGCTCTCCTTGGTAAGTAGGTGGCTTACTTTGAGAAATCTTCTTAAAATGTTCCCCAGAAGGGTCACTACCAATTCGGTTTCCTCTGGCAACTAACTGTTTACTATAGTAGCAAATTTCCTCACTACTTCATTCAGCTGATTGTTGTTATGTTCAGCCATTCTATTTCTCTTGTAGAGGAAAAGAGCTTTACATTAAATTATGTCTAACTGTAAGTTAGAACAACATAAACTTATAACATAAAAAACTTCCTCATTTCGTCTCACAAAATAAGTTTCATTCTTTTAAGCGAATGATTCACTTTATTTTGATTGTATACACATCCATTAAAATTAGAATAAAGCACATAAGAAATAAAAATAATTCCCTTGGTTCTATTCTACTTGAGGTATTTCATGAAAGAAATGTATTACTTAACTCCTGTTATTATTTCTTATGGCTCACAACAACTTATTCAAACACACATAAACAACAATATAAATTGTTCAACATTCTAAACATCAGATATACTAAACAATAATAACTAAATTGTATCTAAACAAAATCTCTAAACATTAACATTATCCTTCTTGTCCCTTGACATCACATACTTCTTTGGTATGAATTCAAGATCATCCTTTGTATCATCTTCCACTTTTTCTTCCATTTCTTTCTCCATTTCTTCCTCAGGATCTAACTCTTCTTCATCCTTTTCAGAATCGGTTACCAAGTCTACATACACTGGAATTACTAGATCCGGGTTCTCGATTTCAAAACATGAACTGTCCCTTGACTTATTAGTCCTTGAACCAATAGTAGTCTCCTTCACCGTCATGTCTTCACTTCCTTGACTATCTGGGCTTTGTGCGGGCGGGGTCTCTCATCACTTGCTTTCATCTCCTGATATTCCTTCTCCTTCGTTGCAATTTACTCTTCCATGTATCTCCAATCACAACCCCATTGACCAATTGCACCGTACATTTAGAGTAGATCGGAGGTCCTCCAACAAAGTGAAAATCGCTAAACTTTAACTTGATTTCTAGGTAGGGCGGACGGTCGGGAAAACACTTAACAATTAGGGCTGAAACATGGTCGGGCTGGTCCCGCTGTAGCAGCTTTAATATAGTACTCATATACCAACAGTAAAAACCGTATTTTCCAAACATAATAGGGTGGACTTTCATAGTCTTTCTTCTCCAAGGTTCCTATTTGTCTGTCTTTACTAGGCATACTATACGACATCCTGCACAACATTTCAGACTAATGGTCCATCCTTCCCAAAACAAAACAAACCAAAAGTTCTACAAAAGGGTCTTGTGGCTAACATATAATTTGTTTTACACATAACTATTCACATAAGCAACACCTTAAAACATGAACTTTAATGCACGAAGGAACATAAATAAAATCTATCCTACATGCCCAAACTTCCTACCCAAACTCATCACATGGTATTAAAGCAATAACACATAATACATACCTGAATTTCTTGCATACTGGCACACATATTTAAAATTTTTTTAAACTTTCCATTTTCGGAAATTACTATTTTTAGAAAAATTCCATTTTCATAAACTATCCAAAATAATAAATTCCTCTTTCGCAAAATAAAAGTTAGGGTCACCCCAAAGATAAAATTTATTTTATTTCAAAATCTAAGCTCTGGTCACCACTTTGTAACACACTGGAATTTCCTAACTTCCACTAGTAGAAAAATGACCATTAATAACGCCCCTTTAGTATCGTTTTATGTAAAAACGATACCACTAACGGCTATTAGTGTCATTTATTTGCAAAAACGATACTATTATGATTCTATTAGTATCGTTTCTTAAAGAAATGATAGAAATGGGTTTCCATTAGTATTGGTTTGACAAAACAAACGATACTAACAGAAACATACTAGTGTCGTTTTGCAAACAAACGATACTAATGTGTACCGCTTCATTTTTGTAAAAGTTCCATGATTACCTGTTACTATCGTTTTAACCAAAAAAAAAAAACGATACAATTCCCATAATTTTTCTGTTTTTTTTTTTTTTTTTTTTTTTTTTTNAAATTTTTTTTTTTTTTTTTTTTTTTTTTTTTTTTTTTTAAAAGCGGAAGGAGCTTATCTCTTCCTCTCAACTCTCAACCTCATTTCTCACTCTCTCCTCACTCTCTCTTGTGAATCAAAATACCATCTCCTCTTAACTTTATAAAAACATGATTAAAACTATAGAAACATAATCAATCATAAGTATAAACATGAAATTGCAAGATTGAATTAAAAAGAAAAGAAGAAGAATATTTTTTTAATAAAGGTTCGAAATTATACCAAAGAGGGGAGGAAGGTAGCGCAAGGTGGCCAATGGGCTGCAGGCGGCTGCAGTAGCGGCGCAGGAGCGACAGAGGGTGGCGAAGGGTGGTCTCCGGCGATGCGAGGAAGAGAGAGGACGACAATATTTTTTTTGTTTTCGGAATTTTACCGATTTTTTTTTCGGAACTTTTTTTTTTGGGAATCCTTAAATTATCGATTGCAATTTAAATCTGAAATTTTGGTGTTTTAAGGGGTATTTAGAGGCCAAAAAGTTGGATTTGGCGCAATAACATAAATACCCTTAATGTTTGAAATTACTTTTATGGCTTTGTTTTAAAACAATTTATGAAACTCTAAGAATTCCATTTTTAGAAACTTTTTCAAAATATTTCATATTAATTAAAATAACATGAAATGTTATTTATAAACATAAAATAATTACTTTGATTTAAAATTAAATTAAATTTTCTTTCTTTATTGAGCTTCAATTCCCAATAAAATATTAAAACATACATAAAATATAAAATTAATTCCTTAGAAATATGTGAAAATATGAGGTATTACAGTCCACCCCCTTACAAGAAGGTTCGTCCTGAAACTTTACATAAATTATTGCATGGAACTTGAACAGAGACTACATTTACTTTAAAACTTTTCATTTTCATCCTATGTTGTTGTAGACTTTAGACATTTAACACAACCTTTCCTTGACAAATTTTTACAAACAATCATAAAACTTTCATAAAAATTTACTAAAACACGTAAAAGTTGCAAAGTTTTAGGGTAAAAACGCGCAAAGTTATATTGCACTCTACCCCCTTTAAGAATCGAGTTACGTTTCTGTAACTTTATCTACTAACCTGAAATAACTGTGGATACTTTTCTGTCATCATATCTTTAGCATCCCAAGTAGCTTTTTTGGTTTCGTTGCTAGACCACAAGACCTTCAATATTTTGACACTTTTTCTACCAGTATCCCAAAGTTTACTATCAAGTATCTTAATCGGTTTCTCTTAATAGGTTATACTTTGGTCTAACTCTATTGTTTCAGGTTGCAACACATGTGACTCATCCGGCACATACTTTCTTTGTTGAGACACGAGAAAGACATTGGGAACATTGCTCAACTCCAATGGTAATACTAGCTTATAGGCAACCTTTCTAATATTTTGCAAGATCTCATAGGGTACTATATATTTTGGACTCAATGCATCCTTCTTTCCGAACCTTATTACATCTTTCATCGGTGATACTTTAAGTAGCACCTTATCACCAACATCAAACACAACTTCTTGACGCTTTTAGTTTGCATAGGAATTTTGTCTATCCTAGGCTGCTTGAATTTTTGCTTGTATCAATCTCACCTTATTGGTGGCATCTTCAAACAATAGAGTTCCTAGAATCACTGTCTCACATATGTCACTCCAACATAAGGGACTTTTGCGCTTCCTTCCATACAAAGCTTCAAAAGATGCCATGCCACTATTTGCATGGTAACTATTGTTGTACCAGAAGTCAATCTACTCAAAACAATCCTCCCAATTTCCATGAAAATCCATTATACAAGCTCTTAGCATGTCCTCCAATGTCTGTACGGTTCTCTCTATTTGTCCATTGGTTGCTAGATGGAAAGTGGTACTCATTTTCAATGTTTTGCCAAAGTTCTCCTTGATACTTTTCTAGAATTTCAAAAGAAACCTAGAATCCCTATCTAATAGGATACTCTTTGGAAGTCCATACAGCCTCACAACATGCTTTATGTATGCCTTTGCAAGTTGTTCCATTCTCCAAGTCTCCTTCATCGGTATAAACACCGCTAACTTAGATACCCTTATGGTTTCATTTTGATTCCCCGACTTTGGCAAGTAGGTTACAAAATCCATTGATATGCAATCCTACTTCATCCTGGTATCTCTAGTGGGTTAACTTCTCCATGTGGCCTTTATGCTCAAATTTCACCTTTTGACCAGTAAGACACTTGCTCACGAATTCAGCCACTTCTCCTTTCATTCTAGGCCAACAATGCATCTTTTCCAAATCCTTATATAGTTTATCACCTCCAGGATGAACTCAATACGGTGTATTATGACCTTCTTGTTAAGTCCCTAGCTTTTGTTTTGAATGATGATAAACCACATTCAACTATCATATTATATGCAAGTTTCTGTTTGCATGTGTAGGTACTAAAGAAACAACTTCAATGATGACAAGATAAAGCTTGAGAAGCCAAGTCTTGAAGTTTGCATGAAGATCAAGCTCATAGAGTCTAAATCTTAGGTCTTAAATGCAATATAAGTGGTATGAAGGTTTACATATGCACTATAAAGATTGAGATTATAGAGATGCACTAATTATGAATGACAAGGAACTCAAGTTACTTCGCATACATAATTATAAGTAAACTTAGCTGACTGGAACAGTCTGGGAACATTGCTGAACAAGTCTCCTAGAGCTTACTTCACACATCCGTATTTTAGGAAATTTTCTTTCTGTGCAAAATTATTTTTCAAAATAACATGGATGCTTGGATTGGTATGCAAGGTAAATATTCTTAAGTATGGCAAGTATGTTATATAATATTGTGCTGATTTTATTTTATTTCAAATAAAATCAGTGAGAATATTTTCCCGGATTTATTTCTATAATTCCAAGGAAAATATTCTCTTGCAATATTATATGACGTACTAGCCAAAGGCTTATTTGAGGACATTTGCTAGCATACAACCAAAATATCTTTTGCACGAACAAACACTAAAGGTTAGGAATTGCAAAAGCTCTCTATAAGTCTCAATCTCGCATAATCATAACCACATTGAGGGCTTAATATTCTTTCTTTTGTAAGCGTTTAGGCTAATTGTTATTGAGAGGCAAATTGTCAACTTCATTACCTACTGTAATGATCATGGTGTATCTCACAATTTCGCAGCCTCCAGAACTCCACAACAAAATGGAGTGGTTGAAAGGAAAAACTGTACTCTAGAAGAAATGGCAAGAAGAATGCTTCTAGAGAGTGGTCCGCCTCGAAACTTCTAGACTGAAGCTATGAGCACTGCTTGCTATATTTTAAATAGGGTAATGCTGAGACCTTTACTAAAGAAAACACCTTATGGGCTTCTTAGGGGAAGAAAACCAAACATTGCGCACTTACGCATTTTTGGGTGCAAATGCTTTGTACACAATAATGATAAATCAAGTTTGGATAAATTTGCTCGCAGAAGTGATGAGGCTGTTTTCATTGGACACTCTTCACACAGCAAGGCATACAAAGTCTTCAACAAAAGAACCTTGTGTCTTGAAGAGAGTATCCATATTCTGTTTGATGAAACTAATATGTTTAGCAAGCATGTGCAGGTTGATGATGATGAATTTGAAATTGGCATGCTAACCTTAACAGGAGCTAAAGAAGTAGAAGGTGTTGAACCAGACTCACCACACAACTATCCTAGAGAGGAAGAGTCTGGTAAAGCACAAACTCAAGAAGCTCATGAAGTAAGAGAAGGAAATAGTGACTCAGAGGCTCAACCACATGAATACAATGCAGCTGAGACCACTGTGGAACAAGGTTCACCTGCTCAAAATAGCAATGAAATAGGGGGAACCACAAGAACCAGTTCAACATTAGAAGGCACCAATCCAAATCTTGATATGAACAAATCCTTCAAGTATAAGTCTGCTCATCCCTCTGATCTTACCATTAGTGATATTAACAAAGGGGTGCAAACAAGGAATTCTACTCTACAAAACTTTTGTGCTTTCTATTATTTTCTTTCAAATGTTTAACGAACTGATTATAAGACTACTTTAAGGGATCCCGATTGGGTTCTTGCCATGCAAGATTAACTGAATAAGTTTGAAGGAAATCAAGTATGGCATCTTGGACCCAGGAAGGAAAACATGTCTATTATTGGAACTAAATGGGTGTTCAGGAATAAACTAGATGATGCAGGTATTATATTCAGGAACAAGGCTAGACTAGTGGTCCAAGGATTTAATCAACATGAACGAATTGATTATGATGAAACCTTTGCTCCAGTAACCAGGCTTGAGGCAATCAGGATTTTAATTTCTTTTGTAGCTCATATGTATTTCCAACTCTTTCAAATGGATGTTAAGACAGCCTTTCTTAATGGTTATTTGAAAGAAGATGTATATGTGGAACAACCCCCTAGATTTGAGGATAGTGACTTGCCAAACCATGTATTTAGACTTGACAAAGCTCTTTATGGTCTCATACAAGCTCCTAGAGCTTGGTATGAGAGGCTTTCCAATTTTCTTTTAGAAAATGGATATAAGAGAGGTTCAGTTGACAACACACTATTCTTGAAGGAAAAGGAAACTGATCTGCTAGTGGTCCAGATATATGTAGATGATATTTTGATGGGAGCTACTAATCCTTATTTGTGCATTGCAGTTTTGATGAAATGAGTACGATGGGAGAACTTGGATTCTTTCTAGGACTTTAAATCAAGCAAACCAAGGATGGTAATATGATTCATCAGCAGCAGTACCTCAAGGAGTTGCAAAAAAGATATGTCTTGCAAGAAAGCAAATCATATAAAACATCTATTCCAACTTCTATAAAATTTAGCCTTTATGAGAAGGGAAAGGGTGTTGAGGGTAAGTTGTATAGAGGTATGATTGGCTCATTGCTCTACTTAACAGTCAGTAGGCTAGATATAGTGTTTTTAGTAGGATTTTGTGCAAGATTTCAAAGCAGCCCTCAAGAATCTCAACTAAAGGTTGTTAAGTGAATTTTAAGATATCTCAATGGTACTGATGATCAGTGTTTGTGGTATCCAAAAGGTAGCAGTATGAATCTTATAGGATACACAGATGCTGACTTAGCTGGTTTTATTGTGGACAGGAAGATCAGAGTACTTCATGAATGGATCACTTCTTATGTTCCTGTCTTATCTCATGGTGATCTAAGAAACAAAATTTTGTGGCTGTATCCACAGCAGAGTCTGAGTACATTGCAACAACTTTATATATGTTGTGCTCAGCTCTTGTTGATAAAGTCACAACTAAAGGATTTTGGGATCTGTTTTAGAAGTGTTACCATCTTATGTGATAACACAAGTGCAATCAATATTGCGAAAAATCCTGTCCAACATTCTGAAACCAAGCATATTGAGATTAGGCATCATTTTCTAAGGGACAATGTTGAAAAAGGTAATGTAGAATTGGAGTTTTGCAGGTCAGAAGATCAAGTAGCTGACATCTTTACAAAACCTTTGAGCAGAGAGATGTTCATCAAGCTTGGTACCTTGTTGGGTATGATTAAAATTAGGCAATGAGCTCTTAAGTCTTTAGTTGTCCCTTTGGCTAGTCAAATGATGTCAATATGTACATATTTTTTGTTTGTTTTTCTTTATGCTTTTTTGGTCTCACAATGTTCTTATGCAATGCTGAGATGATCAATTGAGTACTCAACTGCCTTAGCATAATCTTGTAGAAAGTAAGTTGGGACAGCCCAGTTGCAAACCATTCGAGAACCAGATCCATGAGGCGGTTATGTTTTCCAGTAAGATTATTTTCAAAAATTCAAATTTTTGAAAATAAATATAATGACGGTTGTATTTATGGCAACTGCCTTTTTGGTTGAACGGACAAATACCCTTCAATTACTCTGAAGATAACCGTTTTGATTCAAATCTTTTATAAATATATGCTTCTGATCATACTTTCCTTCGTCATTTCATTTCCTTATTTTTCTTTCCCTCTATATATTGTGTCGTTTATACTTCTCTGACACAAAAACCTAATTCGTCTAAATTATTCGTCTTTCTCTCACTCACATTGTTCAAAGTTTGTTTTTGCTCAAAGTAGAATTAATATTCAGTCTCATCATGTCGAAAAGAAGAAGCACATGGTTGGTCGAGAAAGAAGTTAGTGAATCTCCTGAAATTGAAACGAATAAAACAAAAGATGGTTAACAAGGTCATTGAGTTTGTAATAGAAGATGTAATGGAAGAGGAAGTGAACAAATAAGAAGTGCCATTGATTAGAAAGATCACCAAGCTTGAAACTTCAAAAACCCTTACTATGAGACCTCCCACACCAAAATCCACCACAAAAACAACCACTAAGACGGCTACACCAAAATTAACCGCCAAAACCATAAAATCTTCTACACCAACATCCACAAAATCAACCACTGCCAAAAAGCCACCCACACCAAAATCCAAAGAATCAAAAGAACCAGAGATTGTTGAAGAATCTGAGAAGGAATCGGAATCCGAATTTAAGTCGGATGAAGAAGAAGTGAAGGAAGAAGAAGTTGAATCAGAAGAAAGGAAAGTTGAACCAATGGAGGAAGTTGTTACAGAAGAAGTGAAGGCACTAGTACAAAAAACAAGATTTGCTGCGGTTATTTGCTGCAGTTTTGAACCGCAGCACTTATAGCAGCAGCAAATGATGAAATTTTATTTGCTGCGGTTAAACCGCAGCAAAAAATTGGGTTATTTGCTGCGGTTATTCAGGTAACCGCAGCAAATAACACACCAGAAACTGGAGGGAAACTGCACTATTTGCTGCGGTTTTACAAAGAACCGCAGCAAATAGTGCAGTTTCCCACCAAAAAAAACACTTATTTGCTGCGGTTTTTTGAATAACCGCAGCAAATAAGCACCCAAAAAAATAAAAAAAAATTTTTTTTTTAGAGCTGTTATCATATTGATGAAAAGCTGTTATCATATTCAAGTTTTACAGCAACACGATCAGAACAACTTTGTTACAGCAAAAATGTTAGATGAAAACTGGAATTCCTGAGAAGGAGAAGGCTTGGCCCTAAAGTCACTGGTCATTTGCCTTCCACATATACCACCAAGGTTATCCAAATTTGGATAAATTGAACTAAAGTCACAAGTAAGACAATGACAGATTTCAAAGGGAACCAACAACTCCTGAAAGGTTGTGATCTTGGATTCTTGCTTTAGCTCATTCCCTCATCTCCAAACTATCTGATTTTATCAAATCTAAAAAACCCCAGATATAAGGAAAAACTCAATGAAAAAGAAAACAGAGGTGAAAAGAAATATTTTCATTACTTTAACAGTAATGACACCTACTCACAACACTAAAGTTATTCACCTTCATCACAATCTTAAGTAGTTGAGCTATATTACTTCTCCACATTGTGGTGCAACAAATATCGCATCCCAACTCGACACGATGCACAACAAGCACAACATGCAAACTGTCAAATTGGATACCGGAAAAGCATGGGAATTCAAGTTGAGATCAGGAGGGGAGAAGAGAAAAGGGAGAATAAAAAGGTTCAATTATTATTGCTTAAGATGAAAAGGTGATGTTGGTAAATTTTAGCTTGTTGTAATGCTAGCTCTTTCCAGTTTACCAGGATAAATATGCTTTTAGGTTATATGCAGTTAAATTACTTAAATTTACAGCTTTTAGTCGTAAAATATATATTTTTAATTTCATCCTTCGATTTAAAAACTATGTAGTCCAAAAAAATGTCAAGAATTATTAAAGATAAAACTTGTCAGGAGACTCTTTTGAGTCATCCCAGACAAACGTATGCTCTACTCTGATCCCTACACGGACACGAAATAAAAATAGTAATTAATCAAAGAGGCCCCAAAAGAAAATCAGAATCCCCTGCTCCTTCACATAGGCAGGAGAAAAATTTTAACAGAGAGATTGTTTCCAAAATTGTGTAACCACGAAATCATGTCATAACCTTAGGAATTGATTGTTTGACTAATTGATAAGCACCCAATATAGACTAGAAGTTAACAAAACTTTAACAAAAAAGCAGTCAAATTGTACTCAAACAACAAATGACACTAGAATAAAAAAGTACATGTTTTTTAAAAAAACTATCAAGTCAGTGAAACATAAATTCCAATCAATTCAATAATAATTATAATAAATCATAGATAAACAATAAGAACCCTAATTGGGTACGGTGTAAATGAAATCAACAATAATACGAAATTAAAACTTGTGAAATTAAAATTCAATTGAATAAATTAATAATAAAGGAGGAATAATATAAATATCAAATCATACATCATCATCAAGTATCTCAGCAAATCAACAATTCAACATTTCAACAGATTTACAAAGAAAATAAAGTAAAAAACCTCACTTGTGATTTGTGAAGGCAGAGAAGGCGTGAATCGTTCGGCACTTCGGTGAATCGACTTGGTCTTCAGGAGTGGCTGATGCTATTACCGGCGACTCGGCGGGGGTCCCCTAGTCCATAAGTGGGTTTGAAGTTTGAAAGCTTAGGAGAGAAAGGGGAAGTGAGTTACTGGAATGGGATCTGGAGCTTCAACAGCAGCCATGGTTATGGAGGAGAAAGAAAGTGACAGAGAAAACGGAGGAGAGAGAAGGAAACTGTGTGTGGGGAAAGATTGAGATGCGAAAATGAGAGAGGGAGTTAGGGTTAGAGAGATTGAGAGGGAGAAAGATCAGAAAGAAGGGGAAAGAAAAATGAGGGAGAATGAAGGGGAATTAGGGTTAGGTGGGAAAATGGAGGGTTTGTGTTATTTATAGCCCTTTCGTTTGGGCTGGGCTTGAACGATTTTTTTTGGGTTGATTTATTTGCTGCGGTTATAACCGCAGCAAATAATAAAAAGAACCGCAGCAAATAAATCAACCGCAGCAAAATATTTTTCTTGTGTATCATCAACAACTATTTGCTGCGGTTCTTTAAAAATCTCAAAGAACCGCAGCAAATGTGGCGCAGCAAAATCCAATTTTTCTACTAGTGAGGAAAAGAAAGTTAGCACAAAGAAACCGTCATAAACAACGGTTAAGAAAGTGGAGCACAAGGCCACTAAAGCACCAACCACAAAATCCAAATCACCCACGCCTAAAACCACTCCCAAACCAGTTCAAAAATTAAAGAACAAGGAAGTTACTGAAGAAGAAGAGGGAGTTGAGATAACCACTGAGAAAGAAAATACAAAGAAAATGGCAATCAAGGGTACTCCTATGGAAACAGTTGCTAGCACTAGTAAAAAAATAGCTTATTAGTATCGTTTTTTTTCATATTTGTATCGTTTTACACACGATACAATTGGAGACGTAACAATTAGCCAATCCTATTTGTATCGTTTGTTAGAAACGATGGTAATACTACCTATTTGTATCGTTTTTTTAACAAACGATACAAATAGGTACACTATTAGTATCCTTTGTTTAAAAAAACGATGCAAATAGATTGCCTTTTTGTATCATTTTTACTAAAAAACGATACAGATAGACGCTTTATTAGTATCCTTTTTCTAAAAAACGATACTAATAGTGTTGTTTTTAATATATTTCTATCATACTTTATTTGGGCTCTATATTCACAATAAATATTATATATATGCATCCTCCTGCCTTTGCCCCTATTCGATTTGCGTAGTTTACAATATTAATATAAATATTTCATTAACTAATTAAAAATTGTGAACGATTCATATATATTCTTATATAAATATATTTTACAATAACCGGAAGGATAGATGTTTATGAAATAATTAACTAAATTAAAAGTATGAACAATAATGTAATCAAATAAATTTTTTATTTAATTAGGATCGGACAATAAGAAATTTAGTCTTGAAGAACCTCGCCCATTACTCGCAAACCTCATCCAACTCTCTTTTGGTATACGGGGCAGATCTTCCAATATAGTCCTTCAAAAGATTGAAAATAAAAAAATGTAAGTAGGGTATGTAAGATATGTTATGAGAATCGGCTCTAGAAGTGCACTAATTACAAAGTAATGATCCCATTGTATCAGAGAACATACAAACGCATGTAAACACAAAGTTTAACCACAATATCAGGCCATGAAGCTGAGTAAGAGTGAATACATATTCGAGAAGACAACCGAACTTCAAATGGGTGAGTGAAGATGGATGGAAGTGCCAGTAAGAAGCGAAAGCAAACCAAAATTGTAGATAATCGCAATGATAAGATAGCTAAGTAAAACGAGAGGAACTCCAGCTTTAGGATTTGATGAAAATTGGGCTGAATAACTGACTATTACCGAGAGGGAAGCCATATGGAAAACCAGTTGATTAATGAACTGTTCCACAGCCTCCAGGTACACCCTGATTCGGCGCCTGCCATTTGAAGTAAATCATCTTAGTCACTTCAGAGCCAGAGTACAAACATTCTGGAAATATTAGACTTGTCTCATTTTCTTTATCAAACGGACAACCCAATTCTAAATTTCTACAAAGAATCAGTCTATTAATCTAAACAACTAGCTACAAAGAACATGACCTGATTTTGATACTAGGGGTAATAGGCAGGCTCAAGGATATTGTCCTAGAAAGATTTTGAAAGTTATATGGGTACGTGGATAAGCGATAGACATGGTTATCGTATGAAAATTTTGCACAAATATAGTCTAAAAATGAAGTTTCCTAGTGTCCAAAACATGTACTCGAGTAGTTTACGCAACATAGTTCACACCTTTGCCATTACCACCCCACATAGAGAGATGTCAATGAGGCATTCCGATAAAACTAAAACAAACCCCGCCCCACCACCCACCAGAGTATCCTTACCTCCGCACTCCCATTAAAAAAAAAGAACATAAATAAAAAAAAAAACCAGATAAGTTGAGAGTAAAGGAGACGACTAAAGTGGAGTGTGGATGAATTGACAGCAGGTCGCCGGCGACTGAACTCCAAACAACAAATACAACACCCAAAAAATTCGAAACCCTAATCCAAACCCCCAAAATTGAACCCTAAAAATCAAAATCGACAACCAAAAAAACGTATTCACCCTCCGAAAGTTTGAAGCCCTAAAATCAGTTTTCAACAATAATCATATTAATTAAATCAAACAAAACCCCTATAACGAATTAAAAAACAATAGGTGAAACATACTACAATCTCTAAACACATAATCGATAAAAGAAAGGGGAAGATATTGAGTGTTGCGAATCGAACTTGTGAACAGCCAAACAAACCAAAGAAAATTCATCTGCCCCATTTGAACAACACGAACAACACAAATTAAACCAAACAAACCAAACAAAATTCACGAATAGCACAGACTGATTTGAACAAAATTCACATGCCCAATTTAATTTGAACGACACGAATGGTAGCACAAACAAAATAAACCAAACACAAGATTTAGTAACAATTTTCAGATTGAATTACAAAGTTCACAATTGAATAAAACACAAGATTTACAGAAATAAAAATTTACAACATGACCTAATTTTCAGATTTGAAATAAAAGTTCACTCTTTATTGCATGCAAAATTTGATAACTATTCATAACAGGAAGCTTTTCATTTACGCACAGCCACAATATTAAAACATATACAAGTATCTCAGATTAAAAGACACTGATTTAAGTAAAAGTGATTAGTCCATTGTCATATACTCATGCAATAAAATTTTAGTTTATTTAATCGAGTTTTGTATAACTATAGTGCAATGCAGGTTACATTGCTGCATTGATATTTGAAAAGATCTATGACATTATGTTACAACAACTACTTACATGAGTATCACAAAATTACTTTCTATTTGCATCAAAATAATTTGGTTAGGACGTTAAAATTCATATTACTCAGAAAAAACAGATATAATAGCCTAATAGGAGTAAAGATTGACCTTGAACAATCCTATTAACCTGAGTTTGGGAACTAGAATACTCAGGTGAGCTACACAGCAACTTGTAGTAGAGTTCTCGCTGCGTAACTCGCTTTTCCTCGACAAGTATCTGATAACACATCTCCATCACCTTCCACATTGTTCAAATTTCACATCAAACCATCAAAAAAACCTCAGAGAACTACTCTTAAAACATTTAAACAAACTCATAGAAGGCGATATGTTTTCGCCTTTGTCGACAGAACTAACCTCTAACCACGGCCTTTGTCGACAGAAATATGTGGGAAAGGGAAAGGAGAAAAAAAAACTATATAAACAAGGAAAAACTGAGAAAAAAGGGAGAGAAAACTAGCTAAAGTAACTAAGAAAACTAAGGAAAAAGTAAACAAATAAACACTACATCAAACTCCCTCAAGCTAGACCATTGCTTGTCCCCAAGCAATCTTAACTTTTGAAAAACGAGAAGAGAAAGATGAATCCCTCAAGGAAACGATTAACAATGATTTAAACAAACTCTCAAAAATGAACTTAATCTTTAACACCAAGGAAAGTAAGGGAAGTATAGTTCCCAAGAAGTACTTCAAATAACAACCTAAGTAGATTAAAGTGAACCTGTGAGTTTCAACTAATAATACATCATATACTCCATAATATGCAATGATCGTACGGAATACTCCTTGAGGGAGTTTGTAAAAGAAACAAGAGTATAGATGAGACAAGAAGTGGTTTAATCACTCATATCTTATGTAAAATACACTGTCAATATGCTTGCCAAGTGACTTAATTGATTAACTAACCTTTGAACTTTGCATCTCGGTCTAATATGGGCTTTGAGTGTTATAATGGGGTTGAGGTAAGGTGAAAGTTGGAAAGTTTGGCTAATTTGGGGAGCTAAACCTAAGAGAAGCATTTACAATTCATTAACGAACTTTGCAAACCTTTTTGACAATGAATGAAGACCTCAATACAACAAAACTCAATTTTGTAACTCAAAAACCATCCTAAAAGGAATAGGACAATATAGACATATGACTTTTCATCATTTAAAAGATAATATTTGAAGAAAGGATGATGAAAAGCCATTTACTCACTTCAAATGAATTGAACAAGAACCAACTTTTTATTGCTAACTAAGCTTATTTACAAAAGCTTTGGAATATTATTATTTTTTTGAATTCCACTATACATCTTTTTTTCCTTTTCGTTTTCTCTTTATCTCTTTTTTCTTTCTTTTTTTTTCACTAGAACGAATTTATACAAGACGACAAGAATGACGACATGCTTCACAACTACATAGGGTGACAACAGTTGTAGGCCAAGGTTCATATGTGGTTTGGTGAATAAGGGTCAAAGCACAAAGAAGGGGAACAAAGAATATGTACATATGTGGAAATAAAAGAAAAGAAACAAACCTAAGAAGAGTTGGAAGAGTTGGATTCTAAAACAAAATATACAAAATTGAGGGCCATCTTCATATAACCGAGAGCAAAGTAGGCACGATTCCCAAAGTCACAAGGCAAATTCTTGATCTAGGTATCCACAAGAAGGCAATTATCAACCGCCCTAGAAAGAAAATGAGATCAAGATGATGGTCTATAAATGCATGAAGGCTCAAAAACTCACCAAGGTCCAAAGACGATCATTCATGTGGTGTTTTAGTAGAGCCGAAGGAGTTGAGAAATCGATATTCACTACACAAGTTCAAACAATTATCTAACATGGTCTAATTACTAAAGAAGTCAAAACTCGAGAACTACCTTTCTAAAGTGTTATAGGATTTAAAGTTCATGAGGAAGGGAAAATCTAAGCTGATAGTCTCTTTTCACATCATAGAGATCTAATCCTAAAACTAACCTAAAAGAACTAAAAAAGAAAAATATTTTTTGACTTTTCATTTTGAATGGATGTGGTAAAAAAAAAATTAAACACTCTAAAAATAAATTAACGGAAAATAATAAAAGAAAATAAACTACAAAAATAAACTACATGTTGTACAATAAAAGTTAAAATGCATTTGGATTTTAAGGGAAGAAGGGTAAAGAATGAATAATTTGGATTTTTAGGGAAAGAGGGGTGAAGAAAGAATAATTTGGATTTGCCAAAAGGAGAGAAAAGTACCATGAAAAACCAATCACCAAAAATCTTAACTCAAACAAAACCATCATCATCATCAAACATTATCAAACAAATGAAGGGCTCAAAAAGTACCAAAAACGCTCATAATCATACCATGGTCATCATGTAGGAAAAATTATCAACAAACCTAAAGCTAGCGTCCACTTCCCTCCTAGTACCACAATAAAACATCCTCGAAAAATAAACAAACTCTCTCTCTTGCAATCTAAAACAACAAACAACAATTGAAACCAAAATGACTCAACTACATACCCTTTGTGTAACCTTCTAAAAGCATACAATGAAACTGGTGGACTCCTCCCCAAGCTAGGATACGAGCATCGACTCGATGCTCAAGGAGAAGGAGGGTCCCGCCTCTAATTATAGGTGGGATCAACGTCAGGACCACTAGCATCGGTATATGGTGGCCAATCATAGCATGGTCGGTCAGGGTAGTTGCCGAACTCAAAAGGGCAAGAAGGGTGGGGATCCCAACCCGTCGTATATCCTCGTGGCCAAGAATCTCTAGGCACAGTAGGATCACCTCGGGGATCACAACCTCCAGAAACTTGGAAGTTGTAACCCGGCTCTAAGCGAGAGGTGAAGTAGGGCCAAGTGGG
Source organism: Suaeda aralocaspica (assembly GCA_016808085.1). Lineage (NCBI taxonomy): Eukaryota > Viridiplantae > Streptophyta > Magnoliopsida > Caryophyllales > Amaranthaceae > Suaeda > Suaeda aralocaspica. The sequence continues at coordinate 168,460 of PYUH01000391.1, forward strand.
TTGACCAATATTCCAACCCGGGACCAATCCTTCCTGAGGTGGGCGGTGTGGGAAAGTTGAGATAAAGGTAAAAATGGTTGGAGGATACGTGATAATGATACATGACATTGGTTTGAATCGATGCCAGTTCACGCTCCTGTTGTTGTTGTTGTTGTTGTTGTTGGGATTGATGTAGCTAAACATCTCGGTTTTTCGGAGGGAGAGAGAGTTGAAAGCATTGAGAAGTTCAAAATAAAGAGGGGTTTGAAAAGAAGAGGAGCCTTGTTGGCTCATCTCCGGTAGTACTTGGGAATGAGGGTTCCTCGTCCCATAACCATGGGGAGGGGATCGAGGACGCTGAGGGGTAGCTAAGGGGAGAACGTGAGGGTAGCATCTAGAAAATAAGGAGTGGTCTTCCGGACTCAGAGGTTCGAAAGGAAAGGGGATTTCTTTAAGAACGTGGTGAGTGATGGGTTAGGCAAATAGCAGTGGTGTCGCCTATTTACTAACCAACTCACTCGATCCGGCCTAGAAGTCTCATGCACGAACGAAGCAGAAGTGAACGAGTCTGAAATGAGCTTAATTGGTGAGATAAATTTCTTTCTTGGCTTGCAAATCAAGCAAACTGAGAAATGAACTTACATTCACCAACAGAAGTACATTAAGGAACACCTCAAGAAATATGGCATGGAAACATCAAAAACGAACCATACTCCTCTGTGAACTAACTCCAGATTGGATGCGGATCCCAGTGGAACAAGTGTGGATCAAAAGCTATACAGAGGCATGATAGGTTCCTTATTGTACCTAACTGCTAGTAGACCAGATATTGCTTACAGTGTTGGTGTTTGTGCTAAGTTCCAAGCAAATCCAAAGGAATCACACTTAACAGTTGTCAAGAGGCTATTGATATATTTGAAAGGAACTGATGATCTATCCTTATACTATCCTCACTGTGACACATTTCAGTTAACAGGATTTGCAGATGTGGACTATGCAGGTGACTTGGTAAATAGAAAAAGCACATCAGGTATGATTCAGTTCCTTGGAACATGTTTAGTTTCTTGGAGTTCCAAGAAGCAAAACATTGTTGCCTTATCCAGTGCTGAAGCAGAATATGTAGCTGCTGCTGCATGTTGTTCCCAAGTGCTTTGGATAAAACAACCACTAGTACAAAAAATGCATTTTGTTGCGATTTTTTCCCGGGTATTTGCTGCGGTTTTGAACCGCAGCACTTATAGCAGCAGCAAATGATGAAATTTTATTTGCTGCGGTTTAACCGAAGCAAATAATGCAGTTTTCCACCAAAACAAACTATTATTTGCTGCGGTTTTGTGAATGACCGCAGCAAATAAGCACCCAAAAAAATATTTTTTTTTTAAGCAAAATTAGAAGTTGAAATGTTATACATACATAAAATAAATTATTTTCAATTAAATTACACTTCTATCACAAAAAACATACACTTCTATCACAAAAATACATTTGAAATTTAACTTAAACAAGATTGGTGATGGACTTGTTGGCGAGTGATTGAAGAAGTAAAGCATACAGTAGCACGGTCCGAGAACCAGTAGTAGCAGCAGCATTACAGCAGCGGCACGTACACCAGCAGCAGCAACGCAGTGGCGGGCCATCAGATAAAGAGAAGAGGAAAGAGAGATAAAGAGAAGAGCAAAGAGAGCAACAGAAAAAAATGTATAAATCATACCATAACTCATTCATTCAACCATATCTACATTCATTCAAACATTCCTATTCTTATTCATTTGTTCAAGCATTACCATTCATGAATAAACCCATTCATTCATTCATAAAATCAATCATAACCTCAATCTCATCTAAATATCTCATTCAAGCATCCATTACTCATTCAACCATTCTTTTGTTCAATCATTCGAGCAAAATTCATTCAAAAGCATTCATATATTCATCATTCAACCAACATCACAACAATAGCCACAAGAACACAACCGCAGCCAGAACAACATAGCAATAGACTATATATATTTATGTTTATATACATAATCTCCATCAGGGAAGTGGTTACGATCACCCACCATTCGAGTTAGGCTACTTCAACAGGTTTTTAAGCCTGGAGCAACTTAAACCTCAATGATGTTGACCATGGTCATCACTTGAGTCCCTTCATCATTTGGAAATAATTAGTGTTTTATGAAAAAGGACTCATTTTTTATCAAGCAATTGTCGGACTATAAGGGACTCGATCATCATTCAACAATTGCATCACCATAAGAGATGTGACCATAAGGGAATCAAGTAAGAAGCAACACATCCGACCACAGATCAATAAACATCAATCATAAGCTCAATCTCATCTAAATCAATAAGCATCAGTCATAAGCTCAATCTCATCGAAATATTTCATTCAAGCAGCCATTAACATACTCATTAAACCATTCTTTCATAGATTCAAAATCTAATTCATTCATTCAAGCATTCAAGAATAAGAACATATAACTAAAGGTTTGTTCTACTGCCACATGACTAATCGGTTATGAACAAATTTTTTATTAATAATAAACAAATCTTATGGAGATTTTGTATGAAATCTAAAATTTACTTTTTATTTTATTGCAACAAGGAAGTTAAGAAAGGGGGAATCAGAGAAACAAGACCACGAAAATACAACCAACTATGCAATTCACTAAAAAACAGCTAAGTTCTTGCTTCCACACTTCCATGGCTATTTCAAATGAGATTAAATTAATCTCACCAATCAGATTCTTACCACCTCCCTAGTCATCACAAATTTACAATGCTTCATTTTAAAAATAAAAAATTAAATACTCAAATTCAACTGTAGCTAAACCAAGATTTGAACTTTGTTCTATTTAACAATATATATATATAATACCTGACGTAAAACGACATCCCTTTGATCAGAAGGAGGTTCTTGAATCTCAACAATGCGTGTAGCACAGGATCCTTTCTTTTCAATATTCAGCTGCTTCTTCTTACTTTTTCAAAAACAAAATTACAAACACTAAGAAGTTAAATTCATTCAATTTCCCTCCTCCAAACAAAATTACTAACACTAACTAAAGTAAAAATCAATACATTTTCATCAAAACTAATACTCGCAACATATAAACAACAATCGAAACTGTAAATTATAATCGTTAAAGTTTAGCATACCATGATTAGGATCATCAGGAACAAATGCAATATCAAGAAGAACAACACCAGGATCAATAGGAAGGTACACTCTTTCCCACTTTGAAAGCGAATCATCGGCTTTTGCCGGTGACAGAAACATAGGAATTGACACAACGACAGCTAAAATTGCCCATGAATTGCGCGTAAAATAGATCAACTCGCAGAAAAAAAAATACAAATAAAATCAAAATCAAACCACAAAACAAACGCAACAATCAAACAAAATCGAATTTAAAAAGAAAAAAACAGAAAGTAGTTACCTCGAATTGAAGATGAAGAATCATATGAACTGAAGAAGAATCAATTGTTTAGGTTTGAATTGAGAAAATAAAAACCTTCGTTATATCTTCAATTTCTCAACAATCAATTTTTTATTTTCTCAATTTCTCATTCTCTTCAACCTTCGTTAGATCTTCAACCTCAGTCAAATCTTCAATTTCGCCTAATTTTAGTAATTGATTTTTCTATAATTTTTAATGAACTTGAACCTTTGAAATTGGAAAGGAGATTTAGGGTTTTTCGTAGAGAGAGAAAGGGAGTTAGGGTTTTTCGTAGAGAGAGAGAGAGGGAGTTAGGGTTTCTCGTAGAGAGAGAGAGAGGGAGTTAGGGTTTTTTGTGAATAGAGAATGAGGGGTTATGGTTAGGAGATTTTAATTATAAGCAATATTTTTTGGGCCTGGGCTTCAGCATGGGTTGATTATTTTTTGTATTATTTGCTGCTATTCTCTAACCGTAGCAAATAAGTTAAAAAACCGCAGCAAATAACTATTTGCTGCGGTCTTCTTAGAACCGCAGCAAATAATTCGATACAACAATATCACCTATATTTATTTGCTGCGGTTCTTTAAAAATCCCAAGAACCGCAGCAAATGTAACGCAGCAAATGTGTTTTTTTTTGTACTAGTGAACAACCAAGGGACTTTGGTATTATCTATAATTGTATTCCTATTTACTGTGATAATACTAGTGGTATATGTATTTCTAAAGATCCAGTTCACCACTCACGTGTCAAACACATTCTTATTCATCATCATTTTCTCATGGACAATGTAGAAAAAGGTTTGATAAATCTCGAATTCTGTCAAACTGAAAACCAAATTGCAGACCTCTTAACAAAGCCATTGAATAGAGAAAGATATGAGAAGACGAGGATGGAACTCAGATTGATAAAATTGCAATAAAAGCCATGAAGTTCCTCCAGGTACGTCATTATTTGTAACGAAGTTCCTATGTGCATTTTTCATCACAAATCTTGTGCGAAAGCATGTCCCCGCAGGAACTTTGATATAGCTCGCAAATGTCTATCAATATTATCCTTAGTGTCATGATTGCTTGTGTAAGATGATTAAATTAGATAGTGTGCAATATGTTCTCTCCTTTCACATAATATATATTTCTTTTCAATTTTATTTTTCCATAAATTAATTTTTGTTTCCAGAAATTAATTTCTTTTTATAATTGTTTCAAATTCCTACCCTACAGGATGTACATATTAAATTTTTAAATCTTAAATTCCATGAACAAAATTTTGCAACCAATTGCATGTAAATAGGGGGAATGCATCTAGAAGGAAGTTACCAAACAATACCAAATTAAACATCCTAAATACATGCACTACTTTTCCCTTAAATACCCATCTAAGCAACCCACTATTCACACCTCACTTTCACTCTCAACCATAAAAACTCTCTCTCTCCTTTATTCACTTTTCACTTTCTCACTCTTCAAAACCCCTTAACTTTAGGCCTTCAAAATCTTCATTAACCATGGATACTCAACACTCATCTTCACTTGAAACCAAAATTAAACCCCTACAACCAAACCCAAGCAGTGACCAGGCGAAAAACTCGCCGGAAAATCCGAAACCAAACCAAGTTCCACCATGACTGAGAAAAAAAAAAAGGGACAAAGTCGAACAAACGGATGAGGATGAAGACGTCGATGTTGGGGATGACTCCGTAAAATTGCTGGAGTTAGAAGCAAGTAAGTATGTTCTGGGTTTGTTTTTAGACTTAGATTGGTGTAGTTCGGTAGGTTAAGTGGAATTATTGGATGTTGTCAATAATTAGGGGTGGATTAAATTGCTAAGTGAACATGGAATTGACGAAACGTATTCTAGAGCAATCCAAGAATATTGTGACAACTATGGATTTGCTAAAGGAACTATCACTAGTACCGTAAATGATGTTGAGATTTCGTTTGATGCTGATTATTTGGCTAAGTTGTTTGAGGTTCCGAATGAGGGGTATGATAATTACTTTAAGGGTAGATACAATTTGAAGATAGGGAAGGTGGGTAAGGAGGAGATTTTGACAGAATTAGGAGGGAAGAAGGGAGTGAATAAAATCGATCATAATTCGCTTTCACCCCTTGGAAAGCTAATGTTTACTGTGGTTAGGAGAACTGTGTTCCCACGAACACAGAAGAGGAATGAAGCAAATTTGTTGTATTGTGCGGTTATTTATTGTCTTTTGTTTAATGTTCCAGTAAATTTCCCAAGCTTGATGATTTTTCACTTGGATCACACTGTTTCAAGTGGATTGAAAGTTGGTTATGGAACTTTGCTAACAAAAATTTTCAAAAGCTTTAATGTTCCATTAGAGGGGTATGGGAAGGTTGCCATGAAGAAGGAGCAGTACATTCACGTTTCTTTCATGAATGGACTGAATTTGGGTGTTTTATGTGGGCAAACTCAGTGAAACACTGAGATTTTGAGGTTAGAGGAGAAAAATAAGGGGGAGGAAGAAGAAAGGTCAAAGGTGAGGAAGAGTAGGAGACATCTTAACATGTTTGATAGTGAGCCTCCTACCATTGATCTTGATACTTAGGGGATTAAAACTACTGAGATTGAGGTTCTAGTTCCTGGGAAGACAGAGCAGTTGGAATAGTTCCTCAAGGAACTGCAGGAGAAACAGCAGGATGTTGAAGGTCAAGTCTTTATGATGAGACATGCCTTGAGTTCCTTTATGTTATCTTATGACAATAAGCATGCAGAAATCATGGCATGTCTTGCAGAATTTAAAAACGCAAAAGGAACTCCATCTGCACCTGCTAGAACTGCTCCTGCTCCTGCTGAAGGTGAAGGAGGAACTCATGTTGAAGAAGAAGCACCAGAAGAAGAAGGGTAAATATCTGTTATACTACTATTTTTTATTCTTTAGATGCATCTTGATGGCTAATATTGCTAGATTGCTGCTTGAGAAACATGTTAACCTTCCATAAGCGGAGTTTGGACCATTATACATGAAATAATGGTGCTGTGATAAGAAGTATCAAAAGGAATGTAGTTATGTGTAATGATGATGCCAAAAGGGGGAAGAGAAAGGCAAAATAATTGCAAGATAAAATCAAGTGTGAATCCTAACTCTCTCTCACTCTATTAAAAACCTGCAAAATTCTAAGTATATAATCCTAGTTTTATTCTTAGTGTAAGCTAGTTTTAGTCTTAGTTTAGTGTACATACTTTATCTTCTCAAAATCAAAAAATCCATAAAAATCAGAAATTCAAAAGTCAAAAATATGTTCGTTATGTTTTTATTATTTTCATGTTTTTACTGTTTTCATTTTTTTCTCTAAGTTTGTTTGCCTTTGTTTGTCATCATCAAAAAGGAGGAAATTGTTAACCCATGAATTGCAAGTAAAGTTTTGATGATGACTAAACACAAACAAACTTATAACTAATATATATTTTGTGTTCCTATGGGATTTCACAGGTTCAAAGTGGAAGGAACTTGGAGCTAGGAACGTGAAAAGTTCAAGGAGAAGTTCCTAGGAAGAATCTTGCAAAGGAACACAAAAGATAGAAGTGAAGTTCCTGAGTAACACAGTTACGTAGGAACAAGCCACGAGAATAGATATGTTGCTACAGGAACAGGTGAACAACGTCAAGGCATTTCAATGAAGTCTCTTGATGAAGAGAAGAGAATTTCCTAGAAGATTCGGAGAATAATATTCTAGGATATTTGTAAATACATTGGAGTCTCAAAACTTGTTGGAACATCATATTTAGAAGTTATAACGAAACTATCCCACAAATAGGTCTAGGTTAATTTATGGAATAATTTAGGTTATAATAATATTTTCCTTTATATTAGGAGATAAATATTGGGCTGATTTTGCTGAAGAATAAAACGACAGTTTACGGTTTTAATAATTCAAATATCTTTAGGAGTCCTAGATTGTAGGAATAAAATCATGGGATCATGGAAAAATAAACGGTAAAATTAGTCAAGTCAAAATCCTATTCTACTGGTCTAATTACGTGGGTTGGTGGAAGAAGTCATGGAGATTATGGGCGATCAAAGAACGTGGTTGAAGGATGAAGTTTACAAGGCAAAATCACTCCATAAATACTCCAACAATTTCAGAACAAGAAGGGCAGAACATTAGAGAATACACTTGAGCATTCATACGAGTTTAAGTCGTAAGATTGATGTTCCGGTCCAGTTTACGAGTACTTTCATTGTATTAGAGTCTGTATTGAGTTGTAATCTATGAGAAAAAGAGAAGTGTCAGAACTGGAGAAGAGTGGAGAAAAAGAGAAAGAGAAACGAGAGATAAAGAGTGAAGATTGAGAATCAAATTCCTATAGGAACTGAAAACAGTAATTAGAGAATTTAGGTTGTAAAAGTAATTACAGGCCTATAATAGAAGTGGATTTTCCTTTCTTTGGGCCAAGGAAGTTTTTCTCGTAGAAATATCTCTCATACTCTTTCACTCGCTCAGAATAGTTTAAATTCCGCATTTGAGTTCCACACAGCAATTCAACCCCCCCC
>PYUH01000391.1:176406-231463 GCA_016808085.1 Suaeda aralocaspica
CCCCCCCCCCCCCCCCCACCCTCTTGCAGTGTTCTAGTGGAAACAACACTACACTTTACCCCATACAAGTAATAGCTTCATATTTTTTTTAAAGCAACCACTATTGCTGCTAACTCCAGATCGTCAGTAGGGTAGTTCACCTCATGTGGTTTCAATTTCCTTGAAGCATATGCTATCACCTTTCTATTTTGCATCGATACACATTCCAAACCATTTTTAGAAGCATCACTATACACCTCATAAGAATCACTTCCATCTGGCAAAGTCAACACTAGAGCTGTAGTCAAACGCTCTTTCAAGGTCTGAAACGCCTCTTGACACTTATCACTCCGCTCAAGCTTACAGTCTTTCTTCATTAACGACGACATTGGTTCCAATGCTTGAAAAGTCCTTCACAAACCTCCTATAATAACCTGCTAACCCTAAGAAACTCCATACATTCGTTACAGTCTTAGGTGTAGGTCACTCCTTTCCTGCTTCGATGTTGGCTGGATCTACATCGACTCCCTCTTTTGACACAATATGTGCCAAGAATGCTACTATCTCCCACCAGAACTCACATTTCAAGAACATAGCATACAGTTCATTCTCTTTTAAGGTCATCAAAATTGTCCTCAAACTTAGGATACAGTTCATTCTTCTTCACTCTTTGAGTACACCAAAATGTCATAAACGAAAACATCCACAAATTTATCCTAGAATCATTGGAGAAATCCTATTCATTAAGTCCATGAAGATTGCTGGTGCATTGGTTATCCCAAAAGACATAACAATGAACTCATAGTGCCCATGTCTCTTACGAAAAGCCCTTTTCGGTATGTCCTCATTAGCAATTCGCAATTGGTGGTACCCTAACCTCAAATAGATCTTTTAAAACACAGTTGATCCTTTCAATTTGTCGAACAAGTAATAAATCCTTGGTAAAGGGTACTTATTTTTTTATCATCACCTTATTCAACTCCCTATAGTCAATACACAACCTCAAACTCCTATCTTTCTTCTTTACAAGCAGTACTGGTGCTCCCCAAAGTGAAGCACTAGGCCTAATGTAACTCTTTTCCAACAACTCTATAACTGCTCTTTCAACTCACTCATTTTTGCAGGTGCCATCCTATAGGGTGCTTTAGAAATAGGGGTTGTTCCTAGGACTACGTCCATGGTAAAGTTAATCTCTCGCTTTGGAGGCATCCCCGGAATCTCTTCCGGAAACATGGCTAGAATGTCCCTTACTACCTCAATATCCTCGGGCTTAGCAATCTCAACATGATCCACATCCCTCACACTACAAAGGTAAATTGGAAAACCTCTCCTCACAAACCTAGCAAACCTCACTAGTGACACTATTTTGTTGCGTTTTGACCTTCCTGCCCTCCAATAGCTCACCTTTTTACCCTTATTGATGAACGAGATCATCTCTGGCTGACATAAAGTCCCAACCTTATGCTCACTCAACCATTCCATCCCCAGGGTTACTTCTAAGTCACCTAAATCAAACTCGATTAGATTAGCCTTAAACTCCATTCCCTTAATTTCAATAGGAACGTTCTGAATCTCCTTGAACACTGCACTTCTTGTCCTAAAGGTAAAACTATTAACATATTTATTGTATCTACTTTTCCCAACACCGGCTAACTTTTCTAAAATCTTAGTGGATACAAAAGAATACGTTGCACCAAAATCAAACAAAACTTTAATGGAAAGAGAGAGTGAATAGAAAAAAGTACCAGTAATTACTTCTTTACTAGCATTAGCTTCATTTCTAGCCATCACATTCCGCTTTCCAATATTTGAGGTTTCAGTCTTTCCTCCTCCATTTCCACTTCCATTCATATTTCCCGACTTGAGGTGTCACCTTTCCTCCCATATTTCCTTGGAAACCCTTTTGCTGTCCCCTAGTTGAATTCCCTCTAAATTGAAAACCTTGTCCCTTCTTTCCCTTGTACTAAGAGAAGCACTCATAATCACGGTTCCCAAGTTGATTACACAACCGACGAGTAACTGGGTTCCTTGTACAGTCCTTTCCTGGGTGATTGTTAGGACACTTCTTGCAAAAGTACACACGCCCTCCTTGACTAGCCATCTGAGCTCCATTTCCGTTCCATTAACAGACTTCCCAAAGTTTCCCCTGTCACCTTGAAAACTACTGTTGCTATCACTACGAGGTTTCTTACCTCCACTACTATTGCGTTGATGGTTAGAGTTCCCACCAAAGCCCTTCCTTTTCTCCTTCGAGTCACTTTCATTTAACATTTCCTAGTTCTCTTGCTCTAAGGCGTACAAGCATGCAGCTCTACTATATAACTCATCGAACGTCTCAAACACTTGACTAGCAAGTTGCAATTGAGCGTCTACGGATAATTCTGTTGCAGCCACTGTTTGAGCTACAATGGCTAAATGTCTTACAACCTCATCAAGCGAGTCACTGTCTCTTTGAGACATTTTCCCTCCTCCTAGAAAGGACAAAATTGCTCATTAAGATATAGTCCAACTATGTGTTAAGACGACAAAAAGACTTGAACTTGCACTAACACATTTTCAAGTCCACCCTTGAGGAAATTATTTATTTCCGTGGAGTGATTTGATTCACCTTCTCTTGATTGCTTTCAAAACCAATACATAAAGCAAAAGTACACATAAAAAAAAAATTCCCTTGATTTTCCCCACTTGAAACTACAAAATATCTTAAGAAACATCTACTTTATTCAAACTCAACGAGTAATTTGATGCACTTAGCATTTATAAAAGGTTCCAATGGCATTTAGCCAACTTATTCTTAACTATAAGAGACAGTACAACTGAGGAAAACAACAAAGGTTTTTGAACCTCCTTGAAGCCAAAACATAAGACATAATAGTCAACGACTACGATAGCCGTAGTTTTCGAAACAACTTAATTCTCGAGTACTAACACTATAATACTTGTCAGAAGACACAAAACTATTCTTCAAAGTAAACTTGTATCATCATTAACATCCTCATCTAAACTAAGCTCATATCCTATCACAAAGAAACAAATACCATATCAATATGCAACAGGATAATAAGGTCTAGATACCCGATCTCGACTCATGAACTATCCTAACTTGTGACCTGAAAACACGAAGTCAACTCTTCCTCAACCATAGTAGCCTCACGGTGAGTACTAGGATCATAGAAATAAGGTGGAACAGAAACGATAATAAAAATCTTAAAGGCAAACTCCTTAAAGTAAATGTGCTTTTTCAAACACCTCGAATTACAACATCATTGGACATCCTTAGCTTATTTCTACACCTAGCGTAAGTAGAAATCCCTTGAGTCAAACAAAAGTCATCAAACCTAGGCAAACAAAATTGGCACTACATTAAATTTGGTCCCACACCTTTTGTTCAAGAACATCCTCAATCACAAACAGTAAAACCAATTACATAATATATTGAAATAACTCATCATTATCTTTATCCTCCAATATCTCAATTTGACCCTTTCTATTAGATATAGTGACCTTCATCCTTCCAAAGAAAACTCTTAGAGTCTAGGAAACAACCCTCTTCCAAACTACAAAACAAACAGTTCTATATTAAAAAAAAGTTCGGTGGCTAACAAACAATCTTTACTACACTTAGCTAACCACGTAACCATAACCAACTAAAGCACTTAATAAATGCATGAAGGAAGAAACAAAATCTATCCTACATGCCCAAAAACTTCCTACCCAAACTCCCCACATGTGATTAAAGAAATAACATATAGTACATACCTTATGAAACTCTTTTTCCCTTTGAAATTTCTATTTCATTAAACTTTTACTTATGAAAACCCTTTTATTTAAAGTAATTCTAAAATTAGAAATTGCTTTCCCAAAAAAAAATTTCCTAAAAAGGAAATTACAAAACCAATAAGTAATTAATAAAGTAATCAAATAAATAGTTAGTTAGTCCAAGAAAAATAACTTTAAAACGTTTAAGACACTTTCCTAATGAGGAAACATTTTGGGTACCCTATTTCTTGTAACAAAACGGTTTTATTTCGAAAACTAAGCTCTGGTAACCACTTTGTGACACCCTGGAAATTTCGTACCTTTTTCTAAAAACTATTCCTTGTCCTAGGATTTACTAAAAACCAGAAACTTCCAGGATATTACCGCCATCGTGTGGAAACGGCTAAGGCAATTATCAAAGTTGCTACAACGGAAGACACTCTTAAAAAGAACATTTCAAAACTACTCAAAGTCAACTTCAAAAACATTAAGTCCAACCATTTGAAAACTCTTACAACTTCGGAACCATAACGGCCCTTTAAACCAAATGAAAGTAAACTTGTAAAACAATGTTAGTCCAACATCAATACAGATAACATCCACAACCGAAGTTACTAACAAAACTACTACTACGAATGTAGGACAAGAACACTCTACACTCAATCCCAGCATGATTGACATATGCCCTCCTGAACCTGTTGCTTTCTCTTTATTCAAGACTTACTACTCACCATCGAAATTGGTCATCATAGGGTCAAGATCAAAGATTAGGCCATGCACACAAAAGCACGTAATCAGCAAAGCTGAGTAAATAAACACTAAAAGATTATGCAACACACTAGCATGAACCTAGGCAAGGGCATAAAGCAATAAACACGTATCTTACCATTCCTGCAATGTACCTGCAGCAGTTTGGTAGAATAAACCAATTTAATTTATTTACTTAATTTGGAATTCGCATCGAACGGATTTCTTCCTATAAACAATCACCCTATTGGACACCAGTTGGGGAGCAACTCCCAAAAGGTATTACCTGTGTCACACGAGGTGACGGATATCCAGCGCATTAATATCAAAAATAAAGAGTACAACGTCTTGTACCCCAATTAGGAGATAAAAGAACATTAGTCTAGTAACCCCCCCCCCCATTTCATACCCAAGGTATATACGTTCCAAGAGTTTTGGTGCGAATCCTCTTTCACATTACGCAATTATCAGGTTACTTGAAAATGTGACCAAACAACACACAAACAAACCACCAACATTGCACATAGACATGTAACTTCCTTTTTAAGTAACCTCTTTTAGTGAACACTTATTTTAAACCTTCTTCTTTAACTATTCCACACATAACTTCTGAGTGGATCAAACTTCCTTCTATACCACACATTATACTGTGAGTGGCTATAAATAAAATGAATGCTCATACTTCACTTGAAATCGTGAACCTTGTCACAACTATGCTATAAATATGCAAAATGCTACTCAACTTTTAAAATAACTCTGCTATGCTTTAGTTCTTGCAAAGTATGACTACTTATATGTCCATAAGGACTCATGTTCAACATGAATTAAATAAAATATACTATTTCCTTAAGAGAAATAAACTTGTAGTCATATAGTCAACAAACTATTAACACAAGTAAAACATGTAAACATATAAGGAACTTCTCAACATGCATGAAAGCATACTTGGCTACTAAGCAACCTATAACATGAACATGTACATGTCTTAGCATGATACTGCGTCCATGAACCATCCTTTAGTACTTATGTACCTGGTAAAATAACGGTGTTTTGCCAGGCCACCACTTCACTAGAACTCGCTTACTCCGAAGCTTCCTACATTAACAAAGGCTTAAACTAATTAAAACCCTCGTTACCCAAATTTTTCAGCAGCTTAAACACCCTTTAAAACGTCTCAAAACGTCACATAGTGACCTATAAGACACCACTAATAATACCATGCATTACCCATAATATATCCTTCTTGAAACATCCTTTATGCGCACTTAGAATAGGATTTCAGCATAATTAGATGCTTAAAAATCTTTTAAAACGCCTTTAAATTTATTATTACCACCTTACTTAATTTTTGGAAATTTGTTTAAGCTTTATAAAACCTCCACATATATTTTATGTCACTTTAGAAAAGTAGGCAGCAATTTAGAATAATCAAAACTCCATGAAAAACCTTAAAAACAACATAAATCAATCATACAATGTAATAATTAACTTATATGATCAACTTATGCTAATTACATACTTTAAATGCCTAATTAATTAATTTATAAAATATGGACAGCATGTTAAACATGCTTAAAATAACTTTTAAACTTCATAAAACATACTAAAATTTATGTAGATCAATATAGAATTGATGTGTGATCATACTAGTACAATTTGGACACTAAAGACTCAATTTAACTTGTTTTTATTAAAATTTCAGATTTATTTATAAACTATAAAGTCATGAAAAACCTATGAAAACACCATGCATTCATGCCAAAACACCTCTTCAATCTACTAACATGTTTCTGAAGTCAATCCAGGCTTTGGAACAATTTTTCATATGCTAAAATATTTTCATAATATTTATTCATCTCAAATTCATGATTATAAATTTTGGACAGCTTTATAAAATAAGTTTAAAATCCTTAAAAATCAATCTAAACTTAATAACATCATCATAAATTCACCAATCAATAATTTATGATCATAATATCAAAGTTTAGAACATAAAAATTCCTAAAATCATAACTTTATGAATTTTCAAACCCTAATTTATAATTTCATGATCAACCAAATTAATTCATGCCTAAAACAATTCATACTTTACTAAAACATGGTTAAAACTCATAAAAACATGATTAAACATAAGTATGGACATGATTTTGCAAGATTGAATCACAAAGAAGGAAAAAGAATTTTTTTTATAAAAGTTTGAAAATTACCAAAATAGGGGAGGAGTAGGGCACGCCGGTGGTGGCGGCGGTGGTCCCGGGTACGATTCCCGAGGCAAGCTTCTCCCCCTTTTTCTTCGGAAAAATCTTTCTCCCCCCCCCCCTTTTTTTTTGTTTTGTGTTTTGCTTTTGCATTTTAGAGAAAGATTACAGGTATGATTTTTTTTTTTTGGGTTTTTAAGGCTATTCATAGGGCCACAAATCAGAAATTTCAGATTAGTTTAGGTTTTTAAATGGGCTTTATGGCTTAGACTAGAATTGGGCTTGTTTTAAAATAATATAAAATACCTACTTAAACCCTTTATTTTTTTAAAAACTCCGAAAACCCTTTAATAAATTCTCGAACACTATAAAATAATTTAAAACTCTTATAAAACATTCTAAAACTTATTAAAATAATTTATAAACCTTTCTTTAAATGTTTAATTCATTTAAACAATTATTAAAACTTATTTATTTAAATAATAAAGTACTTAAAATATAATTTATGAATACGTATTTAATACTTAAAAAATTCTTCAAAAATACGGGGTATTACAAGGGAAGAGTAAAATGTTTGGTAGGGATTCTGATTTGTATCGTTTTTTAATAAAAACGATAATAATAACTATTTCATTAATGTCGTTTCTTGTAGAAACGATACTAATGGGCTTATATTAGTTTTGTTTGTTTTACAAATGATACTAATAGGCTTATATTAGTGTCGTTTCTGTTTCAAACGATAGTAATAGGCTTATATTTGTATCGTTTCTTTTACAAACGGTACTAACATATAGGAACCTATTAGTATCATTTTTTGTTTAAAATGATACTAATGAACATCTATTAGTATCGTTTTTGTTACAAATGATACTAATATGGCGTCACTAATAGCCATTTTTCTACTAGTGGAAGGGTGCAGAAGTGTCTGAAGGGAAAGCTATCATGACAAAAGCACAACCATACCAACCCACAACAGGGCAAAAGAGAAAGCAATCTGGTGTTGTGATCTCTTCAAGCATTAAACCTAAGAAAAGTAAGTCTACCACTCCTAAACCTCTATATAATCTGAAAGATAGACAAATACTGGTAGGTTTTTCTGTTGCAAAAAGTTGGGTTGCACAAAAATTCTTGATTGAGGTTCAGGAGGCTTTAGATTTTCAAAGTTCCAACAAAGGGACATGATGTTTAATCTAGAGAAAATTGGCGTTCTGTAAAGGGAGTCACAGCTAAACAGATCCAGACCAGCCTCTTTACTGGTCCACCTGATAACAAGTAGGGGTACACCATTGGCCAATTAAAGGAGCCAATCATGAGGATATTCCACACTATAGCCTCAAAGGTTGTGTGTCCTAGAGCACAAGGCCGCAAGAATGTACGGTTAATGGATAGTGTTCTCATTTACTACCTCATTGAACACATTCCTGTCGACCTCTCTGCTATGATGTTAGATCATATGATTTGCTGTGTGGAGAAAGCTAATCATGCTCTTCCTTATGGAGGATGGCTGATCTTAGTATTTGGGCACTAGAAGATATCAATGTGGGAGATTATGGCACCATGTCACATCTAACCAATCAAATAATAGGTCAGAAGGGCATGACATATGCAAGAGGTGTATTAAAGATGAAGGATAAGGGGAAATGTGATACTGGTCTTGCAAGGACCAGTACAGAAACAATTCAGGCAACCTATGCCTTGGTTAAGCAGCAGAGTGACCAGAATTAACTCATGCAAAATATGGTAAATCGTGACACTACACTACGTACTGCACTTCAGGAATACTGGTAGGTTTTTCTGTTGCAAAAAGTTGGGTTGCACAAAAATTCTTGATTGAGGTTCAGGAGGCTTTAGATTTTCAAAGTTCCAACAAAGGGACTTGATGTTTACTCTAGAGAAAATTGGCGTTCTGTAAAGGGAGTCACAGCTAAACAGATCCAGACCAGCCTCTTTACTGGTCCACCTGATAACAAGTAGGGGTACACCATTGGCCAATTAAAGGAGCCAATCATGAGGATATTCCACACTATAGCCTCAAAGGTTGTGTGTCCTAGAGCACAAGGCCGCAAGAGTGTACGGTTAATGGATAGTGTTCTCATTTACTACCTCATTGAACACATTCCTGTCGACCTCTCTGCTATGATGTTAGATCATATGATTTGCTGTGTGGAGAAAGCTAATCATGCTCTTCCTTATGGAGGATGGCTGATCTTAGTATTTGGGCACTAGAAGATATCAATGTGGGAGTTTATGGCACCATGTCACATCTAACCAATCAAATAATAGGTCAGAAGGGCATGACATATGCAAGAGGTGTATTAAAGATGAAGGATAAGGGGAAATGTGATACTGGTCTTGCAAGGACCAGTACAGAAACAATTCAGGCAACCTATGCCTTGGTTAAGCAGCAAAGTGACCAGAATTAACTCATGCAAAATATGGTAAATCGTGACACTACACTACGTACTGCACTTCAAGAATCCTACAGAAGAATCGAGGTTCGTCTTGACAAAGTTGGAATAATTGGTGGAGAGGATTCTGAAGACAAGGAAGAGACCTCAGAAGCTGCAGGTGTTGCTGATGATGAGGATGCTGAACTGGTCTCTGAGAAGGATGTGGAATAGGATGATGAAGAGAATGTTGCAAGTGCCCAACGACTTGATAATTCATAGGATGATAATTGGTGGAGGTGAAGTTCTGATTTCTTCTTCCTAATTCATGGGGAAGCAGGTCAAATGAATATTACTAACCTGTCTGTGTTGCAGCAACTAGAAGCAAGATTGATAATCTTGCTAGTAGTGACAGACCTACAACGTCTGGAAGGAAATGTATTCAAAGCATTTTACTTCTTATCATCCCAACGACTTGTTTTCTTGAAAACAAGTTTGATGAACTTACTGATGTTTTTATATCGAATACATGTTTAAGTCTAAGAGCTCTGCGTCTAATTAGTATTTGCCCTGAGTACTTACAAAACTCTTTCTTAAACTGCTGTCAGTTAGTTGTGAACTAGTTTACTTGTAAATGATGCTTAATCTGCAGGAACAGTATGAGACCTGTTCATTGGATTCTAAAGAATTCATATTTTCTGAAAAGTTCCAAATATTAAATGATAGTATTTGCATGGGGGACTTCATGGTTTGTCATCCTCAAAAAAGGGGAATTTGTTGAGTTCCTAGCTTTTGTTTTGAATGATGACAAACCACATTGAACTATCATATTATATGCAAGTTTCTGTTTGCATGTGCAGGTATGATGTGAATTTTCGTGTGAACAAAAACTCACAAGGGAATACACTAAAATTTCGAATCTATAAAGACCCAGTCACCAAGATTCTTAAATTTAGGTTGATCAATTAGTCGTTTTATTAAAGCCTAAGCACCCTCAAAGCTACTAATGAAATCACAAGAGTATAAAGAATTTAATAACCAACTCTTAAATTTCGGAATTTTGTTTTCAAGTAAACAAACAACTTTTTTTTATTCAACTCCAACTTAATTAATTACATCCTAATGTTGAGATTATTTATAGATATAATAAAAAAAATCTAATAGAAATAGACAAAAAAATCACGCCTAAGACTAGGAAATACTAGGAAATTCGTCCCCTATACAACACACACAACAAGATAAGTATGTCACCTCATCATGCAACTTGCACTTGATCTTATCTTGTCTAACAAACTCTAAAGAACTAACAAATCAAGAAAATATCCTAAAAAATTATCTAAATAACTAATTAAGAAGGTAATCATCATATTTTAAGCTAAAAATTACAAGAATACTTGTTGCCCAAGAACCAAGAAAATTCGAACACGCCTTAAGAAATGCTTCGTTATTTGCGCAATTTTCAAGATTCTTCAAGAACTTCAAGAAATACTTCAAGATCCAATCCTTTAATCAAGAAACCTTCAAGAATTTGTCTTCCATGCATTTTAGCATAATTATGATGATCAAGACTCGCCAAGATTTAAAAGACTCAATGCGAAAAATGAGAAAAATCCTGTGGGAAAAAACTCATAGGCAAAAACCATCTTGTTCCCTAAATCCTCCGTTATTGCCTTAATTTGCGTACCATATTATTGACATGTGACCATGCACACGCAAATCCCTACCCTTAATGCACCCATATGGTTGATATTTCCATAAGCAACTATTTCACCTATGGTTGCTTCCTTGCCAATGATACCATTGATATCACCACCTTCGAAGTTGCCATCACTTATTTCATTAATATAATTAATATCACTGATGCTCGCACTTGTATCAAGGTACTAAAGAAACAAGTTCAATGATGACAAGATAAAGCTAGAGAAGCCAATTCTTGAAGTTTGCATGAAGATCAAGCTAATAGAGTCTACATCTTAGGTCTTAGATGCAATGTAAGTGGTATGAAGGTTTACATATGTACTATAAAGATTGAGATTGCGGAGATGCACTAATTATGAATAACAAGGAACTCAAGTCACTTGGCATACATAATTATAAGTAAACATGGCTGACTAAAACAGTGTGGGAACAGTGCTGAACTAGTCCCCTGGAGTTTACTTCACACATCCGTATTTCAGGAAAGTTTCTTTTTGTGCAAATTTGGTTTTCAAAATAACATGGATGTTTGGATTGGTATACAAGGTAAATATTCTTATGTATGGCAAGTATGTTATATAATATTGTGCTGATTTTATTTGATTTCAAATAAAATCATTGAGTATATTTTCCGGGAATTATTTCTATAATTCCAAGGAAAATATTCTCTTGTAATATTACATGACCTACTAGCCAAAAGCTTATTTAAGGACATTTGCTAGCATAAAACCAGAATAATTTTTGTACGAACAAAAACTAAAGATTAGGAATTTCAAAAGCTCTCTCTACGTCTCAATGTCGCATAAACCTCGTAACCACAGTAAGGTCTTAATATTCTCTCTTTTGTAAGCGTTTAGGCTAATTGTTATTGAGAGACAAAGTGTTGTAATTTGAGCATTATGTGAGTTTAGTTTGATGGGGAAGTTGATCTAGGATCATCTTCATTGGAACCTTCATAGTTGAGGGTTTGATGTAGTGTTTACTTGTTTACTTTTTTCGTAGTTTTCTTAGTTAGTTTAGCTAGTTTTCTCTTCCTTTTTTCTCAGTTTTTCCTTGTTTATATAGTTTTTATTCTCTTTCCCCTCTCCCACATATTTTATCTTATTATTCCTTGTATTACTCTATTTTGTGTTTTATCTCATTTTTGTAGGATTTTTTGGCTGATTCGTAACTCAAGACATTACATGAAATTGCAGGTGTAGTATGTTTTGCAGAGATGTGGGTCGGTTTGATTGAAGTTTAAAGCTTTTGCTCAAGATCCTTTCGGCTTTTGCTCAAGGTTCTAACGATATCGCAAGTTTTACTAGTGATATCGCTAGCTTGGTCCAGCTGCGTGGGAAGGCAATGAGTGGGGCTTGGTAAATCATATTCACCAATAACATCAGAGAAAAGCAACTGCCTCAAAATAGGTAAGAAAGGAAAATAGGGGGTAGCGCCCGCTAGGCTATAAGAGCGCCCGCTACCTTCTTGTAGCACCCGCTACCCCCTGCTCTAGCGAACTTTAGTTTTCTCTTTTTCAACTTGCCCACTTGCTTTGGGTTTAAACTTTATTATCTATATTTTTTTTTCAGCTGTAGGAAAGATATAGAAAATAGTTAGAAATAGCTAGAACAAGTAGATGATAATTAAACTCTCATTTTGCTCCCTAGATTAATTGTATTCAATTTGACTAGTGACTAGTTCTTATTCAATTTCAAAAGTTGTAATTCAATGTCTTTTAATTCTATTCAATATGGTTATTCAAGTATTTTGGTTTCATGTTCTTGGTTTCTTGGGTTGAATTTCAAGCTTCTTAGTCTTTGTTCTTGGTTGATAATCTTGTATTGGGGTATTATTGAAGTAAGGCTTCAAGGTTATTTAATCACAAGTATTCAAGCTTTTTAGTACATTTCTAACTCATCTTCAATTACCATTTCAAATTACATATTGTGTAGCAATCTTGTTTACTATAAAGTTTTGTTTTATAAAGCTCTTTATCAAGTTAAACTTGTCCTTGTTCTTAATTTGCATTATTTCAAGTTCATAATTTTTTTTATCAAGTTAAACTTGTCCTTGTTGTTTTTCTTACATTATTTCAAGTTCGTAAGCTTTCTTCTCAAGTTAGTCTTGTTGTTGCACTATTGCTTTTTGTCTTAATTATTCTGAAGATTAAACCTTGTCCTTGTTTTCATTACCATTATTGCTTTTGTAGTTTGATTACAATACTTGCATAACTTATTTCTGTGTAATAATATTTATAATTGAATAAGCTATTTCCCTTTTTACAGTTTTAGTTTTGTTTAGTTTATAATCCATTCTCAAAACTTATTTCTTTGTTATAATTTGTAAATATGAATAGAAATATGTGTTTAAATAGTAAAATGTGTAGTGAGTAGTTCTTAGTGCTAAGTTGTGGGTGAAATCCTAACCTGCTTCATGACATAAGTAGGTTCGTAGTAAAAACCGAGTTTGGGGGAAACCAAAGTCGTTACATTGGGTTTTAAATCACGTAATCGATGACTTGTTTCCATAGATGTCGTCTAAGGTTCCTCAACGAAGGATCGAGAGATGAAGTTGAGTGAAGAATCCCCATGTTTGATTAGTTTGAAAACTATGAAAATAGGTGTTCAAGTTAAGGGACATTACTAGTCTTCGTGAAAAAGTACTTAGGAGCCGTTTTATGCTCATGAGAATAGGTCGTGTTTATAGTTCCACTCGTCATGCTAGCTCGAGAGAGTAGACATGGCTCTGAGAATGACTTCCCCTTGATATTCCCCTCTACGTTCGGTTTAACCTAGGAATCCGCGCCTTCATGTAGGAAGTGAGCGGTGTATCCCTTACCTTAGTCGTTTTAATTCTTAAAATCAATTCAAAATAAATCAACATTAGAGACAATCTTTCTTCTAAAGTAAAACTGACTTAAACTTACTCCTTAGACCGCCTTAGTGTAAAGACTTTTATCTCGTGGGATTCGATCCTTACTTGCCCTTACTTGTAGCCTAGTGAGCCTTGTATGGTTTATATTTGGTAGCCACTTCGACGGGCTATCAAATTTGGGCGCAGTTGCCGGGGATAAAGTGGTTTTTCATTCAGTAGTTTTCTTTTTGTGAGATTTTTGTCATAATTTCACCTTCCTTCCTTATTTTTCTTGTTATTTGCATACTTTTCATTCCTAGCTTTATTCTAGAATTGTATGCTACACGGATCACAAGGAACTCCTACCACGCCATTTATTCCAGAAATTGAAAACCATTTACGTGGTTTATGGAGACTTGTTCACGAATCTGGTGAACTTATAGGAGGAGGAATCATATTTGAATTCGATTGTATATCTGAGCATTCAGATATGTCTGAGGAAACTATACCACAGAAGTCTCTCAGGGATTTTGGCCCCGAATTGCTTAGTGGGATTTCATTACCCGCTACGACAGCAAACAACCACGGATTTCGTCCTTACTTGATCCGTATGATCAAGGATGCTTAATTCGAGGAAAGCCTACTGAATGCCCTTTTGCACATTTAGGTAACTTCCTCGAGTTATCTTCCACGGTGAAACATAACAATGTAACCCCAGAATTCATCCAGATGCATATGTTTCAGTTTTCACTAAGGGATAAAGCTAAATTTTGGGTCCGATCATTACCTGAGGGATCGCTCAACACATGGGACAATGTTACCAAGGATTTCATGGAAAAACATTATCCTCCTGTGAAAACCTCGGAACATAGGCGAAAAGTCTCTAATTTCGCCCAAGCCGACGACAAAACTTTGGGTGAGGCATGGGAACGTTTAAAAGACATCTTACGTTCATGTCCTCACCACAATTTTAGTGAATAATTGGTATTCATTAGTTTCTACTACGGTCTTCTCCCTAGCTCAAGGGCTAACATTGATGCTAGGTGTGGAGGTCAGTTGAAAAAGCTACCCTTGAACAAAGTTCAAGTAGCTATTCAGGAAGTTGCCAAGACCTCTGCTTGACACTTCGATAGGAGACATTTAGTGAGGAAAAGCGTCGCTAAAACTAATGATTTTCAGGCGCCTAACTCCGAAATTGACCTCCTAGCCGAACAACTAGAAAAAGAGCACTTCACGTCTTCTAGTAATCCTTCACAAGTAATGTCTTGTGAAACGTGTGGAGGTCATGACCACACATTTTAAAACTGTGTTTCCACTATGGAAACGATAGCGTATTCTCAAGGCTATAATAATAATGGAGGTTAGAACCCCCAACCTAATTCAAACTAAAATATGGGAGGTAGTCCTCAATTAAACTTTCAACGACCACCCCCTCCGCAACAACCCAACATTTATCGGCCTCTCGGCTATCACCAAGGGGGGCAGCCTCAACCTCGCCCTCCTTATCCTCGTCCCCCTCAAAAATCGGGTTAGAATATGTGTTGGAATTATTTATGAACAAACAAAAAAGCTAACGCCCATAATGAGAGGAGGATAGGCGATCTCACTACCTTTGTCCATTAACTTCAAGCTCACAATAAAATGATTGAGTCTCAACTCTCTCAAATTGCTCAACATGTTGCAAGCTCCACACCTAACTCTGGAAATGAATTTCCAGGGAAAACTGTGGTTGATCCTAGGGAGCACGTAAATTCGGTTTCCGTTGTAAAAGAAGTCCCTATTCTTGTTACGGTGGAACAAATTTCCATTAATGACAGTAAAGGCGAGGTAGTTGGTAAGGTAGTCACTCCAAAGGCTCCGGTTAAAGTATATACACCCCCATTACCATTTCCTAACTGAGCTTTGGAGAACAAAGTTAAGCAGTTGGGCAGTTTCATCGTCCCCACTCTAATCATGAGTTTGGGCGTAGTGAAAGGCCTTTTTGACCTTAGTTCGGGAGTGAGCATAATGCCCCTCTGCCTAGACAAGAAAATAGGCTTAGATGAAATGAAACCTTCCAACATGAAAATTAAGTTGGCCGATAACACTATAAAACAAACTATTGGCATCTTAGTAAACATACATGTGCAAATTGATGATATTTTCATCCCATGCGACTTCTTGATAGTCGATATGAATGAAGATACTTCAATCCCTCTCATATTGGGAAGAGAATTTTTACACATGGCTGGTGCGCTTTTCAACGTAAAGACTGGAATAATGACTTTTCGTATTGGAAATAAAACTTTCAGCTTTGTTGCTGTTGGTCATCTCATGACCAATAAAAAGGTTGATACTCCTATGATACCTAAGCTTTAGGCTTGCATTATCACTCATCATGCACTCTCGAGCTTGCATAGTCCCATAAAAAAGGGTATGGAGAGAAGAGCTCGACCTTTACATGAGGGAGTAGAAAGCAAGGGTCATTTTCACACCCCTAGCTCTAAACTTTTTGACGCTACTTTCGAAGATTCAAAACTTTAATCATTGAAAGCCTGGATTAACACTTCCTCTCCAATTAAGGAAGTGGCGGATAAGAAGGGAAAGACATTGAAAAGTAATGGTCGAATCTTTGAAGAATTATTTCAGAAACCTTCTCTTCTTAAAAATCTAGTTTTCCTCCTATATGAAATTGAAGTGACTACAATCACATCTTAGTTCATGTGTTCTAGAGCTTGTGTCAGGCTCGAGATGTTAAACAAGCGCTCACGGGAGGCACCCCGTATCACTTGTACATAATTTCATAAATTTTAAGCTCATTTTGAGCATTTTAGGCTCCTCATAAGCATTTTTTGTGAGTTTTGGGGATGTTATCACCCCATTACCTTTGATGTGCAAGCCAAGGAAACCCCTTGGGCATATTCTTTATCACTACCAAGCCCTTTTTTTCCACCCAAATTGCATTCTACACGCAAGCCCTCATTTATCACTTCAGACCACGACCTTTACACCAGCCATGACTACAACATGTTGCAGCTCAAGCAAAGACTACATGTACCATACTGAACTTGTTTGTTGTAATCTGTGCTCACAACCAAGATTACCAGCCTTAACCCAAAACCTGCAGAACAGCAACTTACAGCACAGAGCCAAAACTCCACAACCTCCACAAAAAAACAGACTTCAGAAAACCTGAGTAGCATAAGCAGGCCAAACCAGACGCCAACCAGCAACGTAAGGGCCCTAAACTTAGCCAAACACAACCCAAAGCCAACCTGAAACCTCCTCACCAAGCAGCCAACACTAGAAGAAAAACAACAAACCTCAGCCAAGCTTTCTCAACCAAAACCAAGGCTAAAAATGTCACTAAACTGATCCCCTACACCTGTTAACCTGAAAACAACACTCACAAGACCAGGACACAGGAATAAGGAAGCTACATCTCACCAAAACTGCAGACTGAGAAAAAACACCTGCAGACCAGACTAAAACGCTACTGCTGACCAGAAAAAATAGCCTTCACAATCTCCATACCAACATAGACTGCAGAAAACTTGAGGAGAAAAAATCATGTCAAAACAAAACCCAACCAGAGCCCAGAACTTAGCCAAACACAAAACCAAAGCCATCCTACAAGCTTCACAAATCAGCTCCACAGGAAACAAACTTCATGACACCAACAACCACTAAACCATCTATTCTTGAAACACCAGGGCAGGCCTGATCACCAAACCAACAAATAGCCAGCACAAGCAAACCCTCCCTTCACTGGAAGCCATCAAAAACCAAGAAAGCCAACTTGAACACACAAGGAACAAAAACAGCCTGCACAGCAACTAGCAAACTCCTCACAAACTGCAGATCCCACCAGCTTCCTCCACCATCCTCTCAAAATGCCATCCACCCAAAAATTGAATACAACAACCTGCTACATTAAACAGAACTCCAAATAGCCTTACAACACAAGAACCCAGCCAGCAAAGAAGAACTACTCTGAAAAAGAAACAGCAACCACAACAAAACTCAACAAGCTAAAAAATCAGCCATCACTAGTATTTAATCTTAATGTTTACTCAAAGACATAATCAACGTCCTTCCATTTTTTCCTGTCCACCTGCACCAGCCTTAAGCGAACCTCATGCTGAATCCCTGTAACTCCATTTTTTCCACTTTTTCCTGTCTCATTTTTTAGTTAATTAACTTCTTAAAACCTTTGTTTTTGAGTTCTTATTGCTGATTTTTGAGTTTGTTTTGTTTATGGTTGATTTTCCTAACTCTTGGTTGACATTTTTTGAGTGTATCTTAGTAACAAATTAAGCTTTGTTTTGCATTTCTTGGTTTTGTACGTGGATCTTTGGCTTTTTGAGGTCACCATTGATTCATGAATTGGGCTGTTTAGTTGATTAACGATCTTTTATCTTACTTCTTCCCACTTTCTTTTAGATTATTCTCTTGATTAGTGTCTTTTTTCAACCTTGTTACCTCAATCATGAGAAATATCTTCTCTTTGAGTAAAAAGAAACGTAAGACTGTTGACTTAGATCCCGAACCAATTAACTACGCCTCCAGATGTAGTTGACCCACCGCCAATTAAAGTCCCTAACCAGGACCGACAAAAATGGGCTAATTTAAATGAGCATATGTTAACAGGTACGCAGTTCTATGATCTAAAACCTATACAAGCCTTAAAGTTGAGGCCGAAATGCAGGTTTTGTTTGAGAACTTAGGTTGGACGAACTTTGTTCACCCGGACAACGCCAACCCAACCTACCTCCACTTAACATACGAATTCCTAAGTACTTTTAAACGTAGACAAACTTCATATTCCTATGAATTTACCGAATATGAACTTAGTTTCTGAATGTTTAACAATAATTTTACCATCACCCTATCATAGCTTAACCAATATTCTGATTGTGATCCGGCCAAGCCCATCTTTGAACCATCTGCGGTCACTGTTCCAGGATTCCACCTCCATAAATTCTCGAAGGAAATTAGTGGCTTTGATAGGTTCCATTCTACCACTTCATTGGCCAGTGACATCCACCAACCAAGTTTGTTGCTTTTGCACCGGTTGTTTGGTACCTCTATCTTCTCCAAAAAAGATTTGGGAAAGATAAACCAAACTAAGCTTTGCTGCCTTTGCATGGCAGCTAAGCTAAACTTGACCGGACGCCTTAATACCGGTTTGATGTTTGTTATGCGTTGTAGAGAAATTGTCTCCAAACCCCACATGAAAGGAGAAATAGGTTTGGGTGGGTATATTGCCCTTATAGCTAGAAAAATAGGATAGTCCCACTACTTCCATGCACTACAAACGGTGAATGATGATCTATTGTTTGACTTAGACTTGTTCACTTCTGCTTGGTACGTGCATGAGACTTCTAGGCCGGATCGAGTGAGTTGGTTAGTAAATAGGCGACACCACGGCTATTTGCCTAACCCATCAGTGACCACGTTCGAAAAGGAATCCCCTTTCCTTATTCCTTTCGAACCTCTTAATCTGGAAGACCACTCCTTATTTTCTAGACTCTACCCTCACCTTCTCCCCTTAGCTACTCCTCAGCATCCTCGATCCCCTCCCCATGGTTCTGGGACGAGGCATCCACCTTCCCAAGTACCACCGAAGACGAGCCAACGAGACTCCTCTTCATCTCAAACCCCTCCTTATTCTAAACTTCTAATTGCTTTCAACTCTCTCTCCCTCCAACAAACCGAGATGTTTAGCTACATCAAATCCTAACAACAACAACAACAACAATAGGAGCGTGAACTGGCATCGATTCAAACCAATGCCATGTATCACTATCATGTTTCCTCAGGCCATTTTGACCCTTATCTCAACTACCCACACAGCCCACCTCAGGAAGGACCAGTCCTGGGTTGGAATAATGGTCCATCCACTTAGCCCTACTTCCCCACTCGCTTAGAGCCGGGTTACAACTTCCAAGTTTCTAGCGCTTGTGATCCCTGGGTTGATCCTAGTATGTCTGGAGATTTTTGGCCACAAGGATATACGGGGGGTTGGGATCCCTACCCTTCTTGCCCTTTTGAGTTTGGCAATTACCTTGACCGACCACGCTATGATTGGCCACCATATACCGACGCTAGTGGTCCTGAAGTTGATCCCACCTATATCATTAGGCGGGATACTCGTCCTTCAGCATCGAGTCAATGCTCATCTCTTAGCTTTGGGGAGGAGTCCACTAGTGTCGTTGTATGCTTTTAGAGGGTATACACGAAGGGTATGTAGTTGAGTTATTTTGGTTTCATTTGTTGTTTGTTGTTTTGTGTTGTTTGTTGTTTTGAAGATTGGAAGAGAGAGAGTTAGTTTATTTTTCGAGGATGTTGGATTGTGGTACTAGGATGGAAGTGGACGCTAGCTTTGTGTTTATTGTTAATTTTTTCCTAAATGATGATGATGGTATGATAATGACCGTTTTTGATACTTTTTGAGCCCTTCATTTGTTCGATAATGTATGATGATGATGATGATTTTGTTTGAGTTGAGATTTTTATTAGTGGTTGTTGATGGTACTTTGCTCTCATTTTGGAAAATCCAAATTTTTTATTCCTCACCCCTCTTTCCCTAAAAATCTAAATTATTCTCTCTTTACCCTTCTTCCCCTAAAATCCAAATGCATTTTAACTTTTAGTGTACAACATGTAGTTTATTTTTGTAGTTCATTTTCTTTTATTATTTTTCCATAGTTTATTTTCAGGGCATTTAATTTATTTACCGCATGCATTCAAAATGAAAAGTCCAATAAAAATTTCCTTTTTTTAGGTCGTTTTGGTTAAATTTAGGATTACATCACTATGATGTAAAAAGAGACTATTAGATAAGATTTTCCCTTTCTCATGAACTTTAAATCCTAAAACACTTTAGGAAGGTAGGTCTCGAGTTTTTACTTCTTTAGTAATTAGGCCATGTTAGATAATTGTTTAAACTTGTGTAGTAAATATTAGTTTCTCAACTCCTTTGGTTATGTCAAAACACCGCATGGATTATCGTCTTTGAACCTTGGTGAGATTTTGAGCCTTCATGCATTTATAGAACATCACCTTGGTCTCATTTTCTTTCTAGAGCGGTTGATAATTTCATTATTGTGGATACCTAGATCGAGAATTTGCCTTGTGACATTGGGAATCGTGCCTACGTTGCTCTCGGTTATGTGATCATGGCCCTCATTTTGTATATTCTGTTTTGGAATCCAACTCTTCTTAGGTTTGTTTATTTTCTTTTATCTCCACATATGTACATATTCTTTGTTCCCCTTCTTTGTGCTTCGACCCTTGTTCACCAACCCACATATGAACCTCGGCCTACAACCGTTGTCACCCTATGTAGTTAGTGAAGCATGTCGTCATTCTGGTCCTCTTGTATAAATTCGTTCTAGTAAAAAAAAGAAAGAAAAAATTGAACAAAAAAGAAAGAGAAAAAGAAAAGAAAAAAAGATGTGTAGTGGAATTGAAAAAAAACTATATTCCAAAGCTTTTGTAAATAAGCTTAGTTAGTGATAAAAAATTGGTTGTTGTTCAAATCATTTGAAGTGAGTAAATGGCTTTTCATCAGCATTTGTTCAAATATTATCTTTTAAATGATGAAAAGTCATATGTCTATGTTGTCCTATTCCTTTTAGGACGGTTTTTGAGTTACAAAATGGGTCTTTGAGTCAATTTTTCCACTTCTATTCTTGTTGTTCATTGGATTATAGTGGAAAATCGAGTTTGGTTGTGTTGAGGTCTTCATTCATTGTCAAAAAGGTTTGCAAAGTTTGTTTATTGAGTTGTAAATGCTTTATTTAGGTTTACCTCTTCAAAATAGCCAAACTTTCCAACTTTCACCTTACCTCAACCCCATTACAACCCTCAAAGTCCGTATGAGACCGAGATGCAAAGTTCAAAGGTTACTTGATCAATACAGTCACTTGGCAAGCATATTGGGAGGGTATTTTGCGTAAGATGTGAGTGATTAAACCACTTCTTATCGCATCTATACTCCTATTTCTTTTATAAACTCCCTCAAGGAGTATTCCGTACGATCATTGCATATTATGGAGTATATGATGTATTATTAGTTGAAACTCATAAGTTCACTTTAATCTACTTAGGTTGCTATTTGAAGTACTTCTTGAGAACTATGCTTCCCTTACTTTCCTTGGTGTTAAAGATGTAACTCATATTTGAGAGTTTTTTTAAATCTTTGTTAATCGTTTCCTTGAGGGATTCATATTTCTCTTCCCGTTCTTCATAGTTCAGATAGCTTGGAGACAAGCAATGATCTATCGTGGGGGAGTTTGATGTAGTGTTTACTCGTTTAGTTTTTCCGTAGTTTTCTTGGTTTGTTTAGCTAGTTTTCTTTCCCTTTTTTCTCAGTTTTTCCTTATTTAAATCCACCGAGCGAAACCACGTTCACCAGGGGGAAGGCAGGTTCGAGAGGAAGGATAAAGGAAAGGGTCCAACATCTTCCTCAGACAAGCCGAGGAACCGTGGTTGTTTCTTATGCGGAGGGCCGCATTGGGCCAGGGATTGCCCAGCCAATGGGAAGCTTAGTGCCATTAGGGGGTCGAACGGAGAATCGTTGGGGAACGAGACGCAATATAGTTTTTATTCTCATTCCCCTTTCCCACATATTTTAGCTTATTATTCCTTGTATTACTCTATTTTGTATTTTATCTCATTTTTGTAGGATTTCCCGGCTAATTCGGAACTCGAGACATTACATGAAATGGGAGTAGTAGTATGTTTTGCGAAGATTTGGGTTTGATCCAAGTTTAAAGCTTTTGCTCATGATCCTTTCGGCTTTTGCTCAAGCTTCCATCGATATCGCAAGTTTTACTAGCGATATCGCTAGCTTGTCTAGCGACGTAGGAAGGCTATGAGAGGTGCTTGGTAACTCATATTCGCAAATAACATCAGAGAAAAGCCACAACCTCAAACAAGGAAAGAAAGGAAAACAGGGGGTAGCGCCCGCTGCCTTCTTGTAGCGCCCGCTACCCCCTGCTCTATCGAACTTCAGTTTTCTCTTCTTCAACTTGCCCACATGCTTTGGGTTGAAAATTTAGTATATATTTTTGTTTTTTCATTTGTAGGAAAGTTATAGAAAATAGTTAGGAATATCTAGAACAAGCAGAAGATAATTAAACTCTCATTTTGCTCCCTAGATTAATTTGTATTCAATTTGATTGGTGACTAGTTCTTATTCAATTTCATAAGTTGTAATTCAATGTCTATTAATTCTATTCAAAATTGTTATTCAAGTATTTTGGTTTCATGCTCTTGGTTTCTTGGGTTGAATTTCAAGCTTCTTAGTCTTTGTTCTTGGTTGATAATCTTGTATTGGGGTATTATTGAAGTAAGGCTTCAAGGTTCTTTAATCACAAGTATTCAAGCTTTGCAGTACATTTCTAACTTATCTTCAATTACCATTTCAAATTACATATTGTGTAGCAATCTTGTTTACTATAAAGTTTTGTTTTATAAAGCTCTTTATGAAGTTAAACTTGTCCTTGTTCTTAATTTGCATTATTTCAAGTTCATAATTTTTTTTGTATCAAGTTTAACTTGTCCTTGTTGTTTTTCTTACATTATTTCAAGTTCATAAGCTTTCTTCTCAAGTTAATCTTGTTCTTGCACTATTGCTTTTTGTCTTGATTATTCTCAAGATTAAACCTTGTTCTTGTTTTCATTACCATTATTGCCTTTGTAGTTTGATTACATCACTTGCACAACTTATTTCTTTGTAATAATATTGATAATTAAACAAGCTATTTCCCTTTTTACAACTTTTGTTTAATTTAGTTTATAATCCATTGTCATAACTACCTCTCAAGACCGTGAAGTGGACATAATCTTAATAACTCCTTGAATCTATTCCATGCATCATACAATGTCTCATCGGTTTCCTAGCTGAACTTTGTGATCGGACTTCTAAGGGTTGTAGTTCGCTTCGGTAGATAGTACTTCCTTTGAAATGCAACAGCCAACTCATCCCAACTATTAATGTTATGCATGTTGAGACCGTTCAACAAAGCACGAGCCTTGTCCTTTAATGAGAATGGTAACATCATTCGTTTGATGTAGTCCTGAGTTACTCAAGCTTGCTTAATTGTGTTGCAATACTGAACGAAGTTATTCAAATGCAAATTCGGATCTTTCATCAATATTCCAGAAAATTGGTTCCTTTCCACCATGTTCACTGAAGTCGGCTTCAATTTGATATTTTGAGCCTCTATATCAGGAACTTGATAACGACCTCCCATTGTTGCAAACTCGGTTGAGAATAATCCCTTCATGACCTTGCTGGTGCTGGCGGCAGTGGTGGTTAGTTGTTTTCATTATGCTCGGAACCTTACATCTCTTCTTCTTCGTCAGAAATACTCAACTATGCAAATAACCGTGACAAATCAGTGATTGTACGCTCCATAAGAAAATTCTTTCTCGATCTCGACGTCATGTACAAATCCTCTGGTGAAATCATTTGTTGGGATCACGATCAAACCACACCAGTATGAAAATTGAAGACCTCACAAGCAATAAAACTCCAAACGACTATGAGTACTGCTTCAAACAACTTAGTAGTCCCTTGAGGCTAACAAAAACAAAAAATAAAAACAAAAATAACAGTTTAAACCTAACTAACAGAATAAAAAATTGCCTCCTTGACAACGACGCCAAAATTTGATGCAGGTTGTCGCACACCTCCCAAAAATAACCGATCAACACTAACTAATATAGCTAGGGAAGTAAGGATCAAATCCATAAGGAAGCTAATAAACTCTATTAGTTCTAAAAAATCTAAACTATATAAGGGGCCTTTATGAGTTTATGACTAAGTTACTAAAAACTACGAAAACAACGGAAATTATGATTTAAATTCTAATTATAAAAAGCTAGTGCGGCCAGTTCACTATAAACAATCAACAAACTCATAAATCATTTACCAATCTATTCATTAAATTTCATTAAACCAGGGCTCAATAATTCTGTCGAACTTAGACTCCCTCAAAACTACTTTTCCAGCTCTCGCTCACATAAATTCGTTTTGCCTATTATTCAGTTGTCTTATTGTGGTAATCTTACCTCTCGACCTTGATTTCCAATATAATGTAAATCACAACTAAATATGGCCACAATGTAATTGCAATCAATAGTAGTCAATATTAAGAATTCAATTACAAATTTAAAACTAGTGAAACAACATAAAATTAATCCATAACATGTTGATGGATCCCCTAGCCCAAGAATAATTGACTAGTCTAGCTTAATTATTATAGAAACATGAACAAAAATTAATTTCTTAAACGTGATCATAAACATAAACTAATCAACAAGAATGAAACTAAAAACTAATTACTATAAATTAAACAAATTAGCTAAACAAAGCAAAACAAAACAAAATTAAGACTAATCTAACAAGGAAATATAAACTAAATTATAAAACTAAAAAGAAATTAGGAGAGAAAAGGGTAAAAAATTACCAAAGAAAAGGTTGAATTAAACTTGAATTGAATTGAATTGAATTGCAAAGTATGATTAACAAACTAATCTAATAATTCTAGACAGAGAAAGTAATTTATGATTCTTAATTCTAAAAATAGCTAACAATCTAGGTAAGGTCATCCACACATAACATGGTCTATTTATAGTATAAGGGCTTTAATTAAAATAAGCCCACGATCAAAAACCAAAGAAAATAACACGTGCGCGGATCACTAAACCGGGCCCCTGCGCCCACAGCAGCCAAAAGTGCCTTCTTCCCTGCGCCCGCAGGACGTCTAGTTTGCGAGTCCTAAGAAGCCAGATCTATGTTGCGAGCGCATAAATCAAAGCTCTTTTATAAGCTGCACCCGCATGGAATAATTCAAGGGTTATTATGACGATCTCCTTACTTCATCGCCCGATTCCTTTAAATTTCGTTCGTAGTTGCTCGTACCTTGGCACGCATTCCGAGGTAAGTCTATTTTTACTCAGTATAGCTCGTAGTGACTTCATAACTTCCTATTAGGCTCCTATAACACATGAAACAAACCCAAAACCATGCGTAATAACTAAGGATGCATATAATTAAAATTAAAAGCTCTAGAAATCAACTAAAACTGCTAAAACTCATCCAAATCCTAAAGTAGCATCGAGGAATGATATTTAATCGAAATAAAGCTACAAACATAGTAATTTAGCACATAAATCAACCGAAAAAGAGGGAAAACACTATGTAAAATATCTATATCATCATGGTTCATGTTAGAATTCTTGATATAATTAGGAAATTAGTGTTGTTTGATATCATGAACATGATAATTTATCAAAAGTTTTTTATGCATGCTGACAGGAATATTCTTATTCTTGGAAGGTTTCGATCATGACAATGTTTATATGGTTTCAAGATATCATTTTCGTAATAATGATCAAACTAATTAATTATGAAAATTAGGAGATTTACTGTCATGATTAGAAAAAGAAGAAATCACGTATATATTTACTTGCCATTTATTATCATGCAACTCAAGAGGGAATGTTTAATTTGTCAAGTTACTCACATGTTTCATAGGATGGAGTATTTATTGAGAAAATAAAATTAATCCACTAACAATTTAATGTGTGGTCAAGGAAGGAAAGTTAATCCACTCACAGTGTAATGTGTGGACAAGGAAAATAAGTTAAGGAAAAAAATAATATGATCACTAATTAATAAAGATTAATTAATAAGGCGATATATGTTTTATTGTGTTATATTATAATGTATGCATGTTGTTGCATGTGAGTCATAAAGAGTTATCAAATTGGTAATCACGTAAAGTGAAAGAGGATTCGCTCCAAAACTCTTGGAACGTATATACCTTGAGAATAAACAAAAGGTGGGAGTCGTATGAAACAATGATCTATGACTTCTAATCGGGGTACAAGACGTACTTCTTCTTCTTCTAAATGCACTGAAATTTGGTCATTTAAAGTGGCATTAGTAATACCTTCTTGGAGTTGCTCCCAAGTTGGTGTCCAATGGGCGATTATTATAGAAGGAAATCCGTTTGATGTGGAATCCAAATTAATGATAAGTGATTAATTAGAGGAAAGTGATTCAAGTGTCACATTTAATGGTATTTGAAAGGTAAGTTGTGTGTTAATTTTCATGCTCTTGCATTGGACTATTCATGTTAGTGTGTTGCATAGTTCTTTGTATTTATCGACTCGGCTTTGTTGATTATGTGTTTTTGTGTGCATGGCCTTATAACCTTTATTGGCCCTATGATGACCTATTTTGATGGAGAGTAGTAGACTGAAATAAAGCGATAGCTATAGCTACTGAAGGGCATACTTCAATCATGTTGGGGTTGAGTGATGAGTGTTCTCGTTTAGGTTTTCCTAGTTCTCTCATTTAGTTGCATATGCTTTGATATTTATAATAAGTATTTATTATTGTTTTTACGTTGGACTAATGTTCGTTTTCAATTTTAAACTATGTTTTTTTAAGGGCCAATCATTGGTTCTAAGTTGTAAGTTTTATTTAAAGATTTGATTATGTGGTTTCAAGTTTGAATTTACTTGTTTTTGAATAGTAGGAGTCTTTCGCTGTAGTACTTTGATAATTGCCTTAACCGTTATTACGATGGCAGTAATACTTTAGTAATTATTATTATAGTAGTTAATTAGGTGAGAAAATATATTTCAAAAAGAAAGAAATTTCCAGGGTGTTACAACTAGTCCGGAGAGACACTTCGGCTTCCGATCCACTAGAGACACCACAATCCGATTCAACAATGAGTGACCAGGATATCGTGAACAAGGTCAACGAAGTGATCGCTAACTTTTGTCAATTGACCCAATCATTTCGATCCATGTCAAATAAGGTGAACATCCTTGAGAACATTAAGTACACCCTCCAAGACATGGAAAAGATGGAAAACAGGGTAAACGATCAAGATGATTACTTTGACCCCCCAAACCTTGATCAAAACTTGATCCACAATTTGCCGGAAAAGCTCTCCATTGTTGAACATCATAAGTTCAAACCCATTGACAACCCTAAGTACTTCCTGAGGGGTTTTATGTTTTACATGGATGTGAAGAAGATAAATCCAAAGCTCTACCAAAGGATCTTTCCTATGAATCTCAAGCCAGTATGCCAAAAATGGTTCTTTTTTACTTTTGAACAAGGGTAAATGGAACATGAATCATAAAACAACCTACTCAAAGGGGCCGTCCACCTCCGTCAACGTCAATGTCGTGGAAGAAGTGAGAGCTCCTTTCCGTCGTTGACGTGAATACACTCCCTTGCTTATGACCTATACTCCAACGTTTAGAAGGCTTCAATCCAATGGCAAAACCAATCCTATAAGACCCACTCCGGATCCTGCTCTTGAAAACAGATCTTTATGATGGGACGCGAATAAATACTGCATATACCATCAAGGTAGGGGTTCTAGCACCGAAGATTGCTAGACCCTCAAGAATCTCAAGGAAGACATGGTTAACGACGGAAGACTTCCAATTCCACCAGGAGGAAAGAAGCTTAACATTCAATCAAATCCACTTGCTCTCCTCAGGATTGAAGAAGACAAATCCTTCTTAGATCCAATTACTCTAATCACATCTACCGGATGAAAAAAAAAAAAATTGGAACCTCGGGATCCGGGTCCAGCTGGACCCCGCCACAGCAGCAGTCAGCCGGCCGCCGTGCGCCACCAGCCGGCCACCACTGCCGGACCTCCTCCCCTTCATTTAGTATATTTTCGACTTTTATAAAAAAAATTCTACTTCTTTATTTTTGATTCAATTTTACAAATTTATGATTATAATTGTATGTCATCAAGTTTTTATAAGTTTAATCATGTTATGATATAAGTATGAGTTGTTTTAAGGCATGAATTAAATTTGTTGTTCATGAAATTAGAAATTAGCGTTTTGAAAATTTTATGAAGTTATGATTTTTATGAATTTTATGTTCTAAACTTCGATAGTACGATCATAAATTATTGTTGGGTAAATTTATGATGTTGTTCTTTAGTTTAGATTGATTTTTAAGGGTTTTAGACTTGTTTTATAAAGCTGTCAAAATTTTATAATAATGAATTTGAGTTGAATAAATATTATAAACATGTTTAATCATATGAAAAATTGTTCTAAAGCCTAGATTGACTTCATAAACATGTTAGTAGATTGTAGAAGTGTTTTGACATGTAATCATGATGTTTTCATAAGTTTTTCATGACTTTAATGTTAAGAATTAAATCTTAAATTTTAATAAAAACAAGTTAAATTGAGTTTAAAGTGCCCAAATTGCACTAGTATGATCATACATCAATTCTATGATGAAGTATATAAATTCTAGTATGTTTTATGATGTTTGAGAGTGGTTTTAAGCATGTTTAACATGTTGTACAGATTTTTATAAATTAATTAAATAGCCTTTTAATGTATGTAAATAGCATAAATTGATCATGTGAGTAAGGTAATACATTATATATGATCGATTTGTGTCATTTTCGGAAGTTTTCAAAGAGTTTTGATAAGTTTAGATTGCTGGCCACTTTTCTAAAGTGGCATGAAAAATTTGTTAAGGTTTTATAAAGTATAACTATGTCCCGAAAACACACTAGAATTGCAATAGAGAAGAAAATTAAAGTATGGAATTGAATAGAAACCAAATAAGGAATGTATTGGACAAAGTTCCAAATTTAGAAGTTGGTTAAGGTTGTTGTAGAATTTACTCAACAAGGTTTTCATTTTAGCTCGGTTTTCCTTGTGTAGGAGACTTTGATTTATTCCACTTCTAGAGTTGTGGCGGAGCACAGCTATTTCACAAGGTACGTAAGTACTAAAGGCAAACATAGGAGTTTAGAATGCATGCCTGAGAAATTCTGGTTTATATGAATCTTGTATGCTTGTTTTGGATCATGAAATTATATGCATGACAAGATGTTAGTAGCATGCTTTAATGTTAATGACATTCCATGTTAAATAGACAGTTTAACTTTTCTTCATCTTGAATTGGAATGTTCTGATCAGTATAGTTTGGTCAACAGTTTTATGAATAAAGGAAGAAGATAATTTTTAAAGTTGATTAGGTATGTAATCAACAAGAAAGATAGTAGTGAATTTGTTCACATGACTAATAGTAGTAATGAGCAATTATTTATGCATATAATACCACTCACAGTTTAATGTGTGGTCAAGAAGTAAGTAAGTTATAATACCACTCACAGTTAATGTGTGGTCAAAAGAAAAAAGAAAGTAAGTTATAATCCCACGCTCACAGTTAATGTGTGGTCAAAAAGAAAATAAGTTGCTAGCCACTCATAGTTAATGTGTGGTACAGGAGGTTCAGTTTAATTAAAGGACTCACATAATTTGATTTGGAATCACCTTAAAGTAAAGATAATGAATATGGTTACTTGATTATATGCATGTCTCTATGTGATATTGCATGAGAGTCATAACAATGTTAAACCTATTAAATCACATAAAGTGTAAGAGGATTCGCACCAAAGCTCTTGGAACGTATATACCTTGAGTATGAACAAAGGGGGGAGTCATATGGAACAGTGATCTATGACTTCTAATTGGAGTACAAGACGTTCTACTCTTTTATATTACAAATGCGCTAGATATCCGTCACCTCGTGTGACATAGGTAATACGTTCTTGGAGTTGCTCCCAATTTGGTGCCCAATAGGGCGATTTTAAAGGAAAGGAAACTCGTTCGATGCCGAATCCAAAAGTTAAATTTAATAATAATTTTATTGAGTCCATGTACAAAGGTAAGTTGAGTGCATGTTCTATTTCTTATTGTTATTGCATAGTCTTTAGTATTTATGTACTCAGCTTTGTTGACTATTTTCTTTGTGTGCATGGCTTTGTCTTGGACTTGGCCCTACAATGACCCACTCGTGGTTAGTAGTTGTCTCATAAAAGGAGAGTTGTAGGTACAAGTGGGCATCAGTCATTTCATGATGGGATGGAGTGAGAGCGGTTGATGTGGTTGTAGTTTTACTTTATTTCAATTGCTTTCAGAGACTAAAGTTTATTTGATTGTTTAGGTTTTTGAAAGACTACCGATTATTAATTTTGGTTTGGTTTTAAAAGGGCCATTAATAAGGTTACAAAGTGTAATAAAGTTAAAGTTGATTTTATTTTAAAGTTGTTTGAAGTTTAGTAGTTTTAAATTGTTTTTGTTTTTAAGACTTCCGCTGTAGTACTTTCATAAAAGCCTTAGCCGTTATCACGGTGGCGGTAATACTTTGGTTTTTCCGTATATAGTAGTTTAATAATATTATGTCTACTAGCTCAACATGTTTTGCGGAAAAATTAGGAAGTAGAAAGATAAGGAAAATCCAGGGTATTACATAATTGCACCAAAACCTACTTTTATAAGTAACCCTTAAATCATAAAATTTAAGATTTAATTTTTAAATTAAAAAAATAAAAAAAAAATTCGAAAAAAAGACCGAGCTCGCTCTCTTCGAGCTCCTCCTTCGCTAATTTCTTCGTTCGTCGCTGCCGCCTGCACGCCAGCCACCACCACACGCTGTTCTTCACAGGCCGACCGCCACTCGTCACCCTCCTCCTCCTCCTATTTTGGTATTTTCGAACCCTATTTAATAAAATTCTTCCTCTTTTCTTTTTAATTGAATCTTGCAAAATTCATATTTATAATTATGTTAAATCATGTTTTTGATGATTTTCATCATGTTTAATAAAGTTAATATTATGTTTAAATCATGTATCTATAGAGTTTATCATGAAATTTTAAATTAGTGTTTATGAAATCATAAAATTTGTAGTTTTATGGTCTTTAATTATCTTAACTTTTATATTATGATCATGAATTGTTGTAGTATGAATTTGTGATGATTTTATGAAGTTGAGATTGGTTTTTAAGGGTTTTAAAGTTGTTTGATATTGTTCTCAAATTTTTAAAGTCATGAAAACATGGAGTAAAATTATTATGAACATGTTTTACTTCATGAAAAATTATGTTAAAGCATGGATTAGATGTATAATGATGGTATTAGATTGTAAAAGAGTTTTATGCTTGATTTATGATGTTTTGAATAAATAAATAAATAATGTTGTAAATTTTATTCACTCATGCTTATGCCTAATAAAAATAGTAGCATGTGAAATAATCAGTTATATTTATTTTTGATGTATCAAAATTTTGTATGATGAACTTAGGATAAGACTATAATGCTTGTGATCAAAATATGATATTTAGAAGACTTTTAAAGTGTTTTTAAGAAAATTTGTAAAGCTGTCATTTTTTTAAAATACCGGAAAACAGGTGTTTGGTGAAAGAAAAGCTAAAATAAAGTACGAAATTGAATAGAGACCATATAAGGAATGCTTTGGACATGTTTCCAATATAAAAAGTTAGTTTAGAGTTGTTGTAGAGGTTAGTCAACAAGGTTTTAATATAGTTTCGTTTATCTCTATGTAGGAGAATTTGAGCTAGCTGACTTTTAGGAGTTATGGTGGATCACCACTACTTACAAGGTACGTAACTACTAAAGGCGAAGTAAAAGTAGATTTCATGCTTGGTTAATGACTTTACATGTTATCAATGCGTATATGAATTGCTGTTCATTTGACTTGCAAGAGATGTATGCTAGTATGAAAGTATGATTTTCATATTATTTTGACATTCTATTTTTATAGAATTATTAAATTTATCATGATTAATTGGAATGTTTAATTATTTCTAAAGTTGGGTAATAGTTAATAAGGAAGGAAAGAAGTTAGTTGAGTTGATTAATTATTTAATAACAAGAAAGGTAGTTGTGAAATTTTATTCACATGATTATTAGAAGTTAATGAGCTAATATATATAACTATAAAGGGTACATATATATAAAGAGGATCATTTGAAAACTTTTTTCACCGTGAAACCCACAAAAAAAAAGGGTACAATAGAGGTATAAAGGGTACACATACTTCATTGATGAAATTTTCGTAAATAATAAAATATTGTTGTAAATGTACCTATACCACTTTAATCTTAATATGTACCACTTTAAATCTTACATGTACCCCTTTTTTGTGCTTTTCACAGTTTTTATTGGATCCTTGCTCTATATATATATAGAAACAAGATCATGTGAAAACTGTTTTCACCGTGAAAACCACAAAAAAAAGGTACAATAAAAGTATAAAGGGTACACATAAATCATTGATGACATTTTCATAAATAATAAAAAATTGTTGTAAGTGTACCTATACCACTTTAATCTTAATATGTACCGCTTTAAATCTTATATGTACCCTTTTTTTGTGGTTTTCAAGGTTTTCAGAAAACTTAAGGTTCTTAGTCGATCCTTACTCTCTCTCTCTATATATATAGAAGATCATAAGAAAACTGTTTTCACCTTGAAAACCAGAAAATAAGGGAACAATTGAGGTATAAAGGGTACACATACTTCATTGATGACGTTTTCATAAATAATAAAAAAAATTGTTGTAACTGTACCTATACAACTTTAATCTTAATATGCACCTCTTTAAATGTTATATGTACCTCTTTTTTGTGGTTATCACGGTTTTAAGCAATTTTAAGGTTTTTAGTGGATCCTTGCTCTATATATATATATATATATATATATATAAATATAGTTTATATCTAAAACATACACATTGTTGCCACTCACAGTTTATGTGTAGCCAAGGAAGATAACTAGTAAGCCACTCAAATTTAAAGTGCGGTAAAGGAAGTTTAGTTCAAAAACGACACACATAATTGTTTTTAAAATCACTTAAATTCCAGATAATGAATATGTTTTTATTCATGTTCCATGCTTTATGTGTTGTTTTGTGTGAGTCATTATTGTTAAACGGTTAATTACGTAAAGTGAAAGAGGAATTGCACCAAAGCTCTTGGAACGTATATACCTATGTATAAAACATGGGGGGAGTCATATGGAACAGTGATCTATGACTACTAATTGCGGTACAAGACGTTGTACTCTTTTATATTTTTGATGCGCTGAAATCCGTCCCATTATTTTAATTTAATCGTGTTTTTCATAGTCTTGGGTATTTAGGTACTCAGCTTTGTTGTTGTGTGTTATGTGTGTATGACTTTGTCTTTGACTTTGCCTTGCGGTGACATATTCTGATACCGAGCTATTTGACAAAATAAGAAAGCTACAGGTACAAGTGGGCATAAGTCAATCATGTTGGGCTGGAGTGAGAGTGCTGGCATCGTAGTTTTTCTTAGTTGGATGCTCTATGGACTTGTTAGTTATTTATTATCTTGTTGACTTTGTTTTGAAGTTTAAACTTTATTTGGTTTAGAAGGGCCATTATGATGGTTTCAATGGGTATAAGTTTAATTAGTTTTTGTTTTCTTTGCTAATAACTTTGGTTTTGTTAAGTTTATTTTGAGTTTTACTTTGGAGTTTTAAATTGGTTACAGTTTTTTAAACTTCAGCTGTAGTACTTTCATAAAGCCTTAGCCGTTATCACGGTGGCAGTAATACTTTTGCCCTTTCCTATTTTATTTGGAGTTTTTAATTATTATTCTTTGTTTATGTTATGATATTTCCTAAAATCATGGAATGAATTAAGAAATTCCAGGGTGTTCCCAAGTAGTATCAGACTTAGTTTTCGAAGTAAAAAAAAATTATTTTTGGGGTCCCTAAGTTTTACTTTTGAAGAGAATTTCTAATTTTAGAAAGTTACTGGGAATGAAATTTTTTCTAAAAATAGATTTTTTCTGAAAATAGAAAGTTTTGAAAATAAAAGGTTTTAAAATCACTTATATGTGCAGGCATGTATTATGTGTTATTGCTTTCATATGATGTAGTGAGATTAGGCTGGATGTTTGGGCATGTAGGATAGACTTTATTTATTTTCCTTCATGGATTTATTACTTGTTTTGAATTGTTGCTTATGTGGATAGGTATGTGTTGAAGAAAGTATGTTAGCCACCACACTTTTTTGTTGTGGAACTGTTAGCTTCGTTTTGTTGTGCGAAAGATGGCCCATTAGTTTTAAGTCGTTGGGGGATGTGGAATATATGCCTACTAAGGAACACCAAGATGGGAACTTTGGAGAAGAGAACTATGAGAGTCCACCTAGTAGTATGGAAAATTCGGTTCTATTGTTCATACATGAGTTCAATGCTGAAGTTACCACAGTGGAGCAGCCCGATCACGTGTCTGCTTTAATTGTTAATTGTTTGCCAAACCGTCCACTTATTTGGAGATTGAGGCCAAAGTTTAGTGACTTTATTTCTGTGGAGGACTCAAACTACACTGAGATTGACGTAATCTTCCAAGTCCATCGTATTTAGTGACTTTAGTTTCTTTACAACGTAATCTTTACAAAATGAACTTGACCTTGGAGAATTTGAATGAAGATGTTGAGAAAATTTGAAAGATAATCTTAAGAGGGTCCGTGATTCATACATGAGAAATTTGTGGTGTTGAGGAAAGTAGGATAATGTTAATTTTAGATGATTTGTTATGGATATGAGTTTATTTTCGTATTGTTGATATTAGACTGTTGGACATTTTCATTTTTAGTTTCTCTGCGAATAAGTGCAATAAGCCATAAGGAACTTATGAAACTAAGCATTCAAGAACCCTTATGAGAATAAAATAAGAGTAGTCAGATCTTTTTAAATGATGCCTTAGTAGAGCAAAACTAAAGGAAATTTTTATTTACTATGTCTTTATTATATTTGGATGGGTTTTATAAACAATCAAACTAAGTGAACATCACAGTGTAGACACCCTAAATTTTGTCCCACCTAATGGCTGA
The DNA here is from genome assembly GCA_016808085.1 of Suaeda aralocaspica. Taxonomy (NCBI): domain Eukaryota; kingdom Viridiplantae; phylum Streptophyta; class Magnoliopsida; order Caryophyllales; family Amaranthaceae; genus Suaeda; species Suaeda aralocaspica. Next base: position 211,744 of record PYUH01000391.1, read on the forward strand.
TGATGATCGTGTACCACGTCGCCACAAGTCCAACTTCTAAAAATTGATTGCTTGAAAAGGCCTAGTTTTGTGTCAGAAGTCAGTCCTTCACCTATTGGGTCCATACTACAAAATCTATACGGGGGTCCCGCTGCCCGGTTAGCGAGTCAGGTGTAGGGGTGAAATGCCGTAAATAAGGGGTTAGGGGGAAACGGCCCCTGAACTTCCTGAAAGTTAAAAAACATTATCAGAAAACCATGATGAGTTATGACGTTGAAATATGCTTAATTAATTTTCTATATTTCATATTTATTTTTATAGTTCACTTCTCATTTTCATTTTTATTTCATCTCATTTTCGAAAAATAAAGAAATTTATTTAATCATATGAATGTGACTGGGCTCGATTAACCTTCTAGGAGGGTTTGTTCTGTTTATGGAAAATCTATGTTATGTAAATGAATAAACCGGTTTATGCAGTGAATTCATATTATTTCATATATTTCATAGTTTTTGATTTATGGTAATGAGTAAACGAAATAACGAAGCATTGGAGATTCTCCGTGTAAAATCAGAAAAGAGGAGCCGAGCTGTATGACAGGACAGCGCCTAGGCGCCAAACACCCCCAAGCGCTCATTGAATGCCCTGGCGCTCGACCTTGTGTGCTATGGCGCTCCTCGACGTTCACTTACTTCACTTCTAACCCTATAAATACCCCCCTCCCGAACCTTCATTCATGATTTGACTTCTCATTAACTTCTTCTCTCACACACTCTCTCCCTACTTCGTCTCCCCCCCTCTCTCTTAACTCTCTCTTTAGGTTTTCGTGCACCACCTCGAAACTGTGCCTTTCTACATCTTCCTCTTACAAAACTATATACTTATTATTATTATTAATTTTTATTATATTATTATTTATTATATTATATTATTATTATATTATTATTATTATTATTATTATTATTAATTATTATACTATTATATATATTAGTATTATTATATTATTATTATTATTATTTATTATTATTATTATTTTATTCTTTTTTTTATCTTATGCTTTGGTTCTTCAGCATTCATCTAAGAAGTTTTCAACGATTGCCAGATCTTCAAATGAGGCCAACAACATCGAATCATCATCTTGTGTTCTTCAAAGGAGTTAGTTTAATGATCTGTGATTTTAATGCTTATAGTTATTGAGAAGCTTAAATTAAATCATGTATATTGACTAACGTGATTCGACTTTAAACTAAAATCAATCAAGTAGAACTGGCTTTAGGATTAGGGACCATGCTAAAGTGGAATGCTTCAAATCAGAGTGAATTCATGTTAGCTAAAAGACTAAAAAAGCAGCCATAATACAAGATAAATCAACAACCAAGCGCACCCAGGCATGATAACAGAAATTAGTGGCATACTAAACCGGCGGTGCCTATCATACAGTGTTGTAGGCAAACCGGAAACGATGCTGATAATTCGATATTAAGTAAAATTACACATGAGAACAAGTAGAGCGCTATACAACGCGGGGGATTGTGACCTACTGTTCCTACCCCGTCCCCGAATCTGACATATGAGACCTTCTTATCCAGCACTTGCCCAAGGGGTAGAACTTAGGGGGTCCATTAGCTCAAGGAAGGAGGACGATGGCGACTCTGTACCGGTTTGAGATCTAGACTCACCGATCCCAAAGCAAACAACAACAAACAAGAACTAAACAACACAAGGTCTGAAGAAAGGGCACATGGCCCACAAAGCCGTGGGCCATCGCAAAAGAAGGCAAATTCGTGGTGGACGAATCAGAAAGGTGAATTATGTAAACTGCGTTTTACTACTAGAGTTAGACAAAGTTGAATATTAAGGCCTTTTCACTGTACAAGGAGAAACAGATGGCTGAACGTAACAACAATCACTGAATGAGAGTGAGGCAATTACGTACTTTGGCTGAAAGTTAGGGTGCTAGACGAAATTGTAATGGAGGTACCCCACTGGGGAACTTTTCAAGAAAATTGCTCAAGTAAGCCGCCTACTTACGAAGGAGAGCCCAATCCAACTGTTTAGAGGGATGACTGAGAGAATTTAACAAGCGGTTCGGGGCAGTTTGTGGTCCGAAGAGTTAAGGTGAACCACGCAGTTTACTATTTTAGGGGAGAAGCTGAACTTTGGTGGTCACATTAAGAAGTTGTGATAGGGCTTTGCCAAGGTTCATTGGGCTGTGTTTCAGGAGTAGTTCGCAATTAGTTTTATCCGGTGTTCTTTCAGAAGCCGAAAGCTGATGTTTCCTGTAGCTTAAGATGGGGAGTATGGTAGTTACTGAGTACTACTCGAAGTTTATAGAGTTCTCTAGGTTTACTAAGGAGGCTGTGGAATCGGAAAGTTTAAGGCTAGTTATTTTGAGAGAGGGTTACCCATAGACATCCAGTTCTACTAGCTAGGCATGTCATCGAGTCCTTGTATGAGTTGTATGGATGAGCTGCACATTTGTATGCCCTATACCACAGAAGAAGGAGATGCTGAAAGAAGGTGAACGTGGGGAGAAAAAAGGATGGTGAGGAAACGTTAACCACAAGAGAGACATGGTGGATTTAAGAACCTCGTTTCAATAATAATTTTCATGAAATAAGGGAAACTTTGGGAAGCCTGCTAATGGATATGGGAATATGGTAGAGATGGCTATCAGGAGGTTTGTGTACTTCGTGAGAAATGTCCTAATAATCACCCGAGCAAGGACTGTGCTGGGAACCCGTGACTTGTATTTTGTGCAACAAGCTGGTCACCGTGAGTATGAGTGCTTCTCTAGAACAAGGGAAAGGATGGACAAGGGTCTCAATTCAAAGGGAATCACTAAAGGGTCAGCATAAAGGTTTCCAAGGAAATATGGGAGGAAAGGCTGGAAGGGGAAATGGAGAGGAAAGACTAAGACCTCGAATTATTGAAACTGAGTGTGATGGCTCGAAGTGAAGCGATGCTAGTTTGATTCTGGTATATCCTCTATTCACTCTATTCCGTTAAGGTTCGTTTTGATTCTGGAGCAACAATTCTTTTCTATCTACTAAGATTTTGGAAAAAGTAATGCCTGTTTTGGGAAGGTAGATTCAATAAGATTGTCATAGTGTTACCATCAAGACAAGAGTATAATGTCCAGGAGCTTTTTGGATGTTCTAATTGAGATAGAGGGAGTGGAGTTTAAGGCTAACCTGATTGAGTTTGATCTGGGTGACTTGGAAGTGATCTGGGAATGGATTGGTTGAATGAGCATAAGGCTGAGATTTTGTGAGCCGTAGAAGATCTCGTTAGTTAAAAGGGTAGAATGTGAGCTATTGGGGGTAGGAAGACCAAACACAAGAAGATGGTGTCAGTGATGAGTTTTGCTAGGTAGTGAAGAGTGGTTTTTTTATTTACCTTTCATGTGAGGGATGTAGATCATGCTGAGTCTTTTAAGCCCGAGGATAGAGGTATTGAGTGATTTCCTGACGTGTTCCAAAAAGATTCCGAGAATGCCTCTGAAGCGAGAAATCTACTTCACCATAATCGAAGAGTAAAATAGTTGCCTACTCCTATAATAACCTACTAACCCTAAGAACTCCGTACATCCTTACATTCTTACATGTAGGCTACTCCTTTACTGCTTCAATCTTCGCTGGATCTACTTCAACTCCCTCTTTTGACACAATGCTTCAAGAATGCTACTTTACCCCACAGAACTCACATTTCGAGACTATAGCATATAATTCATTCACTCTTAATGTCCATCAAGATTGTCGTCAAATGTTCCACATGTTCCTCTTTACTCCAAGGTAATACACCAATATGTCATCATGAAAACAACCACAAGTTATCCAAAAAAAACATTTTGAAATCTTATTCATTAGATCCATGAAATTGTTGGTGCATTGGTTAACCCAAAAGCATAACAGTGAACTCATAGTGCCCATACCTTGTACAAAAGCAGTTTTCGTATGTCCTCTCATTAGAAATCCTCAATTGATGGTATCCTGACCTCAAATCATATTTGAAAACACCAGTAGCTCCTTTTAATTGATCAAACAAGTCATCAATCCTTGGTAAGATACTTATTTTTTGATTGTCACCTTATTCAGCTCCCTATAGTCAATATAACCTTAAACTCCCATCTTTCTTCTTTACAAATAGACTGGTGCTCCTCAAGGTGAAGCACTAGCCTAATGTAACCCTTTTCCAACAACTGTTGTAACTTGCTCTTTCCACTCACTCATTTCTGTAGGTGCTATCCTATGGGTGCTTGGAAATAGGTGTTTGTTCTTGGACTAAGTCTATGGAAAAGTTAATCTCTTGTTCAGAGGCATCCCTAGATCCCTTCCGGAAACACGTTCAAAGTCCCTTACTACCTACTCAATATCCTCCGACTTAGCAGTCTCAACATGATCCACCACGTCCTCACACTACAAAGAAAATGGGAAAACCTCTCCTCACAAACCTAGAAACCTCATTCTGACCTATTTTGTTTCGTTTTGGTCCTCTTGCCCTCTAATAGCTCACCTTTTTACCCTATGCTTACTTAACGAATCCATCCCTAGGATCACTTCAAAGTCACCTAAATCAACTCGATTAGTTAGCTTAAACTCCACTTCCTCAATATCAATAGGAACATCTTGAAATCTCCTTAAACACTACACTTCTTGTCCTGAGGGTAACACTATTGACATATCTATTTTAGTATCACCTTTCTTAGCTTCTCTAGAATCTTATGGATACAAAAGAATATATTACCATAATCAACAAAACTTTAACAGAAAGAGAGTGAATAGAAAAAGTACCATTAATCATATCCTTATTGCACAGCTTAACTCGAGCCATCACATCCTTATTAGCCTCCACTAATCAACACACCCAATTAAGCACTAATTGAACTAACCTAAGAAATTACTAAATTTAAAAATCAGACTTTTAGAAATACAAAACGAACCATTAAATACTAATTATCAATCAACATTAACGATTTAACACGAATTCAAGCAATCAAAAGCTCGTACAAATTAGGGTTTAATCACTTGAATGAAATAATCAAATAATTAAATCACAAAACATCAATCAATCAATGTAACACACATAAACCAATCTTCGCAATTTCATTGTTATTTCATTCAGCTAAGGTAAGAGGATCAAATCTCAAAGATTGAAAACGAAATTATTTGTCTTTGCATTGCAATTATTTATCGAAAAACTTACCAACAAAAAAGCACCGCGAACTACGGCGGAGGCGAGAACCACGCGGATCGACGAAGGAGAAGCAGAATGGTGGTTGTGGCAAACGGAAATAGAAGGCAAAGAACAAGAAGGAGAATTGGAGAAGAAGAAGAAGAAAGGGTTTTTGGGTTAGGTTAGCTTTGTGGAAAGGGAGAATGGCGAACAAGAAAAAGAGTGATGTGTTGTGTTGGTTTATTTTTTTGGCGACAAAAAGCATAAGGGCTTTGTCGATTTTTTGCGAGGGATTATTTCCGTCGCAAAAATAAATTCCGTCGCAAAAAAAATTTGTTCATCTGATTTGGTTTGTCACTTATTTGCGACGGCTATTTCCGTTGCAAACAAAGGGATTTCCTCCGCAATTTTGCGACGAATTTACTTCCATCTCAAAAATTCCGTCGCTGTTTTCCCCGTTTTCTTGTAGTGTACTCTCCTTCCTATTTACGACCAGAGGAATCACCTTTCCCCCAATTTCCCTTGGAAACTCTTTTGTTCCCCCCAGCTGAATTTCCCCTATATTGAGAATTTGTCCCTCCTTTCTTTTATCTTAGTGAAATCATTCACTCACGGTGTCCAAGTTGTTACTCAACCCCGACAAGTCACTGAGTTTCTTACACAGCCTTCCCTGGGTGATTGTTTGGACACATCTTGCAAAAGTACACACGCCCTCCTTGAGTAGCCATCTAAGCTCTATTCCCATTTCAAGATAGCTTCCAAAGTTTCCCCTAATACCCAGGAAATTGTGTTGTAACGAGGTTTCTTAAATCCACCATGATATCCTTGTTGGTTGAATCAACTTTCCTTTCCATCATCCTTCTTCTCCTTCCTCTCTCGTCATCCCTCACCTTCCTTCCCCTCCTTCTTCTTTTGGTCTATGGCATACAGTGTGCAGCTCTACCATATAACTCATCCAAAAGATCTGTTCCAGCTAATTGTGACTGAACGTCTTAGGTAACCCTCTTTCCAAACGACTGACTTTCCAACCTCTCAGTTGCCACGCCCTCGGAGCAAACCTAACAATTCTTAACTTAGAGTAGTACTCAGTGGCAGATATACTTTGCCATCTTAAGCTTAGAAACTCTTTAGTAGCATTCTGTTTTCTGAGAACACATGATAGAACTTGATTAAGGATTGCTCCTGAAACATCCCAAGTGAACCCGGTAAAGCCCTAATCAATCACGCCTCATTTTGTGACAACCCAAATCAGCTCTCCTCTCAGATATAACAACATGGTTCACCTTACACGCTTCTTACACTCACTTCGCCCACAACTTATAAACTCGCTCAACCATCCCTCTGATATAGTTGGATTGTTCTCTCCTTAGTAAGTAGTTGGCTTACTTTAAGAAATCTTCTTAAAATGATCCCCAGCAGGTCACTACCATTTCGGTTTCCTATGGAACTAACTGTTCAGCTACAGTAGCACATTGCCTCACTACATCATTCAGCTGATTGTTGTTACTTCGCCCAATCTATTTCCTCCTGTAGAGGAAAAGCTTTATATTAAATTCAATATCTAACATGTAAATGTTAGACCAACATAAAATTATAAACGTAAACCTTTCCTCATTTCATCTCACACAAGAAGTTCATCAGGCGAAGATTCACTTTGGTTTGATTGTTTATACAACATTAGATAAAGAATAACACATAAGAAATAAAGATAATTCCCTTCCCTGGTTCTATTCTACTTGTGGTATTTCATGAAAGATATAATTACTTAACTCCTATTATTATTCTTTATTGGTTACTGCCCACTTATTCAAACTAACAAACAATAATCTAAATTGTTCAACATTCTATACATCAAGAATACTAACATATTAACTAAATTGGTATCTCAACAAAAATCTTAAACATTAACAATATACTTCTTGTCCCTTGGACATCATATACTTCTTTGGTATGAATTCAGACAACTTTTGTATCATCTTTCATCTTCCATTTTTTCTTCCATTTCTTCCTCCTTTCTTCCCTCAGTACTAACTCTCTCTTCACTCCTCTGCAAAAACCCAGTCGTTACCAAGTCTACCTACACTGGAATTACTGGATCCGGGTTTTCGATTTCATAACATGAACTGTCCCTTGACTGTATCATCTTTGAACAAGTAGTAGTCTCCTTCACCATCATGTGTCTTCACTTTCCTTGACTATCTAGGCTTAGTGCGGGCAGGGTCTCTCATCACTTGCTTGGATCTGCTGATACTCCTTCTCTTTCCTAGCAATGTACCCTTCCAAGTATCTCCAATCAACACCCCATTGACCAATTGCATCCTTATATTTTAGCTTAGTTCGGAAGTCTTCCAAAAAGTGGAAATCACTAAACATTAACTTGATTTCGGTAAGGCAAGACGGTCGAGAAGACACTTAACAATTAGGTCTGAAACAGTGGTCGGGCTGCTCACCTGTGGCAGCTTCAATACATTTTCATATACCATAGTAAAAACCAACGTTTTTCCAAACATACTATGGTTGACTTTCATAGTCTTTCTTCTCCAAGGTTCCTATTTGTCTTTCCTTTAACCAGGCATCTATACAACATCCTTGCACAACACTTCAGACTAAAGTCATCCTTCCCAAAACCAAAATAACTAACAGTTCTCAAAAGGACTTGTGGCAACATATGATTTCTTTACACATAACGTTACAATATAAACACCTTAAAATATGAACTTTAATGCACGAAGGAAACAATAACAATCTATCCTACATGCCCAACACTTCCTACCCAAACTCATCACATGGATTAAAGCATAACACACTAATACATACCTATTCCCTGCAAACTTGCACACATAATTTCAATTTTTTTAAACTTTTCATTTTCGAAAATTACATTTTAGAAAAATCTATTTCCCCTTTCCAAGTAATAAATTTCTCTTTCCAAAATAAAACTTAGGGTAACCCCAAAGATAAATTTATTTTATTTCAAATCTAAGCGTGTGTAACCATTTTGTAACACCCTATATATTCCTAACTTCCTACTTTATATTTTCCGGAGAACATAGTATAAATATTAAAGAATTATAATATTAAAACACCCTAGTACGGAAAAACTAAAGCATTACCCCGCCACAAGATAAGGGCTAGGCATTTATCAAAGTTCTACACAACAAAGTCTTAAAACCAAAAACCAATTTAAAATTAAACTTCAAAACAAGTCCCAAAACCAAATTCAAATCACACTCAAAAATAAAACCCAACTTATAATTTATTATACTTAAAAAACCATTTTAAGGGCCCTTATAAAACCAAACTAGAATTCTTTGAAATTAAAACAATCCAATAAAATTTAGTACTTCAATGCAATAAATAAACTACAACAATCAGCTCTCATCCTCAGCCTAGCATGAAATGACAGATGCCCATTTTGTACCGTAGCTTTTTCTATTCTAGACAACATACTTACTAACAGTGGGTCATTGTAGGCGCAAAGTCCAAGACAAAGCCATGCACACAAACAAACTGTCAGCAAGCTGAGTGCATAACACTCAAGTATGCAACAAAACAACTGAACTAACACCACAACTTACTATACAACCTTTCAACCTGTGCATAGACACACAAAATTATTTATTATATTTAAAATTTTGGATTCTGCATCGACCGGTTTCCTTTCCTTTAAAATGCCCTATTGGGAACCACTTGGGAGCAACTACCAGAAGTATTACCTATGTCACATACAGTGACGGAATTCCATGCAGCGCATAAAAATTATAAAAGAGTACAACGTCTTGTACTCCAATTAGAAGTCATAGATAACTATTCCATACGACTCCCCCCATTGTTCATAACTCAAGGTATATCGTTCCAAGATTTTGATGCAAATCTCTTACACTTTACATAATTAACCTGTTAAACAATGTTATGACTATAAACAACATCACACAAGAGCTGCATCAATCACAAGCCATATTATTTATCTTTAATGTAAAGTGATTCGAAAATAATCTCCTGTGTCTTTAATTAAACTGAACTCTTTACCACACATCACTGTGAGTGGTAACATGTTAAATATTTGCTCACTAACTCCCTTTTAACATGTGAATAAAAATTCACAACACCCTCTCTTGTTAAACTAAGTAACTAACAAACTTGAAATAACTTCCTCTCTTTATTTAAACTATGGCCAAATTAAACTGATCATAACTTCTAATTCAATCTTATAAATTTAACTGCTAATCAACATGGAATGTCAACATATTAGAAATCATGCTTCTTGATAAAACTGGTCATGCACATCAATTCATGATTCAACAAGCATAACAATATTTCAAAACATAAAGGATCATCCAAGCATGAATTCTAGCTCTTATGTTTTTCTTTACAGATCTCAATATAAGGAAAAACTTGGAAGAACAAGGCAACATGAAGAAGACAGTACCACCAGCACACGGTTGCTTCAAATGTGGTGAAAACTAACATAGATCAAGATTGTTAGCCATTGGAAATTGACAAGGGAGGACAATGGAGAAAAAGATGATAAAGAGAGCCAAGCTTTCTGCCTGGGGAATTCTGACTCGAGTGGTGAAAGGAGGAGGAAGAAGCCCTAGTTTTTGTGACTCGACTGATGGGAGAAATAATACTAGAAGCATACTAGTTCAACGAAAAAGGGACACACTGTTCATTGGGTGGACCAATTCCTTTGATGTAAGAACAGGTAACTATTTCTGATATGCAAGAAAAAAAAAAAAATGAGATATTGGTGATAGAGAGAGCTACTAACTATTTATAGATCTGCTATTGACAAAATTTAAGCATGCTGCTGTATAAGACATACAAAAAGAAACAAAGAGAACCAAACTGAATCTAGATCTTAGTGAATGTCCCATGTCACTGAGCTTGAACTTAGTTTTAAAAAACAAAAAAAAAATTGCAGAGCTTGAAATAATCTGGACTAGAAAAATATAGAACTTGAAGATGCTGTAACCTCAATCATTGTTTTTTCAAAGCATATTATTAGTCAAATAATGAAAGAGGTTTTGTAAGTTAATAGGAGCAGAAGTTAAAGTATAAAGTTGCGAAGTACTTAATCAGAAATCCCTCACTCATAGGACATTCTACTTGATTTTAGCAATAATTAGAGGTTATGAAGTGGAAGAATTTTTCAAAGAGCATGAATCTCAAACTTCGTCTGCGAGCACAAGTAGTTCTAGTATTAATGTCAATACCTATGTTGGAATATGAGTGTAAGTTTTGTTTTGATAATAATCTGAACATATCAGAGTTAAGGACTGATTACACACAACCCCTAAAGTTGTTATCATGACAATTAGGTAATTGATTACGAATGCTTACCTATTTAAATTGAACTGAAATTTGTGATCTCAGCTGAAAATCTTGAAACTAAGGAAGTCAGAAGTACTCGACCACTTCTAAAAGAGATCCTGAATTGATCTCAATCATAAGGATACTTCATAAAGCAAGTTGGATGTGTCCTATTGCTGCTAATGTAATGAAAGCTCAGCTAGAAGAACTTAATCAAGGACAGATTTGAGTGACTCTGTACCAAGACAGATGAAGTTTAGTCATTTTCAAAGTACTGTAAACATCCTGACCTCACAACCTCATTGCTAGAGTTTGATTAGGGTAATTCTCTGAGTAGTTCCCCACAACCCCAAAAGATGGGATAGTGAGACGTTAGATTTCTGACTATCAAGAGATGGTAGTAATGTTTTTGCAAAAGAATCATGTAATGCATCCTATTGTGGTAAGAATGGATATGTATAACACTTGTTGACCAAGCAAAACATAATAAACAAAATCATTCTCAATGTTTCCAAAGACTCTTCCCAATTAGTCTAACATTAAGTTCATTGCAGAACATATTTGGCATATGTGGCAAAATGTAACTGAAGGGTACAAGCTGTCGAAATGGTCATAGTTATAGTTTGTTGCGTTAGTGAGATTACTCTCGTTATATTGTACATTAGTTTCTAATAAAATTGAAACTTTTGTAGGATTTGAAAATCTGTTATAAAAACAATCCAAAAACAATATTAATCATCAACTGGTCTCTATCCCGTTCTTGATCATGGTTCTGATTTGACTTGTCATCTTCATTTACCTATTGTAATGCACATGTTGTATCTCACAATTTCTCAAGCCTCCCAACTCCACAACAAATGAGTGGTTGAAAGAAAACTTGCACTCCTAGAAGAAAATGCAAGTAACATGGCTTCTAGAGAGTGGTCTGCCTCGAAACTTCTGTACTGAAGTTGTGACCTTCTGCTTTGCTAATACTTAACAGATAAATATGAGACTTTACTAAAGAAAACACCTTATGAGCTTCTTAGGGAAAAAAAAACCAAATATTTTTGCGCACTTTACGCGTTTGTAGGTGCAAATGCTTTGTACACAATAATGGGTAAAGTCAAATTTTAGATACTTTGATCAATAAAGTGTGAGCTGTTTCATCTTGATACTCTCTTTACACAACAGCAGAGGCTATCAAAGTCTCCAACAAAAGAACCTTCTGTCTGGAGAGAGTACCCATTTCAGTTTGATGAAACCTAATTAGGTTTGAAAATAAAAAGATAAAGCAAGCGGCATTATGATGAGATTCGAAATGGGCATGCTAACCTTTACGGACTAAAGAAGTGGAAAGTCCCTAACCAGCCTACAGCTCACACACTCTCCTAGAAGAAGAGCCTTGTCCAGCACAAACTCAAGATCTCATAAGTCAGACAGAAATAGCGACTCAGAGTCATCACATGAATACAATGAACATAAGAGACCACTGTGGAACAAGGTTCACCATGCTCAAATAACAATGAAAAGGGGAACCAGTTCAACAGTATAAGCACCAATGCAAATCTTGATGAAACATACGCTTCAAGACATCGTCGCTCTACGATGATCTTATATCGTTAGTATTAACATAGTGGGTGTAAACAAAGACATTCACTCTACAAAACTTGGCTTTCTATCTTTTCTTTCAATGTTGACAACTAATTATAAGACTGCTTTAATGGATCCTGGATTGGGTTCTACTGGGCCTCAAGAATAGCTGAATAAGTTTTGAGAGAATCAAGTATGCTCTTGGACCCAGAAGGAAAACATGTCCTGTTATTGAAGCTAAATGGTGTTCAGGAATAAACACATATTCAGGGTGATTATAATCAGGAACAACAGGCTACACTAGTGGTCCATAGGATTTAATAAACTGACTGGGAATGGGATTGTGATGAAAATCTTGCTCTAGTAGCCAGGCTTTTAGAGCTATCGGATTTTAAATTGCTTCTGCAACTCATATGATTTTCAAAACTTTTTCAATGGATGTTTAGACAAACCTTTTCTTAATGTTAATTTGAAGAAGATGTATTGGTAAGAACAGCCCCTGGATTGAGGATATGACTTTTTGCCAACCATGTTTTAAAGCTTACAATCCTTTAACGGTCTCAACAAACAACTCCCAGATCTTGGTATGAGAGGCTTTCCAGTTTTTCTTTAGAAAATGATATAATAATAGGTTTTCCAGTTGATAGACAAACCCATTCTTGAAGAAAAGGGAATTGTCTTCTAGTGGTCTAGATATCTGTAGAATGATTGGTGCAATGATTTATGAATTGATTAAAGTGAATTTGACAATGAGTAAGGGAGAACTTTTGGATTCCTTCCAGGACTTCAAATCATCAAACAAGAATAGGAATTATATTCATTCAGTCAGCAAGTACCTTCAAGGACTTGCAAAAAGTATGGTTCTTGTTCAATACCAACAAATCTAGGAAACACCCATTCACTCGCCAACTTCTACAAAATTGACCTTTATTCAAGGGAATAGGGTTGAGGGTAATTTGTATAGAGGTCATGATTGGCTCATTGTTTCTACTTAACTTCCGTATGCCAGATATATGTTTTTTCGTAGGGTTTGTGCAAGATTTAAAAGCACACACCCTAAGAATATCACCTAAAGGCTATAAGTGAATTTTAAGATATCACAATGGTACCGTGATCTGTGTTTGTGGTCCAAAAGGTATAGTATGAAGCTTAGCAGAAACACAATTTGACATGGGGATAAAAAGAGGGGGTAGCGACGCCCGCATACCATGTGTCAGCGCAACGCTAGGTGTGTCTTTGTTATCCAGAATACATCCGTAGAATCTACAATCTTTCTCATAGACTTATTTTCCTACATTCACATCGACCTTCTCTCACCAAAACAACCTCCTCATTCCATTTTTCCTCATCAAAACTACTCACTTTCTCCAAATCCTCATCCACAAATCACTCATCTCAAATCTTCATTTTTTACTTTTTTTTTCCAGAATCTGATCATTGCACACACAACAAAATTTTGCAGTTTTCATTACACTTCATAAAATAATGGGGAAAAGTTAGGGTTTCTACAACTTCGATTTTTGTTTCGTTTTTTTCTTGTTCATAATGTGTTTTAGAGTATGTGGTTTCCACATCTATTTGGTATCATTTCGTTCTTCTAAGGATGGAGGGATTCTTCTTTTCTAACTCGATTTTTGGTTACTTCAGCTTAAATTATGATTTGTTCTCTCCATGTTGATTGTATGGTGCATGGTCTCGTTGTTTTATGTTTTTGTTGTAAATATATTGATTTTATTATCCAAAAAGGAAAAGATTATCCTAATTAGCCAACCCTGACAATCCGACTTAGATAAGTCATGCAGGGCAACTCCAACAACGATTCAAGACTATATCATCTGAAAACAAAACAAATCCAAACTCAGCACTATACGAAAAACCAAACAAATGGACAAGCCATTCCCACCGCAAACACGGCAAGGGGCCCCCCACCGTTTTTCTCCTTATCCTAAAACTCATTTTACACACAACTCTCATTTATCACTTTAGACCAGACTTTTCCACAAGCCATGAACTAACAACATGTTGCAGTTCAAAAAACACAACAACCATAACTGAACTCTGTCTGTTGTAAAACTGGGCTCACACACCAAATTAGCCTAGCCTAAAACCCAAACCTGCAGACACAAACTCAGACAAAACCAAAAATCCCAGCCTCCACACCAAACAACTAGAGACTCAGAAAACCGGTCAGCGCATAAGCAATGCCAAGCTAGACCCCAACAGCTCAACCCGAGAGGCCCTAAACTTAGCCAAACACACACCAAGCCAAAACCTAAACCCAAAACGCTCCCTCCAACCAAGCACCAAGGGGTGGGGGTGCACCAGCTCTCACCCCAGGCAAAAACAACAACCTCAACCAGCTTTTGTCCCAACCAAAACTAGGGCTAGAAAAAAGTTCACTAAACTGACCCTACCCTGTTACCTTAAACCACCACAAAACCCAGACATAGAATAGGATCTCCATCTCACGCACCAACTGCCGACGGAGAAAACCATCAGACTAGAACAAACCCGCTGCTCGACCTAAAAACAAGCTTCACATCTCCATACCCCAACATAGCTGCAGAACACCTGAGGAGTCAAAAATCATTCAAACAAAACCCAACAGAGCCGAGAACTTAGCCCAACACAAACCCCAGCCATCCTACAAGCTGCACAATCAGCTCCACAGAAAACAACTTCAGCACCAGACACCACCAAACCATCTATTCTTCTTAAACACCTCCAGGGTCAGGCTAGAATCACCAACCAACAAACGCCAGTACAACCAAACCCGCCCTTGCATTGCAAAACCTGTCAAACCAAGAAGAGCCAGATTTGAACAGCACAGGAACGAAACAACCGTACACACACAAGCAACTCCTCAAAACTAGTAGATCCCACCAGCTTCCCTCCCACCCACCCTGCTATAAAAGCTCCGCCCAACAAGAAGACAACAAGCAACCTGCTACAAAAGAAACATGACTCCAAAAAACCTGCAACACATCCACAAAAATTCAAGGTATGTTTTGGAAAGCATAAAGTACAAAAATGTGTGGAATATGTCAAGTACTTAGTTTTAGCCATCTCGAATGATGCTTTTTATCACTTGCTTGTGGGGAAATTTTTGTGTTAGGACAAACCAAAACATGGTATCTGTAGGTTGGTATACAAGACTCAAAATGAATTTTTGGTTCAAGTTTAGAACCAACGACTCGGGTATTGATCGGGACAAGGACTGCTGTAAGAGGTTATCTTAAGGAAACAACAACTAGAGCAACAGAAAACTCGTGGAATGAAAAAAAAGGGAAAATCCAAGAACAAGAAACGAAAGAAAGGACTACAGAAAGCCAAAAAGCAACCAACAAGAAATTTGAGGAACATAGAAAGCAGGCACGCGCTTGAGATGGAAGCTCTCCAAATCAGACTGTTACTTCTCCAATTGCGAACAAAGGTGTCTAGTGACTACTTTGCCTTTTGTTATCCTTTGTGCAAGGTAATAATACTATTTACACTAAGCAATGCAACATATGGTACATATTATGATTGTATGGAAGCCTCCTGCATTGATACCGCTATATTATGAGACTAATGCCTGTGTTACTTCCCCTTCTTCTCATTGAGTTTCAGTGGTTCTATACTGCGTGTGGTTTTTGTCGATGGTGATAGAATTACATTTATGATTTGGATTACACATGAATGACAATGATAATTTTTATTTCAGGATTATGGAGATGTATATTGGATTGATGTGTATTACATATGAATGATGGTGGTTTTCCGTTCTGTGGTTGAAATTAATGGATAGGCTTGTGATGGGATTTGCATGAATATAAATAAATGATGTGATCAAAAATTTAGTGTTTTTGGAGATACATTTGGAGTTGTGACACGGTTTTAAAAACCATTTATTTTGGTGGCTTAGTTCAAATAACAAGGAGACTCTGCCCGAAATTATGCTCCGATTGATTGACACTATCTGCATAATTTTAAAAATATTATCTTTATCATTCCTTACTTATTGCAATTACTCTTATGATAATCTCTGCTAATACATGCAGGTTAACAAGATTGTGATCGCTTTTGTTATGAAGGACATTGAGGTTTGCTAATTGTATCTTAAGCGCTTTTGGGTAGTAACAGGCTAGAATCTTTGCTATTTGAAAGGAAAGTGAGAAACATTCTAACATCAATGACATAATGTATGTTTTTGACTCTTTAAGAATCGATGACAACATATTTTTGGTTTGTAATACAACCCATATATTAATATATATATATATATATATATATAATATATATATATATACGATATATTAATTATGTTTTGAAATTCTACTTTTGAAAGTGGTTGGATTTTGTGCAGCACAAATGTTATTTCTGTAGTTATTGGTTTAAAGATCGCTTTTCGTTGCAAAGAATGTTTGTGACTTTGGATCAAGTTTTTGCAACAAAAAAATTGTTGTTGGGCAAAAATGTATGGTATGAATTTGATACGTTTAGTAAACGCACAAAAGATTTCTTTGCAAAAGACAAGTCCGGATTAGAAATGAAACATTTTTCCCACACTACCCAAATCGTTGCTAGACACCAAAAGTCGTTGCAAAAAAGAAAACAGCAAGACAAGTTAACTTTGTCAACGGAAAACTGTCGTTGCTTAACAAGAGTTTGCAACCTATTGTTGTTTGCGTAAGACCTATATGTCGTTGCAAATAACTATACATTAAATTGGGAATACAGTGTTTTTTGGCCAACAACATTTTAATAGCACTGACGACAAATGTCGTTGCAAAAACGCGTGGTGTTTTGGGCAACAAAAAGTCGTTGGCCAATGCTTTCCTCTACAACTATACCTCAACGACCTTGCACGCACAAAAGTCGTTGCTAAAGCTATACTACAACAAAACTTTTGATCTTTGCAACAATCTTTGAGATCATGCACAAAATGGATTTTCTTGTAGTTGATGCTGATGATTTAATGCTTTCAAACACATAGATTCATGGCTGGTTCCAAAGGACCTAAAGCATGTTTTCACTAATACATCAGATTAAAATCTACTTAATCCTAAAGCTATCACCCAAGCATTGATAAAAAACGGAATTTATGTTTGCATTATACTAAAACCCCCCGCCTAGGCTTATTTTCATAGGTGTTTGTGGTCTAGCTAGAAATATGATTATAGAATTGACATTGTGATTGTAGAAATTACACTGAGAATAAGTATGAGCCGCTATAATACGCAAGGGGACATCTTACCATCCTGTTGTCCATACACCTCATCCTTGATACAAGTATGAGACCTTCTTATCCCTGGTGCTGTATTTTTTCGCTTGGGCATATGCCTAATGATGTTCTCGATTAGCTCCCAAAATGAACCGACGATGGTGACTTCTCTACTTTGGTTTTGACTTTCAGACTGCACCTTGCTAACCTAGGCAAAACGTCTTGTACGACAGAGGCCCTTGGGCCCCCAAGCCCCCGGGTCCACAAATCCATAACACTGCTGCTCGCTGTACACGGATGTAATCCCACTTGGTTCTATAGGGCTGCAAAGGCATGATCATCGGAAGGGGGTTAGCAGGCCCTCCATGCTAGGTACTGGTAGCTACGGCTCTGAGGTGGCTGCTGAACAGGGGAGGCGGGAAGATTCCACCCCTCCTCTAATATACGTTACCTAGCTTGGCAATCGATGCGGGCTAATGTCGTATCGGTGTCAGCCAGTTCTCTTTGTCAGGTGCTAACCCCCCCGTAATGTTGGGGTTGGATAAACGGAATCGGCTACCAAACCTCTAATATATCACAGATTTGCTAACATTGTAAGAGCTTCATCCTTTCATCACATTTGCTGTAAAATATTGGAGATGGTCTCCTAGTCCCTAATATGCGTATCATGTTTCCTCAAAATCACCAATATGACCGGCCAAAAAAGTAATCAACCGCACGAAAATATGTGTTGACGGTGGCAATAACTATGAACTATCTCAGCCCAGCAGTAGTGTTTGCATTGAGAGGCAATTGATAGCAAAGTGATGAGTGGATTGTAAAAAATTTCGACCATTAACATTACACGATGCATCACCTTTTTTCCCTACACTAGAGGTAGTTTTCCAACTTATATACCATCCCAATTTCATGAGGCCAAGGTGTTATAGGTAGGATGCAGAACTCAAAAAGGTTTACTGTGTCAGACCTGCGCAGTAGGTTAACAAGTATCGACCGGCATTGGAGGAGCTAATACATACCTATTCGCGTCTTGCCTAACGTTTGACAGTATATACCACAGAACCACAACTAAGGATTCAGTTTACTAGAGATCTTTCAGCTATGTGTGAGCCACATTACCCCTGCATGGTAACTTCCTTAAGCTGTTCCTTTTGTCCATTCCAGTCTCCTTTCTGCTAAGATCTTTGGAGTATTCCCCTAGCTGACATTTTACACTATACACACCCCTTGATATGTTTGGGTACTCAGATGCTTTACCAATTATTCTGGGCATCCAGCTTGTCATCTGGAAAGGTTCAATTCTATTAGGTAATCGTAGCATATAAGCCTTTCGTCCCATACTGGGTCCTACGTAGTGGTTGTACTTGTATCTGGGTTGCTTTTGATCTAGGTTTGTTGTAGCTAAACAGTTCTCCTTCTACTTTAGCATAGCTGGTTTTGGCTAGGTGAATGATTGTGATAGGGATTGTTAAATTAACTCTCGTCAAAGCTGATCCTAGGTTGGCAGAGTGTTGGCTTGGGTAATATTTTTGTCTGGTAGGTCTTAGTGATTTTGAAAGGAGAACAACTGTGAGGCTTGTTTGTTTATCCTAGACAGCTCTAGGCTAGACTGGTTATTTAGATCCTTTGTCTCAAACCCTCCTGTAATGGCTCTATGAGCAAGTTTTGGGTATCAATTTATATATCATGTTGCCCCACAGTTTTGACCATTATTATCTAACTATATACATAGCGACCATGCTTCGTCATGTCTCCGTGTGGTAGCTCGAAGGTCCCAGGTAATAGACTACACTACCTTATCCCCATTGTGGCGACTTTAGCATATCCCCAATCCTGCTCCTCTACAAAATTTTGATCCGTCTACGAACATTTTCCATACCCTGATAGTGTTTGCACTGGTTTACCTCTTTTCTCTTTTTTTGCGCGTACTTATTCTGAGAATCAGCTGAAAGTCCCACACAATTTTAGCTAGAGCTGGTGACATTTATAGCATTCATGGGTGGTACCTTATATCGTAGTGCATAATGTATTGCCCATTTGCCATCCTAACCATACAATTTAGTCTTTTCATCCAGTCTTTATAATATAATTAGTAGCGAATATATTGATGGGATTTCAAAGTACTAGACTAAGATTCTTAGATAACGATTATGGCGAAAATGAGTTTTTCCGAGCAAAGAATACTGTATTTCAACATCGTAGGAGAACTTCATAAACTATGGAAAGCTAATTGGCTGTCAACTTTCCCCTTGCTAGAACTACGCTTATTGAATTACTGTCTTACGCTAAGTAAGCTGTAAGCCACTCTATCTCACTCTTCAACTTGTTTAGATAATAAAGGGTGATGACATTAATTAACCAGTAATTTAACCGTTCGCTTCCAAAGCTATCTCAGTTATCTCTGTCCAGCTGAAACCTTCGTTGTTGCATAGAGCATTGAACACGGAGGCAATTCATCAAGACTTAGATACGAAACGA